>OU452188.1:3000000-3417500 GCA_911728515.1 Peribatodes rhomboidaria | reverse complement strand
GTAGAAATGTCATAGGATATTATATTATGTCATTTCTACCATCACGACGATTCATTTCAGTTTCTTCATTCATTTCAGAGATTTTAATTACATACGAGTGTATCCAGACTATATTTTGCAGTCGGTTTTTTATTTTTCTTTTAACAATATTACTTGTTCAAACAGAAAAGCT
The DNA here is from genome assembly GCA_911728515.1 of Peribatodes rhomboidaria. Lineage (NCBI taxonomy): Eukaryota > Metazoa > Arthropoda > Insecta > Lepidoptera > Geometridae > Peribatodes > Peribatodes rhomboidaria. Next base: position 3,417,328 of record OU452188.1, on the reverse strand, counting down.
ACTTCCAAAAACTCTGACAGTAATGAGTTCTTAGTTACCGACCACATTTGAGAAAAGCTTAATAAATAACAAACCATAACTGAGTCGTAACTCACTACAAAGCCTGCTTGTACCACGTACGATCTTTACGAGTAGAAAGAAATGACGAAAAATAAAATGTTAAGTGCTTTCCGCACTAATCCGGTATAGGGGACGATCGGTAATAAGCCCCTGCATCTGGGGGCCGGTGGCACTGTGCTAATACTGAACATTGGTTAAAGAAACCTATTAAAAGTTCAAGGTTAAAAACAAAATTGTAAGTGGTCGCTAACTTCGACCTACTTAATAGGCAGCTCATGGGCAAGCGTGCTTCATCTTAGACCACGTCGTCTCCATCAGGAGTGTTGTGGTCAAAAGTGGGCCCATTCAATAATAAAAAATATATATGTTTCGTTAATGAAAGGGTTCCAAAAGTGCTCTATTTTTTTTTAAATTATGTAATATTATTATTTATAGTTAATTATAAAAGTAAGCGTAGTTGTTGCTCTATTAGCTGTGCCTCGCGGTGTTTGTTAACCACGGTTTAAAAGTAACCTGTTTGCTATTCCAAATTATAATCGATCCCTGTGGCAAATTTCATCTAGATCCGTATAGCCGTTTTGGCGTGATTGAGTAACAAACATCCATACATCCATCCAAACTTTGGCATTAATAATATTAGTGTGATTCCTATCTTTTTTTAGGTTCTAAGTTTTGTAGCACCAAACAACAAACAATCCATCAGTATCTAAGAAAAAGCAAATACGCAATATTATTTTATAACAAAACGTTTCTACAAAAAAATGCAGACACATAAACCATTAAGTATATTAAAAACCTGTTATCTAAGCATCTTAACACAAAACATAAACCGTTCTTTTAATCAACCGTTAAAAAGCGCTTCCGTACCCTAACCACAGATTAAAAAATATGGTTACTACGTCCTAACCTGCGGTCGAGGCGCCGGCCCCGTCACTATAAAACTTTATGACCCGTATTGTCCGACCAATGAAAGGAAAAATAATTTGGTATTATATCGAAGAAAAAATGGTTTCTCGCAAAAAGTCTTATTAGCTAGAGATGTGCTAATATTTTTAGCTACATGACTACTACGAAACATATTTATGAACGTGTTTTTCTTTACTAGTTTTAATCTTAGACCTTGCAAGTTATGCGAATAGATAATGGCAGCGAGTTTTATTTTTGTTCTTTTTTTATTATGTATTTTTAAAGTACAAAGTTGTATAGAGTAAGCCTCAGACAAATTTTAATAGACTGTTAGATCAAAATAATGCTCAATTTAGCTTGCAGTACTTGCATGCTACATACACAGATTACTAAATAGTTAAATACTTGTGCTGTTTCAGGCAGTTTTTGGCAAGAACCCGAAGTTTATTGTTTTTTAATAACATCGTTGACCAGCGGTGCTATTCACAATCATTCGGAAACGTTTCCGATCGGATCCCACAAATTTCAAACTCAATTTGTTCGAATCTCAGTCTACTTTTGTAAATTTTGGAATAGGGAATAGAGCATAAATCCGATCGGAAGAATGAATCACATTTAAGAACTTATAATTGCGGACTGAAATTCTTATAATGTGAGTTTATTTTATTTTTGAACCAGCTGCGCCCTGCGGTTTCACCCGCGGTTAAAAGTATCCTATGTGCTATTCTAGACTATAACCTATCTCTGTGCCAAATTTCATCCAGATCTGTTCAGCCGTTCTGGCGTGAAGGAGTAACAAACATCCATCCATCCATCCATCCATACACACAAACTTTCGCGTTTATAACATAGTAGGATAGGATTTGAACAGAAACGTTTCCGAATTATTATGAATACCTAATGCAGACCCAAAAAATAAAAAATAAAACTATTTTAAATCCGACAAACAGAAATCATAGAGGGTACGGGGGAGGGGATGTTAGGGTAGTATTCGCCCACTTGTAAACGGTACTGCTACGCACGACTGCGTTGCGATCTTTCGGGAAATTGCGAACAACAGAAGCGTATCGTATAGTTTCATGGTAAGTTTGATGGGTAATTTTTCCCAACGGATTGTGAAATGGATAAAAAGCTTGAAGAAATTGATAGATTGATTGACGAAACAAGAAAAACTAAGAGTATTTACTATTTGTAATGTGAGAGTATCTAGGTAAATTAAGAGTTATAATAACTAACCTCTTCTACCTGTATTCCCTTTAAATAATAATCAAATATTTATGTTAACAAAAGTCACGGTCTCGGAGTCCGTGGAGTGTATTTCGTTTTTTGACGTGACAACGTCTTATAATTCGATAGAGCTGGCTGCACGCACGAAAAAACATGACTCATGCGGCGTTACCTCGCTCTGAGGCGTTCCATGTAAGGCTTGAAGTGCAAGCGAGAGCGCGGAACGAGCGACAAAGAAGCACAATCGGCCTTTGCGTTCGGCAGCGTTCGACATCCGTCTCTCTCCTACCTGAGTGAGCACGTTGTCACGTTCAACTATCGTCAGTAAACCGACTTTACAGACAACCTTTTTTTTTTGTTTGAAAGATGAATTATTCGGGAGTGCTCTTTTAGCTATGTTTAATAAAAATCGACGTCATTACGTGTTGCCCACGTGACCGGAAAGCTATACCTGGCGGAGTATATTATTAAACCATGGACCACCAAAGATCCTCAGGTAAAGGTATTAACACGTGCCAATATCAAATCCTACACCTGTATAAGCCGTAAGTACTAACATCCGTGTAATATACAGGAAACAGGAGATATTCATTACCAAGACCCTAAAAACACCCGCATGTTAAATTCGCCCCTAATCCCGAATTACCCCATCTGTACAAATAAATCAGAGGAGCTTACGCAAATCATTAAATCTGAATAAATGTACGCTACCTTCTAACAACGGCTCGAGAGCTCTCGATTTCGACCGAATTAATCGAGAATCGATTACGACAATAAAATCTCATTCGACTCGAGTGCAAATCGAATAAGTTTGGATAGGCGTATCGGCTCATTGTGGATTCTAAGAAAACAATAATTTAATCAGTCACAGAATAAGTTCTAAGACGAATACAGAAGGATCACTTCAAAAAGACGTTAAGTAATTAGAGACTTGGTATGTCGCAACAAAGTTAATTTTAGCTAAAATAAACCAAACAAAAATAACAAATTACAAATAATAAACAGAGCTCAAGTCAGTATCCGCGGGTAAAGTACCCAAAAGGCTGGCAACGTTACCTCGCTGAATAGCAATGCTAATTCGCTGACCGAGGTAAGCACCAGCCCTTTGGTCGTTTGTTCTCTCTATTTTAGCTTACTCAGCGAAGCGTAAGAATTAAATACGGACACACACACACACAAACATACACACCCGTAAAAACGTGAGCGTGTGCGTATAGCGGCAGTGGAAGTAACTGCTCAAGGTTTTACATATACCCATTCAATTTATCCCACATATCGTCACGCCTTTCCCCCGAGGAGTATGGCAGAGGTGTAATGCAACACCCGTACTTCGTCAGACGATATTCAGTCTCAAATGAGACATGGAGCAAGCCTGTCGCCAAACACTGGGCTCCAAACATGTAGCAGATGACATACAATACGCACATAATATGTTCGCACAATAAACAAATTGGTGCGTGCCGTCGGCGTCGGTTGGGCTTGACCCCGCTCTTTTTGGCTTGAGAGGTAGGTCTAATTTTATCAATCCCATCCATCCTAAAGTCGTCTAATAGAGAGATCGCTTCAACCGATAAGCTACTGTGGCCCTATTCGGAGATTTGAGATTTTCATCTCACCTTTTTTCGTCCTTGTTGCTCTCGTTTGAAACGTCATAGGTGTGAAAGTGACCAAGAGAAAATCTCATCTCATCTCACGCGCAGGAATAGCCCCCCTGGTTGGTTCGAAATTACCAACTATATGTTTTAGTTCAAAGTAAACCAAACTAGATGGCGCCTTTTATTATTTACTGGTCAGCGCGGAGTAGGCACGCCTACAAAGTGGGGTCGACCTGTTTTTGTTGGTTCCCAGTAAATTCTTAAAAAACAATAATTAAATCAGAAGGTCTACGTAAATATTAACACAGGAATTTTAAAGACGTTTTAGCGTTTAATGTAGCTCCAAGATTGTGGTTGTGGAATTAAGAACCTGAAAGAGTAATTGCTTCATTAATTTTATTATTTCAGAGCTATTTTCTTGGAATAGAAAATGTGGACAAAAATATAATTAATTAGAAAACAATTTTTTGCTAAATTAAATTTGCAAAATTAAGCTACGGTCTATCGGACCCACTGATTGGTTCCATTATGATGTTGAATAAGTCGTGGCCACTTTAACTTTGACTTTGGCGGAACTATTATGAAGTCAAGTTTTTGGCGAGGCAGCGGTCAACGTCAAAACTTTGACGTTCATAAGTGTATCTTTGATACTCAAATTGAACAATTTGACTTTGACTTTTGACTTTGACTTTGAACGTAAGAATATATTTAAATAATTATAAAAAAACACCTATCATTATTATTGCGACAACGCAGGCATATCTGGGGGCCTACTCTACTATGACATCATATTTCCATGATAGTTACGGTTTATTGCCAGCACTGCGCGATAAGGTTCATTATTGCGCGGCGATACGATTAGCGCTCGTGCAGCGTAGGCAACAAAACTTAAACCATTATGGAAATGAGATGCAATGGTAGGCCCCTACAATTAAAATTACACACATATAAAAAAAAATCGGGACATTTTCACACACGGTCGCCTGACCCTAAACTAAGCTAAGCTTGTACTATGGCTGCCAGAGACAGAGTGATATACGTCCATATATATTTTTAATTACATACATAAATAGATATTAACACCCAGAAATAGAACAGACACAAATGTTCATCACATGAATGTTTGCCCTAGGTGGGAATCGAACCCACGCCCCCAAGCTGAGAAGGCAGGTTCACTACCAACTGAGCCACCGAGGCAGTCAATTTTATGTAGAATTTGTAACACGTTTGTAATATGCGACGCGACCTAACATACTTGTAGTTTCAGACTTATTTTTTTTTAGTTAGCTATGTTATTTTTTTGTCCTACCTTGAAAATTAGTTATAGGTACTCGCGAGTGGTGTTATAAACAAAATAGTTTTTACATAACATATCGTCACGCCTTTCCCCCGTAGGGGCTGGCAGAGGTGTACAACACCCACACTTCGTCGGACGATATTCAGTCGCAAATGTGAAAGTGGGCGAGCATGTCGCCATACACCGGGCTCTAGTCATGTGGCAGATGACATCCAAATACATAAAATAGTTTTTCATTAAATTAAATTGCAGGTTATTCGTTTGGTTCATTCAAAATTTTCAATTTCCCGAACCTACTAACATTAACTCAAAAACTGAACTTAACTCCAAATCAAGTTGGATTTCAAGTTAAGTTTAGTAAAGAATCACTGAAGTGTTCAACTTGAAGTTCATTTTACAACGATCAAAAATCCGAGCGCATTTCTTGCGCAAGTCTTCGAACTATTCCCGAAGTTTGAGCCGAGATTTCCCACCGCCGGAAGTATGAAGTAGCTGCTCGATGAAATAGCCAAAATAGCAAATGTTTGGACTTCGGAGAACTATCCAGATGTTGCCATGTGATTTTGTCGAACTATCCGGAAAATTAATACGCAGAAGTGGGATGAAAATTAGCTACAGCTGATAAACTACGCCTGAGCTCTATTTTTTAACCCCAAAAACGACGAGGCGTTATTATGTGTGTGTGTGTGTGTATGTGTGCGGGTGTGTGTGAGAGAGTGTGAGTGTGTGTGTGTGTGTGTGTGTTTTTTTTTTAAAATGTTTTTTTGTAACATGTATGTTAGTCTGTAAGGTATATTATATAGTATTATAAATATATTATTATTATATTATTATATAGTAGTATTTATTATATTGTATAGGTATGTAAGGTGTATGTAAAATTTTAGCAGCTCCCCGCGGTTTCGCCCGCCTCCTCAGGAACCATTTGGACAAAACCATTTTTTGGACAAAAAGTACTTACCCTATCTCCTTTTCTGACTTACTGACAACATGTTTATAATATTTCATGAAAATCGCTTGAGCACTTAAGGCGTGAAAGAGTAACAAACAAATTCACTTTCGCATTTGTAATATTACTTTAGATTTTATTTACGCTTTGTGAAATAAATAGATGGTAGATGGCAACTCACCAATTCAAAAACTTAGCTTTATGAGACCATAGAGTCGACCACTCTATTTTTTGCAGCCGATTCACCCAGTTTTTCCACATTCAAATAAAACTTGGAAACTTTATTATTCATACCTTCTTTCTCGCTCCCACTAAACTATTAGCCTAATAACATCACGTTCTGGCAGTGATAGGATGTCGAGAGCCAAAGACAATAAAACCAGTAGATCGCATGCAGAAAAAATCTCTTTAAAATACAACTCACATAATGTCGAGCGGGATGAGATCATAAATCGCGGTTACAATTGGACGGTTCAAAATTTATTCATGGAATTCCTGCCAAGGATTTGCCAGTTTAAATAACCGGCAAATTTGTAGACCATCCAACTAAGGAGTTTAGGTTTCTTTTTAAGCGAGTTGTGTGAACGTATGTGCGTATTGTATGGCATCAGCTACATGACTGGAGCCCAGTGTATGGTGACAGGCACGCGCCCTGTCACATTTTGGGGCTAAATATCGTCCGACGAAGTGTGGGTGTTGTATTGCACTTCTGCCAGCCTCTTCGTGGAAGAAGTGACGATATGTTGTTATGCGAGTTTGCGTGAGAGTGAAGTAGGTATGCTCGGTCTACTGTTTGTATGGTCTGTGTTTCGACATTGTTCCACGATTCGCCGAGATTGGATGCCGGTAACTTTGTCAGGCGAAAACCGTTAATTTCTGAATTTCTTGTCTTTTCATATAAAATCGTACTAACATTATTTCTATGGACGAGCAATATTAACTCTGTCACTTTCATTGTCATGACATTCCTAGCGAGAGAGACAGGGACAATGCAATCGTAGACGTCGAATTTCTCAATTTCACCTAAGCTAGCTGAAATAAATGCTTTAGTTCGTAGTTATGCAAATCCAAAGCTATTTAACAGTGGATTGGAAAGTTTCGATTTAACTTCACAGTGAGTACGTATTTCTGAATTCCAAAATTGTTTCTGAGGACCGACGCTTAAGGTTCATTTTACGATGGTTTTCTAAAATATTTCAATAGCAAAAGATTGAGGTTCATAGTAAGTATACAGCGTTATAGGTACCTAATCAAAAACCTCTTAAGGGTTCATTGTACTCATCAATATGAGCAACTTTTACTATGGGGCGGACTCCAAAATCGCGAAAAAAATCAGCTGTTCCATACATTTTGTCTCAGATGATTGAACTGTTTGTATGGAACAGCTGTTTTTTTTTCGCGATTACAGGATTGGCTTCATAGTAAAAGTTGTTTGTATTGATGAGTACAATGTACCCTTAAGAGGTTTTTGATTAGGTACCTATAACCCTGTATATACAATTATTAATCTTTAGGTGGCCTTGTTTCTATGTAACCAGTACAGAATATTCTTCCACAATAACTATATAAAAGAAATAACTTACTATGTACTTGGATTTTGAAAAAAGGATCAATTTGTAATCAACTAAGTAAGTTATTATCCTTTCAGATTATAAAAAGAAAGTTTTTATCAAACGTTTAATAAATGACGAAGATAATATACGGTAACAAACATTTAGAAAAATATAATCGAGTTGAGTACCACCTTATTTTTAAGTTTAGTTTAATATAAGTACTAGCTGCGCCCCGCGGTTTCACCTGCGGTTAAAAAGTATCCTATGTGCTATTCTAGACTATAATCTATCTCTGTGCCAAATTTCATCCAGATCTGTTCAGCCGATCTGGCGTGAAAGAGTAACAAACATCCATCCATCCCTACATACAAAGTTTCGCGTTTATACTCGTAATATTAGTAGGAAGTAGGATAGGATTCTGAAATACTCTATTAAACAAAAGCGTTACCAATTAATGACGTCATTGAAACATAACAAGAATCTCCGTTACCTAGGAATAGCGTAATTTAGTAAACGTTAGGTACTGAAGTTCCAGTAACTTGTTTTATTATGTCATTCTCACACTGCTACGCATCACGCAATGGTACGTGGAGGTTTTTTTTTTTATTTTATGTAGAATAGGTCGACGTTTGACCACCAACTCGCCTGATGTTAAGCGACGTTGTGGTCTAAGATGGAGCACGACGACCTATAAGGTACTTATTCACTCTAGCCTTGAAGTTTTGTAGAGTGAAGAAGTACAAAGACGGCAGTTGAGTGAGGCGCTACAAGTGCGCTACTGCTCAGACCCGTCTTCGGAACGGCCTGGAATGTGTACCGTAGTACCTCAAACAGAGTATAAATATCTGGTACAGGCTTAAAAAAAAACAAAATATGATTATGGAAACTGACGTGGTTTTCACACATTATGATTTATGACACGGGAATTACTCACGTACGATTTAGTCGATTATATTTAGGCAGTGCTATATATATATATATATACAAGGTGCGCCCCGCGTTTTAACCCGCGGCTAAAAAGTATCCTATGTGCTATTCTAGACTATAATCTATCTCTGTACCAAATTTCATCCAGATCTGTTCAGCCGTTCTGACGTGAAAGAGTAACAAACATCTATCCATCCATCCATCCATCCATCCATACATACAAACTTTCGCGTTTATAATATTAAGTAGGATAAAGACCACCGAATGCGGTTGAAACTATAGTCGCAATAGTCGACTAAATAGTAATTCCCGTGTCATAAATATGAACAAAATGTGTTTCCCCGGTGAGTTTTATACCAAGCCGTGTCCAAAAATAGTTGTGTCATTGGGATAATATATTTCCCTTCGGCACAACTGGTCGTGATAAAGGGATTTATAATTTCCCCAAGGGACTACTGGCATCGCTTGGTTGTGCTATTGGCATAAAATATTTCCCTTTAACACAACTGATTGTGCCAAGCAATTGTGCCAAGGGGAAGTATAAAAAAACACTGACAACCACAGACCAAAATTTAATTCCTAGATCCGTGCTGACAACGCTTCTCCGCGCGGGAATTTAAACACATCCCACGCACCGTCGCGTGCCACGGCGCAGTGTGAGAACTGCTTTATTAAGGAAAAGCTACACTCACACACCCCTCTTCCTTTTATTCCTTCTTTTAATACTCTTTTTATTTGTTACCAGTCATTTTTAAATTAAACTCAGACTACGACCTTTTTCAATTTCAAACTCATTTCGTTTCCACCAAAATATAACTTGCAGCTTCAAAAAGGATAATATAAAAATAAGACCATCATCTCACTAAACTTCTCGTAATATTCGCGTAAAGGCCTCAAAGTAAGAACTCATTTTAGGAAAATCGTATTAACAGTAGGAGCAAACAGGGAAAAAGTAAAAAAAAACAATTAACATTATTAAAAGAAAAACAAACACCCGGATGCTAAATATTGTACCTTATGTCATTTCCACTATCAAGACAATTTAATTGACACCTCACATGTCGAAATTCATGAAGCTGTTCAGGCTGTAGGCCGTGCCAAGAAACCGAAAGAATATGCATACATACAAACTGACACACATACACTCGAAAGACATAACCCTCCTTCTCGCGCAGTTGGGTAAAAAGTACACCAGCTAAAATTGTTAAAAGTACCATTCACCATCCCGATTTGCAGTCCGTCGTACAGGACTGTGAAGCTCGCACACAATCCTGCCCAGCATCCTGCACGTACCTACATCCCGCACGTCGTTCCCGGACGCGATGCAGGATACGACTACATTCACCATGCAGCACGAAGCGGCAATGGTCTCTACTAGTCTAACTCTCTACTTCTCTTCTCTGCATAGTATATAACAAAGTCGCTTTTAGCGTCCGTCCCTCTTTCTGGGTTCATCAAGCCCCTGGGTTTGATTTATTTATTTTATTTTTATTTATTTAAACACAAAACAGAGTACAGTCAAATACAAAGTAGTATATAGAAGAAAAAAAGACAGAGCTGGACCGTACTCCAAAACTTGTGAAAATACATAGTTAGTGGCAGACAAAAGTTAAATAAGTATAGAATAAACTATAATAGTTAATAAATACATTTTTAAATACTAAAATAAGAAACATAAGAGAAATATGAAATGAAATATAAAGTAAAGTGTTTTAAATTTAATTTAAAATTAAATTCAAATTAAATTTAAATCAATTTAAATTCAAAGTAAAACTTAAAATTAAGCAAAAAAAGATATTTGATTTAAAAAAAAAAAAAATACTAAGCATCTGGTTGGACGTATTTGGTATAAAAAATGTCTTTTAGTGATTTACTGAAGACTGATAGACTAGAGGTAAAAATATCAATTTCATTTTTATTATTAATGCAATGATTGTACTGACGAGCCATCCTGACTAGTGGATTAAAATACGAAATATTGTTTTTATGGGTTTGCAAAGCAAAAAGATTAATAATATTGGACCTGCGATTACTATACTTAATATTGAAATTTAATTGACAAAGTAATTCAGGAGTGTCTACTACGTAGTGTATAATTTTATAGAGATAAATAAAGTCGAAATACTTGCGACGCACTTCCAATTTTTGAACATTAAATTTAGATAGCCTGGAGTCATAGTTCAGTTTGGAGCGACCTATCTGCTGACGGTAGCATATCATCCGCAAGCACCTTCTCTGCACCCTTTCTAAGGAATTTATGTGCACTTTATAGTGAGGGGACCAAATTGGGCTGGCATATTCTAAAATGCTTCTGGCCAGAGTGAAGAACAAGTACAGAAAGGAATGTGGTTTCTTAAAACCATGGGTTGATCTAAAAATGAACCCAAGAAGTTGATTGGCTCTCATTGTTATGTGTTGAAAGTGTGCTCGAAATGACAGCTTATCGTCGAATAGAATTCCCAAGTCTTTAGCAATGTTGGTTCTTGTGAGATCCTGATTATCAATGGTGTAGTTATAGACAATCTTGTGCCGCTTGTTGGAAAAAGTTATGACAAAACACTTGCCAATATTGACATGCATATAATTCGAAGTACACCAATCCGAAACAGTGATTAAATCCTTCTGCAGAAGATAACAATCGTGGGGAGAAGAAACGGTTTTAAATATTTTTAGATCATCGGCATAAAGCAGACATTCGCAAGCCAAACGCTCTATAAGATCGTTAATAAAGATAATAAATAAGAGGGGTCCCAAATGAGACCCCTGTGGCACCCCAGAGGTCACTTTAGATGGAGAAGAGACATATCCTTTCAAGGCAACTAACTGACTTCTATTGCAAAGGTAAGAAGTTAGCCATCGGAGCAAACAACCGTGAATGCCATAAGAAGCAAGCTTATTACAAAGTAAGTCATGGCTAACTTTGTCAAACGCTTTAGAAAAGTCAGTGTAGATTGAGTCCACTTGTCCACCGGTGGCAAAACTCCGGCACAGATAGTTCTTATATACTAGTAGGTTAGTGACGGTCGACCTACCCTTGACAAACCCATGTTGTTTAATAGAGATAAAAGGTTTTAAATGGTTATACAAATGACTATAAACTAAAGATTCGAATAATTTTGCAAAGCAAGGTAAAATACTAATAGGTCTGTAATTTTCGCAGCGGGACTTGTCTCCATTTTTAAAAATAGGAATTATGTGTGCTGTTTTCCAGCGCATGGGAAAGACACCAGTAGCAAGAGATTTATTAAATAAGATACATAGCGGCACGATCAATTGCTCGCTACAGACTTTAATAAATGATGGAGGTAATTGATCTGGACCAGCACCTTTATTTTTATCTAGTTGCTTAATTTTAATAAAAATATCTTTCTCTGAAATAAAAATTTTCGAGAGGGATTGTGTTTCTCTATCTATAAAGTGGCTGGAAGCAGAATGTGTATATTTTTTATTGTTGGTGTCTTTTTTAAAAACAGAACCAAAATATTCCGAGAATAATTCGCAAATCCCTTGTCCGTTGGATGATGTAGAATTACCAAAGCTCATTGTATGTGGCATTGATACGTGGCCCTTCCTATTATTGACATACCGCCAAAATAGTTTTATATCATTACCCATAGAGTCCTCAATAGATGAAATATAAGTTTTGTAGCACTGATCAGCCATTCTTTTAAATCTATCGCGTAGCAGTGAAAAGGTATCATAATCTCTGGGGTTGTTGAATTTTTTATAAAGTTTATGGTATTTATTCTTTTCCTCGTTACATTTAATTAAAGGTTTGCTGAACCATACTGGATAACTTTGAGGTTTTGAGTTTGTAAATGGAGTATATTTTAAAATAATATTAAATAATTTTTCATAAAAAATGTCTGTGCATTCATCAACATTAGAACATGACAGAATGTCATGCCAGTTTATCATACTCAGTTCGTACTGAATGTCTGGATAGCAACATTTGGTGAAGTTTAGACGTTTACAGTTGAGTTTTCTTAAACTTTTGTGCGTGTTCAATTTTAAAGGAAAATCAAAATGGATAGCGGGATGATGCTTGTCTACCAAACTTAACGGATCGGCTTCGATTACCTTCAAAGAATTGACTGAGCTAAGTACTAAATCCAGAGTTCGTCCATTCTCATTAACTATGGAATTGCATTGGTATAAGTGACAAAGTGAAGTAAGTTCTATTAAAAGTGAGAGTTTTTTGCTGTAAGTGATTTGTGATGGCTCGTCAGAGTTAAGAGAGACAGATGACAATTCAGGGATGTTAAAATCCCCAAGCACCAGATAATTACCGTCAAGGCAATGTTCCAATAATATTTTATGGCAATTCGAGTAAAATTCTTCTAACATGTTATAGTTCAGATCCGGGGGGAGATAACAGAGACAAAGGTTTAAATTAGGGATATTACTTGATTCCGATATTATAGTAATCCAGATATCCTCCATACCACTGTCCCAAGATGCTTGTCGGATAATTTGAAATGATTTTTTAATGGCGATGAGTACACCGCCGCCATCATTTTTCGTAGAGTTCGTGTCTACTCGATCTCGGCGGAAAACGTTATAGCGGGCATCTACAATTTCACCATCAAATACGCTTTTATTTAAATTAGTTTCAGTTAGACACACTATATCGTAATCTGAATTCAACAAATTTAAATAAAATTGAGATAATTTAGATCTTATTCTATTCACATTTTGGTAGTAAACATTAAACATTATGAGATCAAAATTAAAAGCACAATATAAAAATAGTTATTAACAGCAAGAAAAAGGGTAACTTAAGATAATTTGTGAAGACAGTCAATATTTTTAATGTGTAAGGGAGGGCTTTGTTCATCTTTGCGAATATAGATTTGGCCAAAACGCACCCAAACAAACTTGAATTTTCTTTCTCTGCAGAACTTCCTCGCAGCGCTGTGTAGTTCTTTCGCCTCTGGAGACAAATGTTCGGCTAAATATATTCGACGGGCCTCGCCAGTAAATCCGATATGCGTTGATGCCAGTTTGTTCTTAGAGTGGGCCTTATTAAAGCGCGTCACTGAAGACAGGACCAGATCTCGGAGCCGTTGCGACGAGAGCGTAACAAGAACGTTGCGGGGCCTATTTGACGACGGATCCATTTTTGCTATACGGCGACAAGCTTTTACGTCTCCTTCCTTGACCGTAACTTGCAGGCACTCGCAGATTTTATGAAATAAGGCCAGAACATCTTCATTTTTGCTCTCATGTATTTCGAGATTTAGATCACGTGAGATTTTCTCAATTGTAGACAATCGAGACTGTATCTTTGATAGCGAACTTTGTGTGTTACAGAGGTTGAGTTTTAATTTTTGAATTTCAGATTCTTTTTCTTTGATTTCTGACTTCAAATCCTGTTGTTCCGCACTTAAAAAGTCAGTTGTAGCAGTAAACTCGCCTTTTAAATTTTCCACAGCACGCTCAACATGCACAGCCACCATTTTTTCAATATCTTTATTTATCGCTGATCGCATATTGGTCATAATTGCAGACTCTGGAGCCAACTTTAAGTCAAACAGGTGACTAATACTTTCCAAAGTGAGGGGCTCGTTCAATAAATTGGAGCCTGCACAAATGTTAATAGCAGCACTCGTGCTAGTGTCTCGAGTCATGTCACCGTAGGAAATGTTCATGGTGTCGTCCAGAGACAGCGCGTTGCGACGAGCGCGGTGGTGAATGGGAGTATCATCATTGTTATTTCTGCGTCGACAGTTCACGTTCTGGCAGTGAGGACAACTTAGTGATTTTGTTTGTTCAATAGTTAAACTCTCAAACGCTTTCTTCGTTAGGTTCAAGCATGTAAAACAATATTCTGATGAGCAGATATTACATTTTAAGAATTTATTTTCATTTAAGGTTGATTTGCAACCGTGGCAAGGCATGTTTTCATAAATATAATAAATATGCAAACAATAGCTCAAACTAGTTCAGCTCACCGCGTTTAGTAGCTATTGGTAGCAATGGATGATAGCATAGCTTAATTTCGAGCCAGCGGTCCACGTCCTCTTGGCTCAGTGGCATAGGTGTCACGTCACTCGTGCGGCGCAGTCAGAGTTCGAACCACGGCCAGGTGATAAATTTTGCACTCAACTTACGTACAGTACGATGAACCGGTAAGCTCACAGCCAAGTACGGCAGGAACGAGAGGTCCGACACAAACCAAAATGGCCGCGGCAACCAACGACGATTCCTCAGGAAGAAGCGAGAGAGGCCGATATCAGCAAATGCAGGAACGGAAGGTCCGACACACTCCACAATGGCCGCTGGGGCAAACGGCGAAGCTCCCAAGTAGAAACGAGAGAGGCCGATAATTAGAATTTAACTTTGAATTCACTTTGGGAGGCACAGCATTCTCGAAGGCTCTGACCTTTGACGCTGTCAACTAAAGTATTAAACCATTCTATTCGTCAGAAAGACCCGCGACGGAGCGCTGGTCCGAGTTTTCTAACGTTGTACCTTCAGTACCTCAGCTTTATAAAAAAAACACGTACAACACAATGACAACGTCTCTCCTCGCGGTTGGTAGATGGTAATTTGGTTCGTCATCTCACCAACCAACGCCAGAAACCAGGAACGCCAGTCCATACTGCGTGTTCTCTATAGTGTTACAAGCAATTCCCATATGCAAGGCATATGAAAACGCGCCATTTATTTCCCAAATCATTAGGGTGGGTACATGTAGCCACGACGTAATTTAATGGACAGCGTAAACGAAGCGGAAGGGTAGTTTTGGGGTAAAACTGAGAACGTTTTCGAGTAGGGATTTTTATAGGATTTTACTTGCTTATGAGCTAATGGCTCAGTGAGTAGACCTCGCGTCTAACGTCTGTCTTCCTCTACAGGTCGTTTTCCTCAACCGATTTTCGTGAAATTTTGTGAGCAGGTTCGATAATTATACAGAATTATAATTAAACACTTTTTTTTTTCAAAAAAGTCCATTTCTCCGCTATTTTGAAAATTTTCCACAAACTAACTCTAAAAAAAATTAAAATAAGTACCTATTGAACCTACTCACAAAGATTTCAAGAGGTAAGGATTTCGACCTGTAGAGCAAGACAGTTTCGGATAGAGATTCGGACAGAGTTCGGACATACGAAAGCATTTTTGTCGAAGCTGAAGCACAGGCGCTTCGCTTGCTAACACTCGATCGGTCGATAGCTAGTTGTTTAGTATATTCCTATACTTACATACAGAAGTATATAGTAGCCTTCTACATATATTCCATTGCTAGGTAATACATATCGTCACGCCTTTCCCCCGAAGGGGCTGGCAGATGTGTAATACAACACCCACACTTCGCCAGACGATATTCAGTCCCAAATGTGACAGGGAGCGAGCCTGTCGCCATACACCGGGCTCCAATCATGTAGCAGATGACATACAATACGCACATATGTTCACACAATGAACAAATTGGTGCGTGCCGTCGGGTTTGATCCCGCTCCCTCTGGCTAATGAGAATACTGCTAGTTAATGAGAATAGGTTACTCGTGGTATGCTACCTGTCTCGGTCTTACGCCACCGGAGCTCCACTGACCTAGCAACGAGGCTTGCTCGAGACACACTTCCATCTCGCTCTGGCTGATAAGCTTACCACGCTCCAGGCTGAGATAGAAGCTTGCCTCGTGAGGCAACGCTCAGAGGAGACCCGGCTAATCGAGTCTAACGGACTTATTGCTAATGCCCGGGATACACGAAGCTTGGTTTTTTAAGCTAGGAGAGCAAGCTAGAAACTAGGTTTATTATTCTGACAGAGTAACTAGGTAATTCTAGCTTGAAAAACTACCCTCATGTGAACCTAGCACTAATTGCAATAATTAAATAAGGTTTATTAGAAAAAATAATAATATTAGAAACGCAAAGTCAGAGGGAGCGGGTTCGGACCCAGCCGACGGCACGCACCAATTTGTTCATTGTGTGATGTACGTATTGTGTCATCTTGTACAAAACTGGAGCCTGGTGTATGGTGATAGGCTCGCCCCTAGTCACATTTGGGATTGAATATCGTCCTGCGAAGTGTGGGTGTTGTACTCCTCTGCCAGCCACTTCGGAGGAGAGGCGAGACGTATTGTATGTGTGCATAAATGTGAAAATAATTTGGTATGTTCGTTTGTTTGTTACGCTTTCATGCCTCAACTACTGGACTGATAACCATGAAATTTTATATACACGTCAGTTAGGACAGAAAAGGACATAGGGTACCCACATCCCGTAAAAGTTAACGGTTCCCGTGTAACCGCAGGGCGCAGCTAGTATATTATGTTTTTAAATTCGGCCCATTCTGACTACCAGTTACAAAATAACGATACTAGTTTGACCCGTGATTTCTACGTGTTTACAATTTTATTAAGCTCCGTCCAGACCGTAGTAAAAACTTTCAAAGCTCAAACAGTAAACTCAGCACCGTTAAACTTTTATAGAGCACCACTACATCACGTAGCGTGTGTAAACAAGTCTTTACGGCGTACCTCTCCTATCTGCGGTGTAATGGCGTGTCCACATCAGCAACATTTATGGGGAAGTTTCGGAGCACTTCGTTATTGACGTGGAGAGGGTCACTTAACATTGACATTTCAACGCTGGCCTGTTTCTATTAAGGCCGTCGTTTAGGGAGACGCCGAGCGTTGCGCGCTCTATCCAGCGTTGCGCGGAAAATCAAACGTGATAATCATTTTTGTCAAAATGTATCTATTGTATAAATGTGTGTGGTGTAAGTCAAATAAATATTTTTCTTTCTTTCTTTCTTTCTTTTTTACTAATGTATTTGCCCCACAGTTTCTTGCCTGTTCTTCTAGATTGTGGCTCTTTTTCCGAACAAGGTGGTAATATTTTTTATAACCTTGACGTTTATAAGTGTATTTTCGTAACTTCACTGAATTAAGACATTTGATTTGATTTGATTTAAAGACCGTTCAGGTAGAAACAGCGCAGTGTTCAGGCGAGATTATTTTTCGAAATGCGCGACGCGCCGCTCTTCGCCCTGCGTCTCCCTTAAACGAGGCCTTAGACATCGTTCAATGCAGTGAAAGTAACGTACAACTTATTTTTAATGCCCACTTGCACGAAATATAAGAATGACTTAAGTCTTTGCTTAACTATTTTACACTACTACTAGCGAAATATTCGCTTACCAGGCACATAAAGTTAAGAGTATCTTAAGAAATGGCTAAAGGTTTGTGCAATAAAATGTAGGTATAAATGGTTAAAAACTAGTTCAGCAAGGACTTTTATTTAGTGCAAGCGGGCTAAAGCCGAAGATATATATTGTATGCTTTATATATTTGTGTATGAATGTTGACTGTACAATTAAAAAATGCCATAATGGTTTACAGTTTGACATCTAAAATAAAACAGACTAATTCTTTATAACCTGTTTTTCATAAAATAGTTACTATAAGCAAATAAACAAGCAAACAGCCCGCCTAATAATGAAATGAAATGAAAATGAAATGAAATGAAAATGAAATGAAATTGTTTATTTCCAGATTTTGCATCCATCAAATTATTTCATTAATTATTAAATGATTAAAATTAAAATACAATAGTCAGAAATAAAATATAAAACAAGAATTAAATAAAATTGAACAGATTGAATAAAATAAAATTGACAATTAAATAAATGGAGTATAATTGAATGAATTTAAATTAATTTTTTAAATAAATAATTAAAACAATTAAAACTAGGCAATGGGCGCGTGATATGTAATAAACGGTAATCGCCGCTTATGGACAACTGCGATCCTAGCGGTGCTGCCGATACGCTGCTGACCCGGAAATAAATTGTAGACAACCTTTTTTAAACGCTCCTCTCCCTCAGATCAACCTAGAGGAAAAGATGGAACACTGCGTTATATCTCGCTGAAGCCACTTCTTTATAAACTTGTGTGCGTGGTAATGTTGCCATTAAAAACTTTTACAATTGCACGAAAACTAATATTAATTTCCAGACTCTACGTTAGCCATTTCCGTTCCAATATACAACCTTAGTAGATTTAATATTCTAAAACTGCACATATTTGTAAGAGTTTAGTGTTACTGCTTTTTCAAAATTGACTTGTAAAAAAACTGCACAGTTTTTTAAAAAAGATCCTCAAATGTAGTCCTGGCCACACTTTAATATTGCACTGTATATACTCGTATTTATGTACCCGAAATTATACCATAAACCAATGCACATAATATTATCGAGGTAAGTATGACCAAGCGAGTAGCGTAATTTTTATTGAGTCAGTGTGTGCGTATTGTGTACTTATACGACAGTAGCATAGTTTTTGGATAGTTTTTGGCTTCACCTAAATTATACGCCGTGCGCCATATTATTCTCTAGGTTGATCTGAGGCCGTACCTCGGCAGATAGACCTTATAATACATAATTATTTAGATAAGCTGTGTTACAGGTATTACATTTATTGCCAGTGGACAGTGTTGACTTACCACGTGGTTCAATTGATAGTGCTATATAACTGATAATTGCAAATGGTTTTAGCGATGGTATAATAATAATATACTCGCCAGAGTCAAAAATGGTCACGTAGGCAACACGTAGTAACGTCAATCGATGCTTAAGCAAGACCGAAATAGGTAATTTACAACAGGTTCGAAAGAGACGGGCGACGATGTCGAATGACGTCATCACGTGTTGGCTCCCGGAATGAAACACCTTGTTTTTTGAATCATAGTTTTTGTCATTGGCTCTATTAGTCTGACATGCTCTACACGTACCTAATGCATTTTTAATTTAATAGTATATTTTAATAGTATCACAGAAAAACTAAATTATTCCTGCTTCTACATTTACCTAATAGCATTTTGATGACAAAGACAACGATTACTAAATTCGAAATTTAAAATTGTACAGCACCAGAGTGCTAACATTTAAATTCTAACGGTTTTTCTCTAAGTTTTCTTACTCGCTTACCTCAAAATGCAACACAAGATGCAATACCAACACAATTTCCAACATACCGAAAATCATTTCTGTTCCGTACACACACATCGGACCACAACCAATGCAAAATAAACTTTAAACTGACGGCTTTAAAGCTACAAGTCCCTTGTTTCAGACTTTCAGATTCTGTTAATATGTATCTTCCCAGCCCAGTTCATCCCATTCAGTTCGTTCGCGGCCTTCGAGTTGAGAGGACGCGTTCGCTCGATCAAGCAACTTTGTCGCGAAGTTCGAAATTTGAAAAGTTGAAAATAAATTTTTGGATTTTTTGTGAAAGTTGGACGTGTAATCGATACTTTTGTGAAGGATTGATGTGATGTGGGACTGCAATTTATTTTATGTGTAAAAAGGTAAGATAGACAAAATTTTAGTTTTACAAGAAAAGTTTAAAGGAAATGGTTTCGTTTTATTTTGATTCTGTTTCATTTTGTTAGCTAAACCGAAATTGACGGCTTTTAAATTGTTGCCATCTTTTTCTGGTACATTGAAATGAAAAGAGATGGATATTATTTTTGCCTTGTGAAATTAGTTTAGTGTATTATTTAAGTAATGAAAATCGAGATCGCTAATTATATCGTTGGTATTTCTTTGCTTTAATTTATTTAAAAGGAAAGTGAGATATCAAACATCATTTTGCGTTTATATTCGTTCATGTTATTAGGGTCCTTGAGAATCAACAGGTGTTTTTATTTTTTCGATTGGTTTTGTTTCAATTTGCTTAACGAGTAATATAACATTACTATTTTTACAAGGCTTAATTATAAAAATAAATATATTAATAAAAGCCCTACGATAGGCTTAATTATACTTACTAATCCTTCCTATCCTACTAATATAATAAACGCGAAAGTTTGTAAGAATGGATGGATGGATGAATGGATGGATGGATGGATGGATGTTTGTTACTCTTTCACGTCAAAACGGCTTGACAGATCTGGATGAAATTTGACACAGAGATAGATTATAGTCTAGAATAGCACATAGGATACTTTTTAACCGTGGATGAAACCGCGGGGCGCAGCTTGTAGGTATTATAAAAACGAAAGTAACTCTGTTTGTCTGTTTGTTTGTAGACTTTTCACGATTAAACGGCTGAATGGATCTTGATGAAATTTGATAATTACAATATATCACGAAGAAGGTTTTCGAATATTTTTTTAAATAAACGCGAACAAATTCGCGAGTTTTTGGGGGCTGAGCTACCCACGTCCGTAGGAGTGTACTCTATTCTGATTCCCTACACGTGGTCCCCGGGTAGTGCTAACCGGGTAGCAAACTCTGGTGGGAGGCTTCGGCCGTGGCTAGTTACCACCCACCGGACCAAGCCATGCCGTGAAGTGACCTAGTCGTGTTTCGGGATGTAGTCCGGTGTAACCGTTCCGAAGACGGGTCTGAGCAGTAGCGCACTTGTAGCGCCTCACTCAACTGCCGTCTTTGTACTTCTTTACTCTACAAATATTTAAGGCTAGAGTGAATAAGTACTTTATAGGTCGTCGTGCTCCATCTTAGACCACAACGTCGCTTAACATCAGGCGAGTTGGTGGTCAAACGCCGACCTATTCTATATAAAAAAAAAAAAAAAAAAAAAAAAAAAAAAAAAAAGAGTAACAGCTAGTATGTTTGTAAAATGTTGCTTGTGACACTTTGGGCCTATAAAAAACTCAACAACACCTGATGTCCAATTATTTTACAATAAAAACCAACCTCCCGTCATCCTAGCTCGGTTTTGTAAAAAAATGGAACCAATCTGGAAGAACAAAACCTTTTCAATCAATAAAATAACTTTCAAAATCAGTTTATAATATACTAGCTGCGCCACGCGGTTTCACCCGCGGTTAAAAAGTATCCTATGGCTATTATAGACTATAATCTATCTCTGTGCCAAATTTCATCCAGATCTGTTTAGCCGTTCTGCCGTGAAAGAGTAACAAACATCCATCCATTCTTACAAACTTTCGCGTTTATAATATTAGTAGGATAAGATAACGGAGTTATGTGGTAGCAAACATTTAAAAAGATACAACCGAATTTGAACTTCCTCTTTTTTAAATAAAATAAATAATGGAGAAACTTTTACTGGCTTATTAATAAACGTTGTATAGCCTCGGAATAGTTAAACAATGTTTTGTCTTTTTCGATCGAGTTTACATACATTATTATTAAGATACACTACGGCGAGTGTGCACAAGAACTGCACGACCTGATCCAGCCATCGCCGTTCTTTTATAATTATTGTACCAGGCGCACCAGTAAAAGACACCCTCTCATGGTGGAAATTCCGCTAAAACGCACTAAGCGTTTCAAGTCAACTTTTCTTGTAAGAACTGCAGAGGTGTGGAACTCGTTGCCTGTGTCTGTATTTCCACCTAAATACAATCCGGGGGCGTTTAAGAGTAAAGTGAATAGAATTCCGAGGCTCCAATGGTTTTTAAAAAGGGGTTAATTTTTATAGAATTAATTATGAACACACAAACATCCATTTTAACATGTTACATACGCCCGAAAACGTACCTACCTCTTTATGATGCAGTCGGGTATTTTCTTAGTTAGGTCATTTTCTTAATTAGGTAAGTTAGGTACGAACCGCTAGGGAATGGAACACCTTGTCATCATCTGTATTCCCGACTAACTACAACCTGGGTATCTTCAAGGATACAGTGAAAAAGTACCTTCTAGGTCGTCGTGCTCCATCTTAGACCACAGCGTCGCTTAACATCAGGCGAGTTGGTGGTCAAACGCTATATATTTGTTTCGACCTATTTGTACATAAAAAAAGGCAATTGCTTTATTTCTGAATTAGGACTTTATTGACTTCTTTAAACCTATTTTACAATACAATACAATATTACTTTATTGCACACCAAAAACTACATGAAAATCTTAAAATCTAAAATACATTTTTCGGCAGTACAAGGGCGACCTTATCGCCTAAAGCGATTTCTTCCAGGTAACCTTTGGATGGACAGGAACTTATTTTAGTTGTCTATTTATCTCACAAGCACGGAAAGATTATGTTTAGCATCAGAAAACTAAGTGCAGAACTGCATTTTACCCGCTAGCAAGGAAAGAGTTTTTAAAGTTCGAACTTCAGAATAATTGCACTGGCCAGCACGACTGTATGAAAAAAAACACATGATTTTCCTCGCTGTAGTGAGGTGAAAAATTGTGTGTTTCGCTCTGCAGGAACGTTATTTGGTGTTTCGCACCTTTGAAACCCAGCATGTAATACAAATACACGCCCAAAAAAACAATAGCAGCCTTGCATAACAATTAACTATTGTATAATACTCGGAGTCAGCAAAAATAAAGACAGCTATATTATTTAGAATATTTTGATAAATAAATACCCGAGATGACAGCCTAGTTGGCCTCTCAAGCCCGAAGGAGCGGGTTCCAACCCAGCCGACGGCACGCACCAATTTGTTAATTGTGTGAACATATGTGCGTATTGTATGTCATCTGCTACATGACTGGAGCCCGGTGTATGGCGACAGGCTCGCCCCTTGTCAAATTTGGGACTGAATATCGTCCGGGGAAGTGTGGGTGTTGTATTTCACCTCTGCCAGTCCCCTCGGGGGAAAGGCGTGACGATATGTTATGTTAAATAAATATCAGGACACTTGCACACACGGTCGTCTGACCCAAAACTAAGCAAAGCTTGTACTATGGCTGCCAGAGACTTATATAAATACTATTTTTAAACACATACATAAATAGATATTTACCAAGACATAGAACAAACACAAATGTTCATAGCAAACATGTTTGCCTTAGGTGGGAATCGAACCCACGCCCCCAAGCTCAGAAGGCAGGTTCATTACCAAATGAGCCACCACAATCAAAAAATTTTATAAACTACATCCTCCAGAATTGAGCCTACAAATTCTTCATTATTTTTTGGTGGTGTCATTATCTCAAATTAACAGTTTCTGTGAGACCGCGGGTGAAATCGCGGGGCGAAACTGGTAAATAAAAAATAAAGGTGAAATAGCTAAAAGCCCGTTAGTAGAGGTAAAGGTGGCAGAATGCTGGCGGCATTGCCACGTAGAATGGCAATGCTCAGCTGTTACGCGAAGCCAGCATTCTGGACACCCGACGCCTCTACCAATCGCCTGGCCTGTAGTTCTGGTGTGTGGTTCTGTTTTTGTTTTCATGATTTTAGTTTTCTTAACGCATAGTGTTAGCAACACATACAAAAAATGCAGTCTATGCTCTGCTGTGTGACGTTTTCCGACCGAACTGTCAAAGGAATGTGAGTAGCGCCTGAGTCGCCCGCCCCGCTCAACCGGCACTTTGCGCTGGAGCACGGAAGAGGACGGATCTCGTATAGTTTTTCTTTGGCGTCTTTCTGTAGTATTTATTGATCTAGGTGTCCATTCGATTCATACTGAAATTACCCACGTATTGTTCATGGTTTGGATTAATAAAAGTATTCGTTGTTTACATTTACATTAAGGTGGTTTTGGATACCCTACCTTAAGAAATAGTTTACAATAGAAGACAGGAAAATTAAATACTAAACTACAACTAACTAAAATTTACATAAATACAAATAAAAACCTGATCTAATAAACCACTACCAGCTTCAGGCAACTTACTCAAAATGCTGACTGCATTGCCTCGTTGGGTTGCAATACTGATTCTTTGGGCAAACCGCCTAGAATTTTGGTCACGAGATGCTTCGACCAGATGCACTATGCATGCAGACTAGGTGAAAAAAACATAGAAATCTCCTTAGTCATTTTTAATGTTTAAAAAATAATTTATCTATTCTATAGAAAAAATAATTTATCCATTCTATAGATAAATTAATTTATCTATTCTATAGATAAATTATTTTCTATTCCATAGATGAATTATATTCTATTCTATAGATAAATTATTTTTTAATCAGATAAAATGTTTTTTATTGAACAAGCTTTAAATTTGAAGTCACAAATTGAGTTTTATCATCACTAACAGCTCTTAAAACATAACGACCTAATAATTTGGAATAATAAAGCAATCCATTAATATTTAACGGTTATGTTAATTACTATCTCCATTAAAAACAAGTCGTTAGCTAACTTCCGAGTTTAAAATTAATTTTCTCTATTTTACTGCAATTATTCGGCTTATCTACTTGTTATAAAAAATAGAGGTTAATATTTTATACTTCTATGCTAATCTACATACATCATATTATTATATTAGCCTGCACTGTCCCACAGCAGGGCAAAGACCTCTCTTCTGTCCTTTCCTCTCTATTTTGTGTAACCCGGGTCCATTCCTTCAAAATAAGAGTTGAGTTAGTATAATTATAATAAGATAAATTTATTTCTGGCTACATTATAAACACATTACAATCATTTAAAAAAAATTACAAATAAAGAGGAATTTTTAATTAGGGTCACTAGCCACCGCGGTAGGATACCCTGAGTGGCGGTAGCTAGTAATCTTCCTGGGAACATTTTTTTATCAATTACATTAATTTACAGATTTACATTAATTTAAACCTTCCATCTCTTTCTGGGCCATCCAGGGCATCGTTTGCCATCTCGTGGATCTTTTATGTCGTAATTTTGGTCCAGCAATCTTCTGACATACAACTAACATTGCTTGCCCAGTCCTACTTTAGGCAGCCGGCTTTCTGAGCTAGCTAGTAATCTGTATCTCTGTTAATTTCTGACATGTGCGTATTTAATGTCAATGCTACAAAACTGGAGCCCGGCGTATTGCAACAGACTCACCCTTTGTCACATTATGAGCTGAATATCGTGCGGCGAAGTGTGGTTGTTGTACCAGCCCCTTCGAGGGAAAGGCGTGACATGTTATGTTATTTCCGAAACGAAAACTCGTTTGATTTGAAATCATTGAGTACCATAATACGTTATTAAACTGGAGCGACCAACCTAAATAACGTTTCTTCTAGCTTATTACTAGGTTGCCATGTGTCGGAGATGCCATGGAACACACACGAAGACCAACACTGACCACCCAAACCTAGAACAGAAATTAAAATTTTCGATTCAATTATCTGCCTTAGGTTAGGAAACCAACCCGGGACCTCCTACATTTAGAGCAGTCGCATTCCGACTAGGCTCACATATAACCAATAGAAACCAGTTCAAGTTTAAGCCTAGTTGAAGAAGGCCCGCTTCTCAAGCCAGAGGGAGCGGGTTTGATCCTAGCCGACGGCACGCACCAATTTGTTCATTGTGTGAACATTTTTGCGTATTGTATGTCATCTGCTACATGACTGGAGCCTGATGTAAGGCGACAGGCTTGCCCCTTGTCACTGTTGGATTGAATATCGTCCGGCGAAGTGTGGGTGTTGTATTCCACCTCTGCCAGCCCCTTCGGGGGAAAAGCGTGACGATGTATTTATTCGAGCACCTGCCCAGTCGAGAATCGAACCTTGCGCCTCTTACATAAAGCAGTCACACTTAGACTAGGCTTACATTCAACCAATTAAAACTAGTTCAAGTTTTTATCAAGGGTCAGTTTTATTAATAACTACAGGTGCGATAGCGGACAAAGCCTCATAAAAAAAAATGGATAATTTGTAAAATTGATTTTTGTAAAGAGAACAGTGATGATTAAATTAAAACCTTACGAGAACTCTCCAATTAAGTAATTTTGCAAAGATAGCAAAAAACATTCGTATTTATTTAGGTAAGTAATATAGACACGTGTATCCGCGTGCTAATATTACCCTTCGGGCTCAGCTCAGACAGAATAGAAATATCTTTTCCCACTTTTTGAAAACCATCGAAAAATCAACCATATCTCCATAGTCTAAAATACAAAATCGCTTAATATCAAGGTGACGCTGACGTGTTGATATTATACGATTTTGTTTTTTTTTTCATAAAAAAGTACATGATAAAGTATTGAAAAATCAGTTTGTACCAATACTCTTAGCGCTACACACACTGACATATTTCTTTATGCAAACTTTAAACTATCTTAGAAACTTCCTAATCTTA
The DNA here is from genome assembly GCA_911728515.1 of Peribatodes rhomboidaria. NCBI lineage: Eukaryota > Metazoa > Arthropoda > Insecta > Lepidoptera > Geometridae > Peribatodes > Peribatodes rhomboidaria. The sequence continues at coordinate 3,390,880 of OU452188.1, read as the reverse complement.
CAACTAAAGTTAACTACTAATTACTAATTACTCACAACTAGCGCAAACTAGTAGTTTACGCTATGGTGATATGGTTGACTTTATAATGACGTCAAAATGTTTGCGAGGATCTTTCTTTCCTGTCTATGCCGAGCCTTAGGGTTGTGTTAATAGACGAAGACCTTCCCAGAAAACTTGAAGGTATATAAGAATAATTTATTTTACAAAACAAGGTTCTACAAAAATAGTGTGTTTATGAGTAAGTATATCGGGTTTCATAGCATAATTTTGATTCCTTTTATTGGTAATAATCTTATCAACTAGCTATGCCTCGCGGTTTTATCTACTGTTATAAGTACCTACTCACAATTTTCGGAAAATAAATTAATGTATATTTTGTGGAAATGCACGCAATAAGCTACTTTCACGTCAAAATTTCATTAATCCGTTCAGCCGAACCCTCTGATCCGTAAAGCTGTAAACATACACACAAAATACACACTAAAACATGTTTCTCAACTAAAACAAAATGTTATTAATTCCTCAAAGTTGGCAGTAGCAGATACAATTTATTACGCTACGTCGTAGACGTCACTACGCCGTAGCTCGCGTAGCTGTGCCACGTCGTAGCACTCGTAAATTCCTAGCAATTTTAATGTTTAATTTACGTTTAATGGGGAGTGGCAGACAAACTTTAGCGTTCCTGATAAGTTGCATAAATAGTTCCATTAATAGTTACAGCTAATTAATTTGACACTGTTTTTGCATTCATAATAGAAATAGCTGCGCTACGCGGTCCCACAAAGACTGTTAATTTTGCAGGATAAAAAGTATCTTATGTATCTGTATTCCTTACACTGAATTTAATGAAGATTGGTTTAGAACTTAAGATATGAGAAATATTCAAAAAACTCTTTTTCGGCATTAGTAGCAGTGCTACCAAATTAGGGCCCGTTCTACCTATTCTCCCTCAAGCCTGTTCTCCTGGGAATAAAGCAGAAAAAAAGTTCTGGTTAGTTAGACCCCCTGGGGTGAGAAAGATTTTTTCATTCCGCATTTCCGTCTCAGAACCTTTTTTAAATAAGATTTTAATCTAACATTATCCAAGTACTTAGATCATTTTTCAGAATCTGAACTAAAAGTACATATATTTAAAGATTTGTACAAAATGTTAAAGCCATCGTTTCTTTAAATGATTCCATTTAAAGTAATACTTTTCGAGATCTAAATATTCATAATTTAAATGATAATAATAATTCAGGTCCGTTGTTAGGTTGCATAGTAGGGGCTGAATATAGTTGAATGCTCCGCAAAGGATAAACTTTCATAGCGACAGCGAATAGAAAAATCGGATACGTACATTATATCTAGAAAGCTTATCCTACTAATATTATAAACGCGAAAGTTTGTTAGAATGGATGGATGGATGTATGGATGTTTCTATATGTATGTATGTATGAAAACTCTTTCACGCCAGAACGGCTTAACAGATCTGGATGAAATTTGGCACAGAGATAGATAAATAGTCTGGAATAGCACATAAGATACTTTTTAACCGCGGGTGAAACCGCGGGGTGCAGCTAGTATGTTATAAAGACGAGTTTATGCTTAGTTACACTCATCCTGATGGGATTGCCATAAAACTCTACCCGTCCACCTTACTCTGACTCTGTCTGTATCAACATCTAGGTACCTATTACAAGTATAATAGAGCCTCACTCAAAGAAACAAGAGTATATTTTCACATCACTATCTCTCGGCCACCAGCTTACCAACTGGCTGCGCCCCGAGGTGTTCCCAGCTGTTAAAATTAGCATTTGCGTTAATCCAGGGCATTTCCGTTCCTAATTTCCAAATCCTTATATCCGTATGAGCTTGAAGAAGCAACTAACCAACAAACACACAAATTCGCACTTGTACCTAACTATGACAAAATGAATACTAGCTTATTCTAGAGCTGTTACTCCGCCCCCCCTTCGTGTTCCGGCCCTGTCCTCCGGAGCCGAACATCTGCCCCCAGCAGGGCCGTAATTAGCGGGACGGCGGCACACGTTTGCAGCATCATCCGACGTCGGTTTTAGATTAAAGGCAGTAAAATCTCCAATTCAAATAGCGCGTCGGAATTCAAATGAACCTGAGGGGGGTACTGTGAGTTTTAAATCTCAAGTCCACCTTAATTCGTACAAACATTTGGTTTTCTATTTTGGTTTCAATGTCATCTGCTGCATCACGTAACTGGAACCCGGTGTAAGGTCATAGACTCGTCTTACGTCTGTCACATTTAGGACCGAATATCGTCCGGCGAATTGTAGGTGTAGTAGTAATACACCTCTGCCAGCCTCTTTCGGGAAAGGCGTGGTGATATGTTATGTCATGTTATTTTGGATCGTTTTTCAATTATTTGGCGCAAGAAAGAAGAGGTATATACCTGTTTAATAGTGGGTTGATTGACACAGGCTAACGATGATGATGATGGTAACTTTTCAGTTTGGTACTTAGTGACTGTGTACGTTTTCATATTTTTTTTTAATCAGACCTGTAGTTTCAAATACTGCCCTCTTCAATCAATATCATAAACTTACAAACTAAAAAACTTGACCTCCTTTCAGTATTATTAACTTTAGCAAACTAATATTACAAAACCTCGCTCTCTGCAGAGCAGTTACATACATAAAAATACATCTCCTTTAAAAAATACGACTAACTCTAAATAACGATGGCAATACAGATTTCCTAACCTAAAACGACATCATTATAATTTTGGCAAACTTTCAAATTAGATTTTTATCTCTCAAGGATAGAAAAATATCTCCTTAGAAGTAAGTACTTTGAGAAGGTAGGTTTTCAAACAACGCCTTAACAAAACGCAAGCCACAAATTCTCTACGTATGCTGTGTTTACTTGCCTTGACACGCACACAGACGCGAACATAACCTGGTCAGTAAAAAAATGTTTAACAAAAGTTGGACAATTGGTTGATTGGCCTATACGTAGCGTCGTACGGTGCCGTTTATGGCCCCAATTTGACGGCTTAAATTTCGCAAGTGTAATTGGTTTCCCAGGTAGTTATTCTAAGGACAGAAAACACTTTCCCACCCTGTAACTGTTAAGAATGTAAAAGTGCAGAGTAGCACTCCAGATTCTCTCCGAATTACGTCGCGGACTAGAATTTTAAATGAGAAACGTTCCAGAATCGGTCTGACGTCTCGCTCCAAGATTTATTTCGGTTTTTGCATTTCCAACCGCTCGCTTGTACGTCTGTTTGTTCAAGACCAATTCTTTGGAGGGCGATTATCTCAATAAAATCCCGATTTGGATGCGTGGGAAGGAAAGTAACTTTTCCGCTTGGTTTGGTCTGAGAAGAGAAACGTTGGTTAGTGAGGGGCTTTAGATGGATGGGTTATCGATATTTGTTTAAATATCCATTCGAATATTTTACACGATTCACGATTATTTTATTTATTTATTCACAAGCTGCGCCCCGCGGTTTCACCCGGGATTAAAAAGTCCTATGTGCTATTCTAGACTATAACCTATCTCTGTATCAAATTTCAACCAGATCTGTTGAGCCGTTCTGGCGTGAAAGAGGAACAAACATCCATCCATCCATCCATTCTTACAAACTTTCGCGTTTATAATATTATATCTAAATATAATATATATATATATTAAGTAGGAAGTAGGATAAAGTTGCAATTGGTTATCTACCCCCTAAGTGTTGTACGTTGTATAGCCTTGGAATAGCTACACAGTACTTTGTCTTGTAGATCGAGTTCTAAAAATTTAGAATAAAGATAAAATGCAAAGCTTAAAAACCGACTTCTCGTCATCCATGTTAACAAATTTTAGACTTTAGTTGAAATTTTAAAAACTGCTCAACCGATTTTGATAAAACTTATATGGGACCACACGGAAAGCGTTAGCTTTCTAATAAAAAAAATCATCAATATCTATTCACCCAATCAAAAGTTATGAGGTAACAAATATAAAAAAAACTCACACACACTCGAATTGAGAACCTCCTCCTTTTTTGAAGTCGGTTACAAAAGACAAAGCACGATCGAGTTCAAAAATGTGAGAGAAAGAAAAAGACAAAACACTGTATGACTATTCCGAGGCTACACAAAGTTTATTGCTAAGGTGGCTAGAAATAATAATTTATTATGTCATTAATATTTTTATTGGGATTCATAACGAAACGTAACATTTCGTTTGTACGTCCCAATTTTAAAATTATTCCATAGTTTCAGTTAATATTTTCACAAGCACATACAGTATTCGTATTAAATTCATTATGTCTTTCATAAAAGTTTTACGTTATTTAAATCAGTCACGCGTCAGTAAATACAAACAGGGCAAAGTTTCATGAAAATTTGTTTAGCGCCGCGGCTTGAATTTGTAATTCGAACGTCCCTAAATTTACATGTTTTTGAGGGTAATCTAACATCTCTGAATTCTGGCTACATATTTCTGTATACGCATTAACTTCTGTCACAAACTTTATGAGCATTCAAACAGGGGTGTAATTTGCCTAGATTTTGTAAGTCTTCGTCCTGACTAAGCAAACTGTGAGCGGCTGACTGTTTGCCTCCAGTTAGCAACCCTACATTATTTTATGTGAAGTGTCTTAACAGCCATATAGTCACGCCTTTTCCTCGCGACGGCTGGCAGAAGTGTAATACAACACTCACACTTTTCCGGACAATTTTCAGTCCCAAATGTAACAGGGGCGTGTCATACACCGGGTTCCAGTCATGTAGCAGATTACATGCAATACGCACAAATGTTCACACAATTAACCAAATTGGTGTGTGCCATCGGCTGGGATCGAACACGCTCCCTCTGGCTTGCGAGGCGGGCCTTCTCTTACTAGGCTTGCACTTGAATTAGCTTCTATTGGCTGTACGTAAGCCTAGTAGGATTGCGGCTGTTTTATATGTAGAAGGTCCCGGGTTTGAGTCTCGACTGGGCAGATGTTTGACCCGTTCCCTCTGGCTTGAGAGACGGGCTTTCACCAACTAGGCAATTATTGCTGAACAGCACGTACTGTACGCAATTTGCGGCTCGTCGCTTGCTGACTCATTCAGTGAGCGGCTAATTTGCAATTTGTTTGGTACAGTTCGCCGCTTCCTCAGCATTGAGTTTGCCCGATTCGCAACTCAAAGCCAGCCAGCGGAGAGTCACAGTTTGAGTTTGAGTCACAGTCACTCACAGTTTGTTTAGTAAGGACGAAGCCTTATAATACAGTTAAATAATTTCAAAAATTTCTGTCGAGTTATTTTCCCTTGAACAGTGGCCTTGAAATGCCTGTGTTGAGCAATTCATTTGAAACCAATTAATAGAATTAATTCTTGGCAGATTATTAGTAATTGGTATTGTTGTAAAATAGACAATTATTTCGTTGAAACACCCCATTCAATCAATTCATTATTGGATTTATTGTTATTAATAATTTTGCTCAACGTACCCTCAAATAGACAGCAAAATTAGTCGCGTTGTTTTCAGAAATATCGATCGTTTTATTAGACTCGCACAAGTATGAGAAGAGCCAATGTAATATCATCCGAGTGAGCATTAGCTAGCGAAGCGTTTATTATGATTTACTAGCTGCGCCTCGCAGTTTCACCCGCGGTTAAAAAGTATCTCATGTACTATTCTATATACTATAATCTATCTCTGTGCCAAATTTCATCCAGATCTGTTCAGCCGTTCTGGCGTGAAAGAGTAACAAACATCCATCCATCCATTCTTACAAACTTTCGCGTTTATAATATTAGTAGGAACAGGGGAATTACTCACGTACAATTTAGTCGATTATTCCGACTATAGTTTCAACCGCATTCGGCGGTCTTTATCAAGGCGAGTGCGCGCGAGTGGCTGCGTCTCGCATAGCACTGAAATGCTATTGACTATTTTATGAATGCTGTTGAAACTATAGTCGGAATAATCGACTAAATTGTACATGAGTTATTCCCGTTTTATAAATCACAATGTGTGAAAACCTCGTCAGTTTCTATAATAGAAGCGTTTATTCTTCAGCTGTGACAAAAATGCTTTCGTACGTCTTAATTCTGTCTGGATCTCTGTCCGGATCTCTGTCTTCTTGTTGTTGTTTAGAAATGCGACCTGTAGGGTTGCAGTTCTTAACCGATCCTCTTGAAATTTTGTGAGTAGGTCAATAATAATTGTCAATAAAGTAGTCACTAATAATACAGTTTTTTTTTTCGAGTTCTAAATTGCAAAAGTGATGAAATCTGTATAACTACCAAACCTGCCTACAAAATTTCAGGAGAATCACTTGAGGAAAGCGACCCGTAGACAGACTTCAGCAGCGGGGTCAACGGCTCACAGAGAAATTACGAGTTTATTTACATTAATAACTTTAGCATGAAAAAAATCATGCTTAAGTTATTAATATTTTAAAATTCCTTCCGGTTAAGAGAAATAAATTTTGAGAAAACAGGACCAGTCTGTAGGTATATTCTACCAACTAGCAGGCATATTACTTTAAAAGCACTGAAGCTTATAATGTCTTTGATATGTACCTATAATTATCTTATACAGCTCAGCCCTGCGGTCGGTGCTACCCGTGATGAAAATAGCCTATATCCACCTACCTCTATGCCTAAACTCATCGAAATCCATTCATTCGTTTGAGCGTGCAGAAATAACAAATACACACACACCACACAAACGTTCACCTTTATAATATAGGTAGGATGAGAAGGACACCTGTCCAACTATTTTTTAATTAGAAATAATAACCTTCCCTAGATATTATGCAAGCTTAGTTATCTATGAAACTTAAAGTACCTTGTAGTTAATTAAACTCGTGTCACTTACTACTCTGCTCGAACATAGTTTGCTAGAATCTGTGTCAATTACGTACACGCTGTGCCCTAATCTGTGTCATGAACTGATTATAAAGAGACAGAAGGACAACTTTACCTGGGGGGGGCAATTCGTTACGTTAGTCTCTAAAACCGGATTGAGAACGGCTGAGTATCACTAAAAATTTGCAAACGTGCCAGAAATCAGAATTTATTGATAACTTCAAAAGTTACAATAGTCCTACTAATATTATAAAGGCGAAAGTTTGTAAGAATGGATGGATGGATGGATGCATGGATGGATGTTTGTTACTCTTTCACGCCAGAACGGCTGAACAGATCTGGATGAAAGTTGGCACATATATAGATTATAGTCTAGAATAACACATAGGATACTTTTTAACCGCGGGTGAAACCGCGGGGCGCAGCTAGTTAGTCATAAAAGATGATATTATAAGGTTAACAAAAAATTCTAAACAATTATTTAGAAGACAAAGATTTTTGGAGCTTTCCACTTCCACCATGTAATAGGACATTTCTTTTGTATGATTAAATGGGCCCACGTTTGACCACAACACACCTGATGGAATGTGACGATGCGGTCTAAGATGGAGCATGCTTGCCCATGAGGTGACTATTCACTCTTGCCTTGAAGAGACCCAGGTTGTATCTATTGCTGGGGAACACCGAGGCAGGAAGTGCGTTCCACTCCTTGGCAGTTCTTATTAGGAAGGAGTTTTGAAAGCGCTTCGGGCGGGGTTTATTAAAGCTGACGACATATTGATTTTATGTCTGTCTGTCGTGTGGCGGATCAGATGACGGAATCAGCTGACATAGATAGAATATGATATTACCTAGTTGTAAGCCAAAATTTGTGAAACAGTTGTTCATTTATTTAAAAAAATATTATAATGTATTTTCTTGCCTGTTCTTCTGAACAGTGGCTCTTTTTCTGAACAAGGCGGTCGAGTCTAATAAAAAAACTTTGACGTTCATAATAAGTATAGTTATAAATATTGTGATTGGTTAATTCATGCACCACTGAGCTCCGCTCCGGTCATCTTCGCTTTAATGGAAACGCTGATACGGGTCAAGATGAACTGTTTAATGACATTAATGAATTATTTTTTTATTTGATATAATTATCAATTATTATTGTTCTGACATTCGTTTTTAATTATAATATAAAGTACCTGGATGACCGAGCTTTGCTCGGTATCTTTTTTTTTTTTAAATTGTGTTTTTTGGAAAATAAACAATTGATTTTAGTCTAACCTCAAAGCAAACACTCATTGACTTCGTGTTACTTAACAACGCCATCTGCTGTTGTGTCGTTAAAGCAATTAGTTGCTCGCAAAAAATAGTATTATTATTCGCCAATAGATGTCAGGAAGAGTCATATTTTTCAGTTGAGACTACTCAAACGCCTCCTTTTTGTTATTTTTCTTCCAAGTGATTATCGATAAAACACGAATAAAATGACATTTTCTAAAAATGATTCCTAGCTAGATCGATTTATCGCCCCCGAAACCCCCTATATACTAAATTGTATGAAAATCGTTAGAACCGATTCCGAGATTCCAATTATATATATATATATATATACAAGAATTGCTCATTTAAAGATATAAGATATTCAACTGTGACGTGTAACTACAGGAGTTATCAATGAATTCTGATTTCTGATTTCTGATGCCTTCTGTTCATTTATAATCTGTGTCCTCGTCGACCTTCACTATGGTAATGAGTTTGAAACTTCATACAGGATGCATCAACCAGCTTTTATGGCGTCCCTTAACTACATATTGAAGTTATTAACCGTGGTCGCTGTTTGATGTCAGCGGACAAAGTTAGAATACTCTCGGAAATATTTATGAACTAATAATTAAGTTGATAGTTACACCGCCAAAAATCAATAAAAAAACAACGTAACACGTGTATGCTGATCTTATCTAATATTATAAATGCGAATGTGACTTTGTTCCTTTGTTTATTTATTGTAACGCTTTCACGCCTTAACTAATTAAACGATCATCATGAAATTTTGCATACACGTTACGGGTACAGAAAAAGACATACTTTTTATCACAAAAAATTAGAGGGGCGGGTGAAACCGTAGGACACAACTAGTAGTTTATTGATCCGGTATTACACGAAATCAACGAAAACAAGTATTTTGTTTGCGCCTAGTTTGATATGAAGAATTATGATGATCAGGTGCAAAAACCGGTATTACACGAAATCAACGAAAACAAGTATTTTGTTTGCGCCTAGTTTGATATGAAGAATTATGATGATCAGGTGCAAAAACCGGTATTACACGAAATCAACGAAAACAAGTATTTTGTTTGCACCTAGTTTGATATGAAGAATTATGATGATCAGGTGCAAAAACCGGTATTACACGAAATCAACGAAAACAAGTATTTTGTTTGCACCTAGTTTGATATGAATAATTATGATGATCAGGTGCAAAAAAAAACCACTAGTTAAAGAAACAACCAACTAAAGTATAATCGAAGAACAATTTTGAAAACCATTCTCATTTTGGAAAAAAAAGACACAAAAAGTATCGTCTTACAAAAACTCTTTAAGCTTAGTTCTCTAAATTTTCAGCGATTACACCACAATTTATTTCGATTACTAAATAGCCAGATTAGTTCTCTAAAGTTTAACCGAGCAACTTATTCTTATTTGTGTTCTTATTACGATTAACACCAATAGAAACGTCAAAAAAAATCTAGACGCCCATCTCATTTAACCAAATATGACATACGATTATCAACTCTAAATGAAGCAGCTTAAGAAAACGTATGTGTAGGCAGATAGCCTTAATAAAGCACTGTCCACTTAATTTTCTTATGTCATCATAAGAAAATTAATTAATCATAGCTGCGCCCCGCGGTTTTACGAAGGTTAAGAGTTAGCCTAATTTCTGTTAATTCAGAGCATTAGCTATATCAGTTTTTAGACCGCTTGAAGGCCTCTGACCTACCCCAGCGATGGTTATTAACAAACAACCGGGGCATAACAGTTATCTTGCCAACTGATTCCACGATAGCGCACAGTTGTGTGCCAACCGCGGTCACCCATCCGAAAACTGATCGTGTCGCCCGTTGCTTAACATCGGTGACCTAGATGACTATGTTAGCTAAATGACTAGCGTAACTAAATCTACTAATTTTACGTTATAAATACAATAGCTTCTAAATACATTTCACGTTTTTTCCCTGAAGGAGCTAGCAGAGGTGTATTACAACATTCACACTTCGCCGGACGATATTCTTTCCAAAATGTGAAAGGTAGGGAGCCTGTCCACATCGACCGGGCTCCAGTTATGAAGTAGATAACTTATGCAATTTTTTTTATTTTTTATTTTTGCCATCCGAATTAGTTGTTGTAAAAAACCGATCGATCAATTTCGATAAAATGTTAATGAGAACACCAGGGCAAAAATACAAAAAGAACACTCTTTAAAACACTACCACCAACACCACCCGTCGGAACAAAACTTTTCCAAACTTTTTCAGGCGTCTTCAAGTAATCCGAGGAAATCGGAGACTGCCTCGGTGGCTCAGTTGGTAGTGAGCCTGCCTTCTGAGCTTGGGGGCGTGGGTTCGATTCCCACCTAGGATAAACATTCGTGTGATGAACATTTGTGTTTGTTCTATGTCTGGGTGTTAATATCTATTTAAGTATGTATTTAAAAATATGTATGTGTGTATACCAGTCTCTGGCAGCCTTGCAACTAAGCAAAGCTTGTACTATACAAGCTTTGCTTAGTTTGGGGTCAGGCGACCGTGTGTGACAATGTCCCGAATTTTATTTATTTATTATATTTAAAAATAAAAAGAAAAAGAAAAAAAGAACACCCTTTAAAACACTACCACCAACACCACCCGTCGAAACAAAACTTTTCCAAATCGGTCAGGCGTCTTCAAGTAATCGGAGAAAATACATTTAAAAAAAAGATTCGGATGCATTGAGAACCTCCTCCTGAAGTCGTTTAATACTTACATAACATAACATTATTATCGTCACGCCTTTCCCCCGAGAGGGCTGGTAGAGGTGTACAACACCCACGTTTCGTCGGACGATATTCAGTCCCAAATGTGACAGGGGGCGAGCCTGTCGCCATACAATACGGGCTCCAGTCATGTAGCAGATGACATACAATACGCAATAATTAGTTAATAATTTAATATTTTAGTTTTTAAGATTTTCATGTAGTTTTTGGTGTGCAATAAAGATATATTGTATTGTATTGTAATAATGTTCACACAATGAACAAATTAGTGCGTACCGTCGGCTGGGTTCGAACCCGCTCCCTCTGGCTTGAGAGACGAGCCTCCTCCCTACTAGGCTGCCATCGCTTTTTACAAGCTTTTTTATTGTTTATATAATTAACAAATTAATGAGTGCCGTCAGCTAGGATCGAACCCGCTCCCTAGAGAGGCGAGCCTTCTTCAACTTGGCTATCATCGCTATAGCTGCTACTCATTCGAATCGACCCGTGAAATAATCAAAACAACTTCCCATCAATCCCGAGCAACAAGATAAACATCAATTTAAAAACTCTCTAGCAATAAACAGGGAACTTGCGCAATTAATACTTGCGCGGGACGAGTCACTCCGCAAGTTGGGACCGCGAGAACAGAAGTTTGAGACACAGTGGAAAAACGTTTTCGAAGAGAAAAACTGAGAAACTTTTCTCCTGATCATGGCTAAGCGAAGTTCAGGTTTTTATGTTGAACTTGTTTTTAATTTTGTGAATTGTTAAATGTTAAGTGCTAATGTGGGTATGTTTATTAACTCCCGACGCTAAAACGTCAACACACGACAACAACGTGTGTGTGTGTGTGTGTGTGTGTGTGTGTTTGTAACATCGTAGCTGCCGAACGGATGAACCGATTTTAATTTAGTTTTTTTTGTTTGAAAGATGAACTAGCCGGGAGTTTTTTTAGCTATATGTGATGAAAATCGATGTTGATGAAAATCGTAGTCAGGAGTTTTCAACCGACTACAAGGAGAGTTTTGTTTTCGAGTGTATGTATGTAGTACAAGCTGCGCCCCGCGGTTAAAAAGTGTATGTCTGTCTATTCTAGACTATACTCTATCTCTGTGCCAAATTTCATCCAGATCTGTTCAGCCGTTCCGGCGTGAAAGAGTAACAAACATCCATTCATCCATCCATCCATTCTTACAAATTTTCGCCTTTATAATATTAGTAGGATGAGGTTTCTTTGGTTTAGACCTACACCCTAAACAGCTTGATGTATTTCGACATGTGAGGTGTCATTTGAGTCGTCTTGATAGTGGAAGTGACATAGGGTACAACGTTTTGCAGCCGGGTTTTTCGTTTTTTCTTTTAATAATGTTACTTTTTATTATTTTTTTTATTTGTACTTGTTTTGTCACTGTAATACCTGGCAGGCCGTCTATAGAACATAGTTGCTGACTGTTTTAATAATGAAATACTGTGTTCATCCATCTAGCCTGTTTACAATTAAATTTGTAGTTTACTTACTGTTTGACTGATTAACTGTGGCAAGCAAAGCACTGCGGTGTTTACTGCCGAGAATTTCAGTCGAAAAACTTCTGAGCCGTTTCAAATAAGATCTCTGTTTGTAGGAACTTCTTCTAAATACGGCAGAGGAAATTGTAAGCATATTTAGAAATAATTTTAAGGCTTCCTTGCTCGTTTTGAATTACTTTTAGATTTGAAAGTTTTTTCTAACGAAGATTTTTATGATTTCTGACTTTCTGAAAACGCTATTTTTGTTTGCCTTTAAGTTGTAAGACGCGGCAGTAGTCTAGCTCGCTCCTCTACTACTGTAGACTAGTTATAAAATTGAAGAATGTATTTTTGATAAATTTGCTTGTATCAATGCATTAAAAACAGTATTACAAAGTATTCAGGATAATGTTCATGTTGATATTTTTAGTTTTTACTTAGAAAAACGTAACCACGTAAAAAAATATAGATATTTACGTTTCTTTGAGCAATCTCTCTCTCTCTCTCTCTCTCTCTCTCTTTTCAATGCATTGATAGAGGCTAATTTATAAAAAATACAATCTATAATTTTATATCCTATTAATATCATAAACGCGAAAGTTTGTATGAATGGATGGATGGATGTTTGTTCCTCTTTCACGCCAGAACGGCTGAACAGATCTGGATGAAATTTGGCACAGAGATAGAATATAGTCTAGAATAGCACATAGGATACTTTTAATCCGTGGGTGAAACCGCGGGGACAAGCTAGTCTAATATAATAGTGTCGCGAAGTTCAAAATAATTTTTAAAACATGGTTTAAACACAACTTCCTATGGCCTTCATAAGACCAGCTCCATAGTTACATATTATGTATTTGCATTATGCGATGGCAGCCTAGTTGTACCTAGTTGTTGTGTGTTGTTGTTGCAGTACATACCAAGGAGGATAACATCCTAAGATAGAACTATTATAAAGCAATAGTAAATTTTTTCATAACAATTTTACAAAATTCCAACAATGCTCCTATTATTAACTCGTCGAAGTTCATTATATTTATTGCTGTTTTGTGTCTCCGAATATAGTCCTTTTTAAGTTTAGGTTTTAATTTGTGGGTTTATGAGACAAATAGCTGCGCCCAGTTTAACCCGCGATTTCACACGAACCGTCAATTTTTCGAAATAAAAAGTACCTTATCCTACTCTGTATCCCTGACAACATGTATGGAAAGTTTCATGGGGGTTTAGTATTTGGGGCGTGAAAGCGTAATAAACAAAGAAATTAACAAATTAACATAATAGTACCCGGATGGCCGAGCTTTGCTCGGTTTTTTTTTTTTAATTGTGTTTTTTGGAAAATAAATAATTGATTTTAGTCTAACCTCAAAGCAAACACTCATTGACTTCGTGTTACTTAACAACGCCATCTGCTGTTGTGTCGTTAAAGCAATTAGTTGCTCACAAAAAAATAGAAAAATAGTACTATTATTCGCCAATAGATGTCAGGAGAGTCATATTTTTCAGTTAAGACTACTCAAACGCCTCCTTTTTGTTATTTTTCTTCCAAGTTTATGTTTAAGTTGATTTTCGATAAAACACGAATAAAATGACATTTTCTAAAAATGATTCCTAGCTAGATCGATTTATCGCCCCCGAAACCCCCTATATACTAAATTGTATGAAAATCGTTGGAGCCGATTCCGAGATTCCAATTATATATATTTATATATACAAGAATTGCTCATTTAAAGATATAAGATAAGATTGTTGGTCAAAAAGGTACACAAAGTTTTCAATGACCCTCCTTTTTTGGCTTTACCGTAGTCGGGTAAACTTTTATTGGGCTCTACCAGGTTGCTACGGTTGGTTATTGCTAAAGAATTACTATCGCAACGGTGCTGCTTTCAGGGATCCGGCGAAGACTTAAGTACTTTCTTAACACACACTTAAACACTTTTTATTGGCATTTCTCTAGAAGAAGACGACAAGCGAAAAAAGCAAGTAAAAATACTGACAAGCTTCTAAAGTTATCTTAACAGAGTGTAATATCAATATTTTTTTGAGAGATTTGCACTTCTCTAAACAGATTAGATTACTAAAAATTTCCCTTGTATTATTTATTAACCTAAAAGCCTTAGAATAATAACTAAAGCAAGTTATTATTTTGAGCTAAAAGCTAATGATGTAGACAATCTCTCTATGGAAAGGAATGTTTGATTTGCTCTGTTTATCTAAAAGTCTAAATATCTGTTAGAGAAATGTCACTTTTGACTGATTTATTTGCAAATGTGGATACTTTTCTTAGCCCTATTTTTTATAAAGCGATGATAGCCTGGTCGGAGAAGATCCGCCTCTCAAGCCAGAGGGAGCGGGTTCGGACCCCGACGAAGGCCCGCACAAATTTGTTCGTCGTGTGAACATAATATGTGCGTATTGTATGTCATCTGCTACATGACTGGAGCCCGGTGTATGGAAACAGACTCGCCCCCTGACACATTAGGGAAAGAATAATATTATGTTATGTTATGTTTTTTTTTTTTGAGGAATTTTGTATAAGCACTAAGAACATAGGGGCGGAGAAATAGTTAATTTAATTGCGTTGCCAAATCTCATCAAAATCGGCGTCGCGTTTTCGTCTTACATCCGGTCTGTATAATTCGTGCCTATGAGGTTTCTTTCAGCCGTAACTTAATCTAATCTAATAGCGAAGTTAAACAGTTCTACAGAAGGCAAAGTATAACAAAAACATCACTTGTAAGTCGTTCCGAACAAAAAGAAATCGAATGAAAAAGAAAGTTCCTGACTCTATTGACTTGGGATTTTTATTCACAAGTTAAAAGTTTGAAAATGGATGGTAATATATTTTCTTCAGATTAATATAAAAAGTTTTTTGGGAAAAGTAGGGCTGATGGTTGGGCCATGAAGTTATGCTACAGAGTGCGTTTCCATAGGCGGTGTCAATTACACGAATACAAAATCTACTTAATTATTTTATTTGTATTGCTATTTTTTTAGCTGACTAGACGATATGCGGTTTGATCCGTGGTCCCACAGGTTTTTTTTTTCAGGATAAAAGGGTTTCTGTATTTCCTTTTCTGGACCCCTGATGTCCTATAAGCAAAATTTCAAGATGATCGATTGAGTAGTCGAGGCGTGAAAGTGTAACAACGAAACAAAATAAACAAACGAACAAGCTCACTTTAGCATTTACAATATTCGCTAGGATTAGCATAATAGGTATTGTCAAGATTATCTTTAAACTATCGTATTTTTAACTTAAAAAATTTTGTTCGAAGTTCATAAAAAGGGACATAAAAATAAAACAAAATATTATTTTAAGCTTGGTCAATCGGACCAAAAATAATCCTTGTATTTTAATAACTCAATGAAAACAAATACTCTGATTCTGAAATATACAGTTATTGGTTACAAAGAGCGTTTAAAACCAAAAATTTTCAGTTGAAAATATACCGATTTTTAAAAACGAAATACGGATTTACGTATTGTGGTACATTGCCATAAATTCGTTGTGTTTATGGACCGTGAAGAATAAAACCGTCCTGGATAAATGTGCGACCCAACTTCAAGTTATTTTCGAGTTCCTGAACTAAATGTTAGTTTTTAGTGATGGGAACGCTGAAGTAATTTTATTAGTCCATAGTTTTTCAAGACCAGAAAAATATTAGCTGAAAATTAAATTACAGAATAGTATCATAAATGAAGTATTTTTTTGTTATTAGCCTGAAGTGTCCTACTGCTGGCAAAGGCCTTCTTTTCCTTCTTCCAGACTGCCCAGTCTCCGGCTTTGGTGGCCCAGTCTTTGTTGCGCGAGCTTAGTTCGTCACACCAGCTTCGTCCGGGTCGATCCTGATGTCGTTTGGATAAAAATCAACTAATAATAACATACTTATACAAGGTGCTGCAGAAAGGTCCAACAATATTTATAGTAGTTAATCTGCATTAAATTTCGAATCAAACAAGCAAACATTAAACGTGAAACCATGACATTTTATTTCCATACAAAGTTAAAAATTCATTATTTGGTTTTTTATTTGACAACCCTGACGAGCGCGCCACAACAAACGCACACGCGCGCGCGGCGGCGCGGCGGCGGCGGCGCGTGTGATGCCTCACCCCCCGCTCCCGTCGTGTCCCCACGACGCGCGCCGCCGCCGGGCCGCCGCCCGCGCCGCCGCGCACTTGAACAAATAGGTACCTTACCTACCTAGCATGGCAATCGAACGGGTAACAAAGATTAGGTGTGGAAGCTCTTAACTGCTATTACATAATTATTGAACCTGGCATCTCATTTTATTAGACCTACATAGGTAGTAAGCCTGGCTTTCTAATCCCGAGCATTGTGTTCAAATGTAAAGTACCTACCTACCTATCTATCCATGTTTTGTTTCCTATAGGTGCACATTTTTCAATTTACAGTGCAAAGAAATAAAACGAAAAGTATTTTTAATATTTTAATTTCATTTTACACGGAATGGTAGGCAGGAATACATCATTTATTGATAATCAATGGTTACACGCGATAAATCAGAGACATACTACAAATAAGATTGTAGTAATGAATAAGTTATAAATGTCACAATTGAAAAATTAAAATTAGGTAGGTAGGTATTTATCAGATAAATGCATTTACAAATGTCAAACAAACAAAAATTTTAATAAAAAACAATAGTTTAAACCCATTTAATGAGTACGGAAGATACAATACCTACTAATTTTTGGCTGTAATATTCATTAACCTTTTAATATTACATTAATATGAAATCCATAATCAGCATCTACGTTCTTATTTTAAGTGATGTGAATTAGGTACTAAACTGTAACATTGGCATTTCTTCGGCCACACACAACACAAGACACAACACATCACAAAAAAGGCTCGAAGTGCTGGCCGCCCTTCTCGATACATAGCCGAGCACGACGAGAAATTGACGCCTTTACGTTTCTAAGCATTTGTGGGGTTACTTGGTTAAATGCCGCTGTAATACGCGGTATCATTTCCTCCCTGGTATTACACGGCTCGGAATAAACCACATTTTTAATGTAACCCCACAGAAAAAAGTCTAATGGCGTTAAGTCCGGCGAACGAGGTGGCCAAGCTGTCGGGCCTGCACGGCCGATCCATTGGCCGGGAAAGCGTGCGTCGAGGTACTCGCGGACACTGCGCGCGAAGTGCGACGGTGCTCCGTCGTGCTGGAACCACATCCTGCGGTACGCGGCCAACGGCAAGCTCTCCAGCTCCTCTTCCAGCTCGCCTGTGAGCAGCTCTAAATAGCTTGCGCCATTCATGCTGGCTGGCAAAATCTTGGGGCCGATTAAGCGATCTCCGAATATGCCTGCCCACACGTTGATCCGCCATTGGTGCTGAAAACTGCTTTCAGTAGATACTCGAGGGTTGACGTGCGCCCAAACGTGTTCATTGTGTAAATTTGCAAGGCCACTGCGAGTAAATGTCGCCTCGTCAGTCCACAACACCGTTTCTGCGAAAGATGAATCGGCAGAAATTCGACCTTCTAACCACTGGCAAAAAACTACACGAGCACTGAAATCCGACGAAAGCAGCTCTTGAGTGCGACGAAAATGGTACGGATGTTGGCCGTCATCATGAAGAGTTCTCCATATTACTCTGTGATCCACTTGGAATGTTGCGCCAGCACGACGTGTACTGGTGCGCGGATTTTCAGCGAAATGTTGAAGAATCTGCGTTTCCAATCTCGATCCGATGTGCGTACTGGGACGTCCTTCGTTTCGTGGTGGGTAAACGCTTCCCGTGCTGTGCAGACGGCGACAAAGCCCTCGAAAACAGGAATACGAAGGAAGCGTCCGTTGTTCCGAAAGCGGCCTTCCGTCAATAAATCGTTGCCGGTAAACTTCTCGTGCTCCATGACAACTTCCACCCGCAGCTCCAACACATAAAATCATGTCGTAATATTCCGAATTCGTATACTGGGATGACTGTGATGACATCGTAGATAAGAGCGGTGAATAAGACAACAACACAACCTCACACTTGAAATGTTCTAATGCGAGTGAACTTTCAACTCAAAATCTTTCAAAAAATTGCAATTCTTTAGAAAATATTTTGAGGACAATTAGGGTTCCGCACTTTAAAAACCCCATGCTACCTAAGGTCGTGTAAAATTGCTTACTTTATTACTAGATATCGGAGTGTGCCAAGCTGACGTCTTTAAGAGAACTATTTACCATGCCTTTGTCCATAAAACAAGAAAAAACTAATTTCTATTCCCAAACATTACACGATTTTAATAATTATTTCATATTAGCTGCGCTTACGGTTTTACCCGCGAGATGATGAAAAACGGTGATGATGATGATGAAAAGTAGCCTATGTGTTAATCCAGAGTATCAGCTACCTCCATACTAAATTTCATAAAAATTGGTCCAGCCATTTGAGCGTGAAGAAGTAACAAACATACGAACAAACACACAAACTTTCACTTTTATAATACTAGTATGAACAATGAACATTTCACATTAAAATTATAATTTTTATGTAGGTACTTTTTAGGTAATTTTTAGGTGGTACTTTACAGTCACCACCATTTTACATCAGGCGCAACTCAATATCATAATAAAATTATTTAAAAAAAACTCGACTGCATTTTTAAAAAAAAGTACCCTATGTCACTCGCATTATGAAGACGATTTATATAACACCTCGAAATCTATCGAGCCGTTTAGGCTGTAGAGTAGAGGGTGACAACGAAACCTCATACATACATACAAACATACTCTCGAAAAACATAACCCTCCTTCTTCGCAGTCGGGTAAAAAACCCTCAGTAAAGGGGTTTGTGGTACTTGACTGTGACTTGAAAATCCTATGAAGTTTTATCGTCAGCACCTAGCCGGTAACACAGCGGCGACAGTGTTGCAGATGTCCATAGGCGGCTGTATTGCTTACCATCAGGCTAACAGACTGCTTATTTGCCGCTCTTTTATTTAAAAAAAAGTATTTACATATTTACACTAAAAACACTAGTTTTGTAAAATAAATAAATACGCCTCACACTCATAGCTGCCCACTCGGTCATTTTATTTATTTATTTTGTGTCGAACGCACAAGGACAACTAAAACTAAGACCCAGAGAAGATATTCGAATTCTTCATTCAAATATGGACCCGGCAGGAATCGAACACGGGACCCGAAAATAATAAAATATTTATGACGGAAAATCAACTATTAAATTTCGCAGATTTTGGCGCTTTCTTATTCTCCTTTCGGCTTTTACGCGTTCGCGCGTTGAGCTTATTGGTCCGCGCCAGTATTTGTAAAATACCGCTGCCCAATAAGCGGGAGGCGCTATCCTTTGCTCTGTTTAACTGTTGCCGACAAGTGCACGTGGACTTCCGTACTTGGCAAAGAATAAAACTAGACTAGAGGCGTCAATTAGTTTGAAGTTATACGAAATATGTCGAAGTAATGAAATGATAGTACATTTTTGTACGATACTATCACAATAAAATAAAAAACAAAAGCTTAGGTGCCTATTTCCAGTGATAAATGACGCTAGACGTAGGTCTACGATGTACGTGGGGTTGCTTGGAACTTATAGGCAAGCTTTTTATACCGCAGTACTTATTCTAGGCTTCTTCTACTTTAGTCATGTTGTTACGTTTCAATTTAATTTCATCGCAACAGGTTAATTTAAAACAGCGCCATCTGTGTGCAGATGAGGAACTAGCTGTCACACCGTCTTCGACGTCAAGAGGTTGCGCTCGTTTTGAGCCAGAGGGTGCTACTACGTTGATCGATCAAAAAATCGATAAAAGTAAAATTATATTTTACTTTCTTAAATAAGTATATAATTAAATAAGAACATATAGAGAATTTACTTAAATAATTTTTGGTAACTTAGTTTGATTCAAGTTCCTGATCTTAGGTTGACAATATTACGCAGCTTGACAGTTTCAGACTGACGTTTAAAGGGACGGTGTTCCGACGCCGTGACTTGTGTGAACATCGATGTTTTCATTGATTATCGATCAAAACTTTATTTTCGTTGTTGGGTATAGGGATCGTGACATAGTTATTCTGCGTGTAAAAAGCGATATTTCGACTACAGAAAACATTTTGGTTTGTGTTTTCTTCAAAAGTTTTCTTTTGGGGATGTCGAATTATGCTCAAATGTTTTGATCACACGATGAAACAGTGGAGATCGATGTCGACATGCTGCAACAGACATCACTAAAATTGAGGAGGTTTGGAAGCCTTGCTTTTAGTGAAAGTGGACATTTTGATTCCTTGTTGGCTCGCGGCTAGTTTTGCCAAGGATATTTTTCCAATTTTTGCGACCGGGAAGTGGTCGAAACACTTCATTTTGAAGCTCTCGTTGTGTTGCTGATTGTAGCAGGTCCATTTCACGTCGAGTTGGTGAGTATTTTGCAGAAATGATCCGTTTGTGCCATGCGGGCGTGCATGGGCGAGAAGCACATTTTTTCTACAAATGGATTGTTCTTTCCAGCCCATAGGAGCAAGTCCATCTGCGCCTGCGTGCGAGGAGATCAACACAGACCTACGGGAGCACGTTTTTTTTAATTACCGAGTGAGTATTGCACACCAACCGAGTGATTTTTTTTTCTTCTTTCATTTTGAAAATCTTCATGATCAAACAGGCCTAGTGGTTCTTTCCTAGTATCTGAAAGTTTTGTTTTCTTGTAGACAGAGTTCGGTTCTTCGGGGGGGGAGCGAAACGGCTCCAGACTCACAGCGTACAGCAGGGCTATTTGACACACCAAGCAGTCCAGCTAGGATAAGTACCTAACTTGCATAGGCACTTCAGGTATTTTTTTTTACTAAATTCAAAATTTGTCAAAGCGGTGATAAACTGAAATATTCATAAATTTGATTTCCATGGGAGAAATAATCTAGTACATCTTGCGGCTCAGTTAACTTAAATATTTAGATGTAAGTTTCTTTTTTTTGCCAAAAACTGGAGACAGGCAACACTAATTTTAATTAGCATTTAATTATAAACTTTAATTTAAACCATAAGAAGAGCAATAATCTTTTAGTTAAGCAAGGTACGCTTCTCACATCAAGCCATTTTGTTAAGTAACTACCTATTAAATTGAAATTAAAATAAGTACCATTTGTTTGAGAAGCCCTTATCTTTCTTTTATTGGAAGTTTTGCATTGTAAGCCATTTTGTTAAGTAACTACCTATTAAATTGAAATTAAAATAAGTACCATTCGTTTGAGAAGCTCTTATCTTTCTTTTATTGGAAGTTTTGCATTGTAAGCCATTTTGTTAAGGAACTACCTATTAGACTGAAATTAAAATACCATTTGTTTGAGAAGCTCTTATCTTTATTTTATTGGAAGTTTTGCATTGTAACCAAACAAAAATAAAATGCATGGCGCCCCATTCCCAGGTTCAGGTCCACAGGAACCGCGTCCCTAAACATAGAGTCTTACAATTGGCGCTTCAACGGGCAGGGCCAGAAACCTGGGAAAATCTTCTATTGCCTTTCTCCAGTTTTAATTAATTTTTTTTGGCTAGTAATGTTGTCAAAATTTTAGCACATAACTAAGATAAGCTATCTAATAGTTTGAACTTGTAGTTGTGGTCTCATGCAGTTTTGTTGTTTGCATATAAGATTTGTTGTACTCGTTGAATTGAAAAGACTACAATTTAAGTTGCTATTTATATATTTAATTTGAACCTTCAAGGTTTTTGTTTATAAAAATGATACTGATTGTTTAAGTAAGTAATTTAAGCTTTCCTTTGTATCGAGTGTAACAGTTTTTGGCAAAAATGAATCCCACTATGGACGTAGACTACCTATTACGAGAAGAGTTGATTTTTGAGATCAAAAGTAGGGGTTTAAATTTAAGTAAAGATGATGCTACGGTTGAGGAGCTCCGAAAGCTCCTAAGAGCGAACAAAACCGTTTTCCAAGATGATGAGGCCGTTAAGTATTTGCTAACTTTGGATATGCATGCTGAGTTGATCTCGTGTGAAGAGAAATTAAGTTCGGTTTTGGCTACTTCTCACACCTCTTCAACTTGCAAGCGGAAATGTTTGGCCAGACTCCACCATGTTGCTTGGAGGTTGGACAAATTAATAGTTTTTAGTGCGGAATTGCAGTTCAGAAAAACCCAACTCATTTTAAAAACACAAGGGGCTTTTAAGGCCATATCATGTAACATCTCATCAGAAGGTGTGTCTGCGGGGTCAACACATGAGGCTCAACATGATACGTTGTCACCAGTTGCTGTAGTACAAAAGTCAAATTTACAAATATTTAAATGGAAAATTTCTTTTGATGGTAGCTCGCCACTACATGACTTTCTTTTTGAGCTGGAGGACTACAGGATTTCAACAGGTATTTCAGATGGGGAGTTGCTTAAGAACTTTGCTCATTTATTGAAAGGTGAAGCTCTGTTGTGGTATAGGAACAATGCGTTTGACATTTCCTCGTACTCCATATTGGTTGAACTACTAAAGGGTGAATTTTTGCCAGTCGATTTTGAACGTTCATTGTTGAACCAAATACAGGGACGGCTGCAAGGAGCTGAGGAGAAGATAAATACTTACATCAACATTATGCAGAACCTGTTTTCTAGGCTCTCACAGAAAATTTCTGAGTCGGAGCAGTTGGACATTATCACAACGAATATGAATCCTTTCTTCATAGCTCGATTAGCTCTGGTAGAAGTAAATTCTATTAAAGAATTAAAGGAGGTTTGCTCTAAATTGGAACTGGCGCGCCATAAGTGTGAAAACAGAGGCTTCAACAACCCGGGAAATGGTTCCGTCATTCCAGACATTTGTAGGGCAAAGGGCAAGGCGGCAGTGAGTAGGGGGTCTGTCAATGTTGTGAGTGCTGGCATGTGTCAGAAATGTGGTGACGATCATCCTTACTTTCGGTGTAAGAAGTTTGTGGGCAAACATTGTTTTATTTGTAAGAAACCAGGTGTGGTCTCCACTGAGTGTGATTGTACAAAAAACGGTCAGGCAGGTCAGAGGTAACTGAATTATTTAAGAAATCTCCTACTTCTGACCTTGAATGGAGATCGTGGTTGGATTTTGTGCGTTCTTTCTTTAATAAGAACATCGTTGCGCCTTTGTTTCATCATCGTGTTGATGATCCACGTCCCTACATTGTCGTTGATATTGGAGGCTTGAAGTGTAATGCACTGGCGGATAGTGGTGCGACGGTATCTGTTGCCAGTGAGAGGGCTTATAAAACTTTTCAAAGTTTGAATTTGGATTTTGAGTTGAAGTCCACTGCTGACGCATTAACGGTGGGAAATAGTAACAAGCTTTCGATTTTGGGCTTGATTTCTATGCCTGTACTATATAACGGCAAGGTTAAGACTATTGAGTTTTATGTTTGCAAAGACATTGTTCAGTCGCTAATTTTAGGAGTAGATTTTTTGAACAAGTTTGGTCTTTGCAGGGATATTTTTGAAGTGCACTGTGAATCATTTGATTCACAAACGGTCAATCTTCTGAACAGGACTGAAGTGCATCTGCACACTTTGGACGATTTGTCGCCTGATCAGAAAAGGAAACTTGATTCTGTTGTCGCTGAATTTAAGGAGTTAGCAGCAACTGAGGGGAAATTAGGCTGCACCTCATTGGAAGAACACGAGATAGACACTGGTGATAGCGAACCCATTAAGCAGAGGTGTTATCCTATTCCGCATCATCATAGGGAATATGTGAAGCAGGAAATTTATGAGATGTTGCAACTCGGGATTATAGAGAAAGCTACCTCCCCTTGGAACAGTCCGGTTCTTCTTGTGCCGAAGGCAAATGGTGAACTTAGATTTTGTCTGGACAGTCGTAAACTCAACAGTGTCACAAAAGTTGACTCATATCCGATGCCGAGGGTGCAGGAAATTCTGGATTCACTAAGTAACTCGAAGTTCATGACGTCATTAGATTTAAAGAGTGCTTTCTTCCAGATTAATCTAGCGAAATCCTCACGTGAGAAGACTTGCTTTTCAGTGGCAGGCCTGGGGTCGTACCAGTTTTGTCGGATGGCTTTTGGTTTAGTGAACAGTACTGCAAGAATGATGAGATTGATGGATAAAGTGTTTGGCCCAGAATTTCAGAACAGTGTCTTCTATTACGTTGATGATATTATCGTTATCTCTGATTCGTTTCAAAATCATTTAGAGCTGCTGAGGAAGGTTTATGATAGATTGAAGTCGGCAGGGTTGACAATTAATATCGAGAAGTCTGTTTTCTGTCGTCCCTCCCTAAAATTTTTAGGTTATGTCGTAGACAGAGAGGGCTTAAGGACGGATCCGGACAAAGTGCGTTCGATTGTGGAGTTTCCAATACCCAAAACGCAAAAGGAAGTAAGACGGTTTCTAGGCATGATCTCGTGGTATAGGCGTTTTATTGAGAATTTCTCTACAGCCGTGGAACCTCTAACGAAATTGACAAGAACGCTTCGAAAAGGAGAGGAGTTTCAGTTTGACGAAGTGGCCACTGGTTCTTTCAATCGAATAAAGAATCTTTTGATATCTGCACCAGTCTTGAGTATACCTAAATTCGATAGACCGTTCATGATTAGCACAGACGCGTCTGATGTGGGTTTGGGTTGTATTCTGTCACAGCTGGACGATGAGGGTGGCGAGCATCCTGTCGCTTATGCTAGTAGGACACTCAGTCGATGTGAAAGAAATTATTCGACCACAGAGAAAGAGTTGTTTGCACTTCTGTTTGCCTTGGAAAAATTTAAGGGCTATATTGACGGGTCTCCGTTTGAGACTAAAGTTTATACTGATCACAGCAGTCTGAAATGGCTGGTGAACTTGAAATCTCCCACAGGAAGGGTGGCTCGTTGGGCGATTAGACTCTCGCAGTATAATTTTGTGGTGGAGTATAGGAAGGGTGAAGAGAATGCAGCAGCGGATGCTTTATCCAGAGCACCGGTGATTGATCTTCTGTCTAAGCAATCTGGCGGTACCAGTTCTGGTGATGTTTGGTACACTAGCATGGTTGAGAAGATTTCCTCCTCTCCAGCCTCTTTTCCAGACTGGCGTTTGATTGATGATAGGTTGTATAGGAGAATTAGAGGCAAGAATCCTTTGTCTATAGACTGCGAATGGAAGTTGGTTATCCCTGAGAATTTCAGAGATGAGGTGCTTCATCAGTGTCATGATAGGCCAGATGCAGCGCATTTAGGGGTGTTTAAAACTTTCCGTAGGGTGGCGCAAAGTTATTTTTGGCCCAAAATGATGGCCGATGTGAAGAAGCATGTCCGAAAATGTCAAGTGTGTTTGGCGTACAAGAGCACAAACATCTCAACACCAGGTCTGATGGAAAATCCAAAAAGGGTTCAGAGACCTTTTCAAGTGATTTCGACGGATATTTTGGGGCCTTTGCCGAGAAGCTACTCTGGTCACAAGTTCGTGTTGGTAGTAGCAGACTATTTTACCAAATACACTCAATTGTTTCCCATGAGAAGTTCAGTGGCTAAAACGGTGGTCACTATAATGGAGAATAATTTCATTTTGAAGTATGGTGTTCCGTCAGTTATAATTATGGACAATGGACCTCAATACATATCCAAACACATGAAAGATTTGGGAGAGAAGTACAAAATACCGAACCTCTTCTATAACTGCAGGTTCACTCCCCAGAATAACCCATCTGAAAGGATAAATAGGGTAGTGGTGACAGCTTTGGCTTCTTTGGTGGGTCAGGATCAACGCAACTGGGCTGACCACATTAATAAAATTGAGTTTGCGATTAATACAGCAGTCCATGAGGTCACAGGATACACACCATTTTTCTTAACGTTCGGTAGAGAAGCAATATTATCTGGAGGTTGGTATCCATCGGTGGACATTGAAGTTGAGGATCTACAGTTCGTCGATAGGGAGAAGTATGCTACGGAATTGAAACATCTTCAGGACATTTTTGAAAGGGTAAATGTGTCTCTGAAGAAGGCATATCACAAGAGCAGGGTTTATTATAATAAGAGCAGAAGAGAAGTGCAATATGAGGAAGGACAGGTAGTGTGGAAAAAGGAGTATCCGCTCTCGGATGCATCTAAATTCTTTTCAAAGAAACTGGCACCCAAGTTCAAAAAGTGTAGAGTAACGAAGAAGATCTCTGCCGTAACCTATGAGTTAGGGGATTTTTTTACGAAGAAACCTTTAGGAAGATGGCATGTCAAGGACTTGTTGAAGGCTGAACCGTTGGTGGGTTAATGCAAGCTTGTCTGGGTTTTGGTTAGTTTTAATTTGTTTGAGGTAGGGTTCCCTGCACATGCAGGAACATTTTCATCAGGACATCTTTTAATCTCCGGACAGTGGGTGAGGCCACTTAAGTTTTGTCCTGAGCGCTGGTTGACAATTTTGTCAGGAAAAGATTGCATAAGTTTTGTTTGCTATGGCTGGTATTGTTTAATCTGTTTTCTCTTTGGACAGATTAATCATGGAATGATTTTGTATATTTTTTGATGTTGTTCCAATATTTTTAATTGGCAACATGTTGTGCAACTTATTTTGGTTGACTTTTCTTTTATGTTTTGTTTTTTTAAGTTTTCACATTAGGTGAACATATATAGGTTATAGGTGGTTAATGGTTGTTTTTTTTTTTTTTTTGCATGGTTTAGTTTACAAATATACCAAAAAGAGTTTTTTTTGTTTGTTTTTTTTTTTTTAAGCAAATGGGTATTGTTACGTTTCAATTTAATTTCATCGCAACAGGTTAATTTAAAACAGCGCCATCTGTGTGCAGATGAGGAACTAGCTGTCACACCGTCTTCGACGTCAAGAGGTTGCGCTCGTTTTGAGCCAGAGGGTGCTACTACGTTGATCGATCAAAAAATCGATAAAAGTAAAATTATATTTTACTTTCTTAAATAAGTATATAATTAAATAAGAACATATAGAGAATTTACTTAAATAATTTTTGGTAACTTAGTTTGATTCAAGTTCCTGATCTTAGGTTGACAATATTACGCAGCTTGACAGTTTCAGACTGACGTTTAAAGGGACGGTGTTCCGACGCCGTGACTTGTGTGAACATCGATGTTTTCATTGATTATCGATCAAAACTTTATTTTCGTTGTTGGGTATAGGGATCGTGACATAGTTATTCTGCGTGTAAAAAGCGATATTTCGACTACAGAAAACATTTTGGTTTGTGTTTTCTTCAAAAGTTTTCTTTTGGGGATGTCGAATTATGCTCAAATGTTTTGATCACACGATGAAACAGTGGAGATCGATGTCGACATGCTGCAACAGACATCACTAAAATTGAGGAGGTTTGGAAGCCTTGCTTTTAGTGAAAGTGGACATTTTGATTCCTTGTTGGCTCGCGGCTAGTTTTGCCAAGGATATTTTTCCAATTTTTGCGACCGGGAAGTGGTCGAAACACTTCATTTTGAAGCTCTCGTTGTGTTGCTGATTGTAGCAGGTCCATTTCACGTCGAGTTGGTGAGTATTTTGCAGAAATGATCCGTTTGTGCCATGCGGGCGTGCATGGGCGAGAAGCACATTTTTTCTACAAATGGATTGTTCTTTCCAGCCCATAGGAGCAAGTCCATCTGCGCCTGCGTGCGAGGAGATCAACACAGACCTACGGGAGCACGTTTTTTTTAATTACCGAGTGAGTATTGCACACCAACCGAGTGATTTTTTTTTCTTCTTTCATTTTGAAAATCTTCATGATCAAACAGGCCTAGTGGTTCTTTCCTAGTATCTGAAAGTTTTGTTTTCTTGTAGACAGAGTTCGGTTCTTCGGGGGGGGAGCGAAACGGCTCCAGACTCACAGCGTACAGCAGGGCTATTTGACACACCAAGCAGTCCAGCTAGGATAAGTACCTAACTTGCATAGGCACTTCAGGTATTTTTTTTTACTAAATTCAAAATTTGTCAAAGCGGTGATAAACTGAAATATTCATAAATTTGATTTCCATGGGAGAAATAATCTAGTACATCTTGCGGCTCAGTTAACTTAAATATTTAGATGTAAGTTTCTTTTTTTTGCCAAAAACTGGAGACAGGCAACACTAATTTTAATTAGCATTTAATTATAAACTTTAATTTAAACCATAAGAAGAGCAATAATCTTTTAGTTAAGCAAGGTACGCTTCTCACATCAAGCCATTTTGTTAAGTAACTACCTATTAAATTGAAATTAAAATAAGTACCATTTGTTTGAGAAGCCCTTATCTTTCTTTTATTGGAAGTTTTGCATTGTAAGCCATTTTGTTAAGTAACTACCTATTAAATTGAAATTAAAATAAGTACCATTCGTTTGAGAAGCTCTTATCTTTCTTTTATTGGAAGTTTTGCATTGTAAGCCATTTTGTTAAGGAACTACCTATTAGACTGAAATTAAAATACCATTTGTTTGAGAAGCTCTTATCTTTATTTTATTGGAAGTTTTGCATTGTAACCAAACAAAAATAAAATGCATGGCGCCCCATTCCCAGGTTCAGGTCCACAGGAACCGCGTCCCTAAACATAGAGTCTTACAATGTAAGTCAAGTGGCTAGCCCTAGTGTCGGAGTTTTAAACCGCCCGATATGACTCCAACATGTTTTATCGAATCTAGCGATTGTTGTTTTAGAGCATTTAATTCTCAGTAAGGTATTTAATTTATGTTTATTTCGTTCACAGTTTAGAATTAGGCAATAAAAAAATCTTTCTGCGCAAAATTTAGTCTTTGATAGACAAGGTCGTTTGTCAGCTGTTCGTATGTTAGGGTTGCAGCTGGTCAATTTTACATCAAACTTTGATTCGTATTATCTGGTAATCTAACATGCTGAGGTGAATCAAACCTTCGGAGATGAAGTCCACATCAGTGTTGGCATCGGCTGTCAAAATATTGTTGGGGGTAAAACGGGCACCTTGTATAGTCACCCCTTGCCACCGAAGGGACTGGCAGAGGTGTAATAAAACATCCACACTTCGCCGAACGCTATTTAGTCTCAAAAGTGACAGGAGGCGAGCCTGTCGCCATAAATCGGACTCCAGTTACGTATAGCAGATGTCATACAATACGCACATATGTTCACACAATTAACAAATTGGTGCGTACGTCGGCTGAGTTCGAACCCACTCCTTCTGGCTTGAAAGGCGAGTCTTCTCCGACTAGGCTACCATCGCAATAATACACAACACAGAATAAAAAACAATAAATCTAAAACAATGATGAGGCGCCATTTTCATAGTGAAGTTTGGAGAACAGAAGGCTAAATTTCTTGCGATCACTGCGTTTTTTAAATGCTGATAACTTAAACTTCGTCCGGTCCACTTTTTTATGTCATTCAACCATTTTCGTCTCTAGCGTCCTGGAATAAAACCTATACCTACACTACCAGATCACGGAGGTTTTGCCAATGGTATAGTGTTTTTTTTTGTTAGGTTAGAAATAAAAAGTTCGAGTAATTACGATGGCCATGATAAGCGCCATCTATAGTTTCATTGGTTTTGAAATTTATTACACATGTTACGTGTAAAGGGTAGTAATTTCTCTCCATCCCGTTGTATATTCATTCATAAATCCTTCATAACCGTAGCGTCTTACAAACTCCTATTTACGACCAGAATGTAACTAAACGGATTCACTATTCATTACTTAGTTTATAGCCGAAGTTTATCGTGTTACGTCCGTATATGACGCAATAGTAATAATAATCGAGGACCAGCTTTATGATTGCAATAAACATTATTGTCTGCAAATAAATTAATTTAGAGTACCGTGAGGTATTTCATATTCAACCATTTTCTACCAACTGCTGAGTATAGGTATCATCTTTGTCACGCCATTCTATTCGGTCCAGCATCGTGGGTACCGTTCTCCATCATCATCAGCTCGTTATCGTCCACTACTTAGCATAGGCCTGTCATCTCGTACGCCACTCATCCCGGTCCTGTGCCAATCTTGTCCAGGGTCGACCTGCGGCTTTTATATCGTCCACATAACGTGCTGGAGGTCGACCAACGCTCGTTCTTAGCCGATTGATAAAGTAACTTTAATGGCGACTATATCAGGGGGGCTATTCCTGCGCGTGAGATGAGATGAGATTTTATCTTGCTCACTCTCACACCTATGACGTTTCAAACGAGAGCAACAAGGACGACAAAAGGTGAGATGAAAATGTCAAATCTCCAAATAGGGTCCCAGTACCTTTGTTCAGACCATAGACAAATGCACAAAAACCACGAATTTGAAAATTTAAACGTCAGTTTATTGATCAACAAAGATTCGTACTCGAGCTGCGGTGCCATTCTTATTATCTGCCTTCCTACTGCTTTCTTTATTACTTGTGCCTTCTGTGTGTTCGTAAAAAAGTGCCTTTTGTAATTTTATTGGAATTCTAGACAAGCCTAGTAATAAAAGATGACTTAAATTGAGCTTGAAGGCTTTTGAAGCCGAGCGAAGTAATTTTTGTTGATTTTGAATTTGCTGTCAGATATAAAATTGAAAGACAGATTTTATCATTAGTTTGTATTTCATTCCAAGGCCAAGGTCTTTCCGGATTTAATTTGATTTATTTCAATACTAACTAAGTTTTATTATCTAAATTACAATTCTTCAGTAATTTTTGCCCAAGACTTTCAGCCTCAAAGTATCAAAACAAATCTTCTACGACTAGTTTCAAGACCAATACAACATTTTTCACCTCATCACTAGTAAAACTATTAGTCGCAGATGTGAAGGTTGTATCACGAACTTTAGTAATTAGCAAAGTTTTGGCTAAATACCGGGCTAAAGCCGTCAGATATTAGAGGGATGATGAAAACTTGATGGAACCTACGTATTTAGTATAATTACTAAGTCTATAAATAATTTACTAGACGAGTCATTAATCATTTTAATCCTTTCTAAGAGAGATCGCCCACGACAGTTTTTGTTGCAATGCAGATGCAAAACGAACAAAAAACAGCCGCGAAACTGTCAAAATTCACAAAAAGTACTAGTAAGTGCGCGTTCACAAAAAGCACTTTAAAAGTGGTCGTTGATTTCTCTAGTTCTATTCCTAACTTATATTACGCAAAGTGAATTTGTTCGCTTGTTTATTTTCTTGTTACTCACTTTCACGCTTCAATGACCAACCGATCTTTTGGATGCACGTTGTCGGAGATGGAGAAAAAGATTTAT
Organism: Peribatodes rhomboidaria; assembly: GCA_911728515.1. Lineage (NCBI taxonomy): Eukaryota > Metazoa > Arthropoda > Insecta > Lepidoptera > Geometridae > Peribatodes > Peribatodes rhomboidaria. Next base: position 3,359,451 of record OU452188.1, on the reverse strand, counting down.
TGTATCTTTCATCCCGAAAAAACAACGATTTCTGTAGGACCGCGGGTTAAACTGCGGGGCGCAGCTGGTGTTATATAATATGAAATTATCAATTATCAAAGTGCAGATAGTAGAAGCGTGCATAATAGGAACTCATAACATTATCATCGTCACGTCTTTAGAAAGGGGGAGGGGGGGGGGGGGGGGGGAGAACAAGTTGGATATCCAGGTTTTTATCAGGTTACTGGTATCCAGATAGTATATAATAAATATTCCGGATACTTTTGCAATGACGACACACGCCTGACCCCTACCTAAGCAAAGCTTGTACTTGGCTGCCTGTTTATGATATTTTTAAATAATTAGAACTGTATTGAAGTGCATCGTCCGGCAAAGTGTGGGTGTTGTACACCTCTTCCAGCCCCTTCGAGGGAAAGGCGTGAGGATATCTTATGTTTATGTTATGTTAAAAATGTATTAATACCTAAACATAGAATAAAGACAAATGTTCAGTACATGAATGTTTGCCTCAGCTAGGAATCAAACCCTCGCCCCCAAGCTAAGAAGGCAAGTTCACTACTCAGTCACCGAGGCAGTCAAAAGTAGTAAATATATCAAGAAGTTTACCAGACGTTTACCTAAAACTGGGTAAACTGGGTATCCAGTTTAGCTACTTTTCGACATTAAATTTTTTATATCTTTCTTTAACTCTGTTTTTTCTCCTTTTTTTCAAACCTAAGAATTAAGACACGCAAAGACTTATTCCTATCGCTTCCTTTATTTCCATCAGAAGTTTCAACAAAATGATATCCAGTTCTAACATATCGCAGCCTCATTTAATTTCCTCGGAGTCGTGTTCAGAAGCACATCACAGACGAGCGGCGTCATTCCAAACACATTAATATCAGGATGCGTTTCCTTCCGACACAGGCTCCCTGCGGGACTCGTGCATCGATGGCTTTTTATTAATATTTCGAGTGATATGGGAACTAGGGATGGGAGGTATCGAGGGTTCGTTATCGAGTATCGATTAAAATACTCAGCTTTACCTTTTATGCTGGTTTCACGCTATTGTATGTCGTCTGCTACATGACTGGAATCTGGTGGCTGTATGGTAACAGGCTCGCCTCCTGTCACATTTGGGACTGAATATCGTTCGGCAATGTGTGGGTGTTGTGTACACCTCTGCCAGCCCCCTCGAGGGAAAGGCGTGACGAAAGAAAACGAAGAAAATCGTGCTATAGCGTCAAAATATACGATTATTTATGTACTTTACATATAATTTGTCGAAATTATGTTTCAGTTATAATATTTAATTAAATAATTATGTCGCAGTCAACTTGTTTATTCAGCCGATTAATTAACAGGGTAGCCATTTTAATAAACGGCGCCGTTCAACTGGCTTTCTGAATGATTTTGAGCCGTAGCGCCTAATACAACATTTAATGAACTGGCTGACTGATGCTTTGGTCATTCATACAATAGGGTGATTATTTGACTTAACAATTTTTCTTTAAACAGAAACAATGTGTTTTAAATTAATTATTATGTTATGATAAATATAAAATCCAAAAATCCTTGAAACAAACCGCAATTTTGATAGACATGTTATGATAATAACGGCTAAGCAAGTAGCCAACGTTGTCGTTGTCAATCAGTTCATTTTGCTTAGCCGTTTGATTGAATGGCTGAATATTAACATGAAACTAGTTGAACAGCGCTGTTTAGTAAAAAAGCTAGAGTGTTAGTTGAACGGCTAATTAAGCTAGTTGGATGCGACATAACTATGAAATAACAATATTCGGCATAAAACTGGAATTATTAATTTGTGTTGTAGCTAATAAGTTGTAAAAAAAACATACATAAAAAGACTTAGCCAATTTAAATGTAGTATCACAAATCGTGTACCTAAGTGGTTCATTTGCTACAAAAGAAAACAAATATTTTTTCTCAGAAAAGATTTTAAATTAAAGCTACGTACAAAGGTACATTACTATAATGACATTATAATAAACTAAGAAACAACTGTACTTTTAGGATTTATTTATTTGATTCTTTCAGAAACAATATAATTAAATTTGAGTAAAATAATATTATTATTTTAACATCATTTTAATCATAATAAACAAGAACAACTAACATTTTTAGCCTCTAAAGAAAATTCATTATCATTATAGTCTTCTACGTCCCACTGAAGAGCACCCTACATCGAAGGTGATAGAGCCGTTATCAGCCATACTAACGACAAGAATAAATTTAAAATGTAAAAATCCCCCGACACTATGAAGAAACCATAAGAGCCAACAAACACATATACTTCATTACATTTATCGATATTTATCTAAAATATCGATACTGACACCCATCACTAGTGCACAGCTTAGGCCGCGATGTCATTTGTTTGAAAGCTCGTACACACGAGTGAAGAAGGATAAGTAGAAATATGTCCTTGTTGTGAGATTGCTGCTCGTTTTGTATTTACACGTTGAGATTTTATTCTTTTAGAAGAGCAGCAATATATTAATTACTAGCTGTAACCCGCGACTTTGTTTAGGTTCATTTAGAAAATGATATCTAAAATCCTTCCATGTGATGTACCGTTACTAACTGAATGTTAAATTTGATTTAGATCCGTTCAGTCGTTTAGCCGTAAAAAGCTTACAAACAGACATACAGAGTTACTTACGATTTTATATTTTTAGTTTGAGTACAGGAATGTACATACTCGTACGTAACAACGTATGTATGTAACAATACAATACAATACAATACAATACAATACAATACAATACAATACAATACAATACAATACAATACAATACAATCTACCTTTATTGCACAACAAAAACCTACATGAAAATCTTAAAAACTATACTTAAAATACATTTTATTTAATAATGTAATGTTAGGCGAGATTAGCACAGAGGCTGGGGATGAGTGGCGTACTACAAGAAAGATTTATGCTCAGCAATGGAAGATCCGCCTGGCTTAGTAGATAGCGCGTTTGCCTTATTAGCAGTCTGGTTCGATTATGGATTAAGTAGATCTTTAAATCGTGATTTAAATATCTAAATATCTGTCAACAGATTCTGAGTCTGGGTTTTCGTTGATGTCTGTGTATTTTGTGTATATTCCATGGCATGCCCGACTGAATGAATGTTAGTTTTTTTTTTAATGATGAATGGGTCCACGTTTGACCACAACACACCTGATTGAAAGTGACGATGCGGTCTAAGATGAAAGACGCTTGCCCATGAGGTGCCTATTCACTCTTGTCTTGAAGAGACCCAGGTTGTATCTATTGCTGGGAAACACCGAGGCAGGAAGTGCGTTCCACTCCTTGGCAGTTCTGATTAGGAAGGAGTTTTGAAAGCGCTTCGTGCGGGCTTTATTAAAGCTGACGACATATCGATGGAATGTCTGCCTCGATGACCTGTGGCGGAAGTCAGATGACGGAATCAGCTCGTATAGTTCCTGTGCACATTCTCCAAAATGTGAGTGTGTAGTGAGCCGTTAGTATGTGCGTGCGTTTTGTTTGTTTTTATAACATAAGAAATACAACCACCAAAAAAAACTGTCCAATTTTTAGGCTATCTGAACTATAATTTATTGCACAAAATCTATTAAATTACATTAGTGTTACAATCGCGACAGTAATTTTCTAATCTAGGTCACCAAACACACAAATAATCAACATTCCCTGCCACCCAATCACCTTAGGGACTTTCACTCCCAAATACTATTTCCGAAAACCCCCAAAAGGCTCGTTCCCAATCGCCCCTCATAGAAAAACAAACGGTCGCTAAGTGAAAGGAGTGATTAAGATTAATTGCCGTCATCAATAACTCGAGGCGTCGGCGATTAGCGAACCATCGGCCGTCGGGAACGGTGGGATATGAGAGCTTGAATATTGGGGAATGGTTGATGGGATTATAATAATACTAGCAGTTACCCGCGACTTCATTTGCGTTTATTCAGAAAATAGTATAGAAAAACCTTTCTCGTGGCTAACTTTTTTTTTTTATTTATTTATTTTGTTAAAATATATACATTTTTAAAACACAAAGTATTGAAAAACTTAACAGTTTGTATCAATACCCTTATCGCTACACGCTACAATTATTAATGCAAACTAAACTACTTTAAAAAACTTCCTAACCTTACAACTACTACCATCTAAATATAATAATAAATAATTAAATTCGGGACTTTTCCACACACGGTCACCTGACCCCAAACTAAGCAAAGCTTGTACTATGGCGGCCAGAGACTGATATACGTACATATATATGTTTAAATACATACTTAAATAGATATTTAACACCCAGACATAGAACAAACACAAATGTTCACCACATAAATGTTTGCCCTAGGTGGGAATCGAACCCACGCCCCCAAGCTCAGAAGGCAGGTTCACTACCAACTGAGCCACCGAGGCAGTCAAATCTATAAATTATTATTATAAACTAATTATTAGGTTATTAACTGTAAATAATTATCAAATTTTATCAAGATCCGTTGAGCTGATTGGCTGTGGAAAGCATACAAACAGACAGACAGAGCTATTTTCGATTTTGTAATATTAGTATGGACTAGATTACCCGCGACTTCGTTTTCGTTTATTCAGAAAAAAATATGCAAAAACCTTCCTCGTGGTATACTGTAACTTATCAAAATTTTATCAAGACCCATTCAGCTGTTTCATCTGTCCCTGTCACATATTCATTAGTCGTATCCTCTCCATCCTAAGGTTGCCTGGAAGAGATCGCTTTTAGTGATAAGGCTGCCAGTTGTTACACTATATAATAAGTTTTATTATAATTTTCATTCAGCTGTTTCATCTGTCCCTGTCTTATACTCATTTGTTGTATCCTCTCCATCCTAAGGTTGCCTGGAAGAGATCGCTTTTAGTGATAAGGCCGCCAGTTGTTACACTATATAATAAGTTTTATTGTAATTTTTCTCTTGTTTTTTTTTAATATTTGTAGTGTGAACAATCCAAAATGTGAATAATAAGAACAATATGAAAGTTTATCTATCTATCTGTTTAGCCATGAAAAGCTTACAAACAGACAGACATACGGAGTTACTTTTAATTTTGTAATAATTCGTATGGATGGATTATACTAACTATATGCTGTCATATAGCTTAATTGGTAGCTATACATTCATATAGTACATTTAGTCACGCCTCTTTCTTGTAGGGATAGGCAGAGACCACTTCTTTCCACTTGCTACGATCCTGGTACATATATTTCGTTTCTTCTACCTCCATAATGCATTTTCTTTGTTCGCGTGTATGCTTTATAAGCAGAAGGGTTCAATTCTCGGCCGGGCAGAAGTCTGGATCTACATCCAAACATCTGCCATTTGGCGACTCTGCACAACTTCATTGTTGTTATTGTAGAACGAAATGAACAATCATTGGAGATAAATAATCAATTATAATACGGCAAACAGCTGCTTACTAGCCAAACTTTTTAAACAGCGTAGTTATAAGGAATTGGTATGTAACACTTAAATTTTAATTTTCTTTAAGTTTAGGCGAGTGGAGGATGTGAGCACCAAGACAAACCATTTGGTTTTTTTGGTGCAACACCTAAATATGCACAAAAAAAAAAAACAAATCTAAACTAATCGACCGAGTGAGCGTTAGGTCTAAGCTTTTCTAAGAATCAGTTGAGGAATGCGAACTGTAGAGAAGATAGACGTCGGCCGCGAGGTCTACAGCTGACAGAACCACTATAGTATTAGTAGTGGTTTTGTGAACTGAAGACCTCGTAAAACGTAAAAAAGTCACATTTTCCCTGCTATTTTGAAATCTTTTTCTCTTTTTTGCACCAACTGAAACCACAAAAATCCTACTTCCTACTAATATCATAAACGCGAAAGTTTGTAAGATTGGATGTATGGATGGATGGATGGATGGATGTTTGTTACTCTTTCACGCCAGAACGGCTGAACAGATCTGTATGAAATTTGGCACAGAGATAGATTATAGTCTAGAATAGCACATGATACTTTTTAACGGGTGAAACTGCAGGGCGCAGCTAGTCTGTTATAAATCCATAGTAATCTATTTCAACTTCTCAACTATTTCAAATTCTTGTTTAAGAGCTTAAACTTCCAAACAACAACTTCTACGTACAGCCTCGTATTTCAGCCAATATTGTGGTCAACCGCTTTCTCATAAAACGACTTTATCATAATAACCTTCTTGCACTAAAAAACTGTAAAAAATAAAGATCGCGATCCTATTTCCCGGCCGTCACCCGCAGTTGGTCGGCACATAAAACTATGTCATCTCATAATACATAAAACGGGTTATATGGCCAGGGTAGGATTTTATGAGAAAGCTCTTATGTGCGGTGTTCCCTTTCTCATATCGTGTCACGGACTTATTATTGCGTTTGGTTTAGATATGGGTCTTCAAATATTGCGCGAAATTAGGTCAGTATTGTTACTAAATAAGACAGACTAACTGCGCACTAGCACTGAATATGAGAATTGCCTAAGTCCTTGCTTAACTAGTTCAAACCACTTCTAGCTTTTTTATGTAGAATAGGTCGACGTTTGACCACCAACTCGCCTGATGTTAAGCGACGTTGTGGTCTAAGATGGAGCACTACGACCTTTAAGGTACTTATTCATTGTAGCCTTGAAGATATCCAGGTTGTAGTTAGTCGGGAATACAGACGATGGCAAGGTGTTCCATTCCCTAGCGGTTCGTATCAGTAAGGTGGAGGCAAACCGTTTAGTACGAGTTGGTGGAATTTCGACTAAGTAGGGATGGTACATATCCGTTTTCCGACTTGTTCTGCTGTAAAAAGGGGAAGAAGGTATTAGGTCATGCAGTTCCAACGCACGCTCGCCGAAATGTAGCCTGTAGAAAATAGCCAAACACCACTTTACGTCAATGTTCAAGGCTTAGAAGTCTCGTAGCGACTAGCTTTTCGTCGCATATAGCCTCCTAGACCGCCGCACAACAGACTCTAGAGCCTCAAGCTGGTAATTAGCTGATCCATCGAAAAGATGGCAGCAGTACTCCATACTCCATAGCTCCTACCTAAATTTTCTTGCTCGAACCTTAAGCCATTCCCTAAGAGACTCATAACTTTATGTGCCTAATAAGCGAATATTTCGCTAGGAGTAGTATAAAATAGTTAAGGAAGGACTTAGGCAATTCTTATATTTAGTGCTAGTGGGCATTGAAATAACTACCAATATAAGGTGAGTATCGAAACAATGCCTTCTTAAAACGCAAACCACAAATTAGCTTCGTGTGCTGTGTTTTCCTGCCTTGTTACGCACACAGACGCAAACGTAGTGTGGACAGAATGGGCATTCCCCCTAGCTTGTTTTAGTCCGCACCCTCGTCCTCGACTAAACTTGTATGGAAAACTAGATTCCGACTAATTTGACAACACTAAAATTCGTGGTGTCTCTTTCTTATGTTTCTAGCAGTACTACATAAAGTTTTGTTAAGTGAGTTGACAATAGTTGACAATTTAATTATTCCTTCCCATCTAAATCTAAAGTTTAGGAATATGGTCTAGAACCAAACTATTATTGTTCTATATTTTTTCTAATTGTAATAATATATGATTGTATTCTGTTTTCTGTGCTTAAATTAAATGTCTGTGCTTCAACTTCGACAAAAAGATTCTGTCTTTTAAAACTGTAAAGTTTTTCTTTGAAACAAAAATCATATTTCCGCCATTTTGAAAAATTGCCTAAAACTGACTAGAAAAAAAACTATTTACTATCGAACCTGCTCACAAAATTTCACGAGAATTGGTTCAAGAATACGACCTATAGGGAAGGACAGACGTCGGCCTCGAGGCTTACAGCTCACCACTGTATCTTACCGGAAGTTGAAAAAAACATGTATTTTTACAGAGTACTGTAGATATTTTGCACGTGAAAGCCTTTGAGCAGGTAAAAGCAAATCTGACAGCTTGTTTTTTTCTAAGTGACGTATGTCATGTCTACGTCAACAAACAACGCATTGATAATATAATATGATTCCAAGTGCTCCACGCGAGGCAACGGTGCGCGCGACGTTTTTAACGTTAACAGAAGTATCTCAATTTCTGTGGTACAACTTTAGACCTTAGTACAATACACTAAGGGCCACTTCCAGAAGCTCGGGTTATCTAACTCGGCGCTATGCTCGCGAGAGGTTAAACTGATAAATCCTCTTGCTAATCCAAGCCATCAAAGAGTTAGAAGCCAACCTGAAGCTAACACAATGTGAAAATGGTATTGAAAATCATTTTAACTCAGAATTAATTAACCCTGTGTTTAAGAATCTAACTCAGTTCTTTTGCAAGTGCCTAACAACGCCTTTCCGCGCGGGAGATTTAATTGGATTAAAATAATGTTAATTTAGCAAAGGAATTCTTAAAATCATATTTTTGTAAAACTTTTTCGCTGAGCTTGCCCGGTCTAGTCTACATACATTACACATTTTCTGGCTAAAATATACTCGAAGAAGGTGCTTTTAAAATAATAGAGCGAGTCAGGTATAACAAAATAGAAGATACGAACCAGCTACTAAACCAACCTCATATTCGTTCTAAAACTATCAAAACTTTGGCAAATACCGACACGTTAAGTCCAACATAACTTGACCTGGCTCTCCTTTACGAAAAACGAAAGTAAGAGGTCAAACACTTTGGACGACTACTTGAAAAGTTATACGAGTGTACTTATATTTTGAAGTGGCATTAAAAGGGATGAAACAGCAGGCGAGGTTGTAAAATTTGGTTTGCTTTGACCGATGAAAGACTATAAATGTCATAACAAAAATTGGGAAGCTTTGAGCTTAGGATGGATGTTATGATACAAAATATTTATTTTTACTGCTCATAAGCTTTCAAAAAAGTTTCACACTGGTCTGCGTCACAAGACGAGCGGGACGACTCTACGAGCTAAGGGAGATCGTCCACGAGTACTTTTTGAAGCGCGTTTTGGGAACTCGCGTCTGTGATGCTTCAGTCGCGTTGCAATGCATATCCGTGTGGCGACGTAAACGCGCGACTGAATCATAAAATGGAAATATTAGAACTCTAGGCAACCGCCTAGAGTCCTAATATTTCCATACAAACGCGCGTCAGTAGCGATGCTAACGCGATAATCGTGGGCGGTATTATTAGACACGAGTTTGTTTAGCAGCTGTTTTTCATTTGCTACGCTTTTGCATCGCTACAATTTAAATTAAAAATCCCTGACACCGATTCTCATCAACACCGATTTCCATCATAGCTAAGAAGACTCCCGGCTAATAAAACTTCCAAACAAAAAAAAACAAATTTAAAATCGGTTTATCCGTTTGGGAGCTATGTACCATAGACAGACACACACACACACACAGACACGTCAAATTAAAAACACCCCGTCGTTTTTGCATTGGAGGTTAAAAAGTGGTCGGGTCCATCTCCTTAAAATCTCCCGCGTCATCTACCCGAGTCCCCAATAAACTGGATTTAATCTAGTTCTTTTAAATATCAGTGCGAGGCCCTAGGACAGGCAGTTTCTTTAGTTTCGTAGAGGGTAAGGTTGATGATAAGGAACAGCTAATTCTTAAGAGAAAAATATGTCGCCTAAATTAAATCACAAACTAATACACACGCACACACATACCTACACATTAGTACACATTCCCTGACATTTGTTGACTGAGTGTCTCCATGTCTCGAGGAACAGGCAAGCTTCTAGGCAAGCTTGCTCCATCGTAGGCCGCATCACTGCTAATCATAATATAGATTATGCTAATAATTAAAAAAAAAAAACACAAAATGTCATGGTATTGTCGAAAACCTGTTCGTAAAGGTTTTATTAATTCTTTTGAAATGAATATCTTGGTCAGAAGTTTTTATATAACATTTATGAATGACGTTAATTCTTCGACGCGCGAAATTGAAATTATAAAATGTTCCAATCATATTTTCGTCTACTGGCTCTTATACCGGTCAAACCTAGGCAAGGAGCGTATGCAACTTGTCTGCTCTAGGTGCCGCGGAAAAGCGAGCGCTTTTTTACTATTTATTTCCCTGATATTCTAAGAAGACCTTCATAAAACTTCATTGCCTTTTTATGGTCGATAAACTAGGCGTTTTATGACAGCTTGCCTAATGTAAAGTGACGTGGTCAAAAGAGTAAATATACATACATATCCTGAATAAAGCATGAATTTAAAACAACTACTACACATTCCGGAAATAAAAATAGTATTTCCTTTGTCATAGCAAAATATTGCGAATATTACAAGCTTTTAGTAATTTGTTAAATAATAACTAATAGTAAATACTATACTCTGTGTATAGTAGTGTATGTATACTATACTACCCGCACGCTTACACCCGCACCGAGCTAGCGTGGGGGATTAGCTCCATCACTCTAAATGTATGGTAAGTCGGTGTCCCTGGAGTGGGACGTAAAAGACTGTAAAGACAATGTTACTCTGTACACTCATAGAATAAAATCATAATACTCAAATCCTTACCATGGACACAGCATTAATTCATGACGTTTACAAAAACCCAGCAGTCGCGTCAGTCGTCCAAGTCTGACCGTTATTTTTCCTTTTTTCTCCCGACTCGTCTATTTCCTTTCCTTATTACGAAAAATAATTAAAACTCGGCGGGGTGGTAATTCGCCTGACTCCTGTTTCCTTATGAAATTTTAAATTTCTCAGCAGATTTTTTCCATCTAAGTAAGGGCGCAGAAAAATCTTGTCCGACATTAAGTCAAGTTTGTTCTGAGAATCCTTGGTCAGGGTTGTCGAACAAAACTATCAGCTAGTAAAGGTGGATTTTACTACTTACCTTTACTTTTTACTAGTGATCGTAAGATTAGTAAGGCCAAATGGATTAAGCAAATCTGCAATTGTTTGGCCTGGGGGCTTACCACGTTAGTTTATTGTTAGTACTTCGTTTTGTAGATCTGGCCTAGTTCCTTAACGTTTCCGCCAGGGGCGCTCTATTGAAATGTATGGAGCCAAACGAAAACGAAAAAAGTTTTAGTAACTATCAAAACTCATGGTAAGCCCGATTGACTACCTGTAGTATCCATTTTTGTACATTTTAGTAGTTCGTAGACGTTCTCTATGATCTCCACAAACTTGTAACTAATTTTCCTCTTATTCAGTCTCAAAAAATGCATTGAAATTGACGACATGCTTGCAAAATTTTCATTCTGACTTTGACTGCCTCGATGGCTCAGTTGGTAGTGAACCTGCCTTCTGAGCGTGGGGGCGTGGGTTCGATTCCCACCTAGGGCAAACATTCATGTGATGAACATTAGTGTTTGTTCTATCTGGGTGTTAACATCTATTTAAGTATGTATTTAAACATATCTAAGTATGTATATCAGTCTCTGGCAGCCATAGTACAAGCTTTGCTTAGGTCAGGTCAGGCGACCGTGTTTGGAAGTGTCCTGGATTAATTTATTTATTTATAAAATTTTCATAAAGAAGGGCTCAACGGCAATAAAAATAATCACCGAAAGTTAATGATACTGATAATGGTGAAAGATAATGATAATGGTGTGCATATTTGATACTTATTTTTGCTGAAATGGTACAATGGAATAATGTAAAAATACGCTGTATTAATACATAAAACATTTTATACCGAAAAAAATAACGGTTCTTATAGAATAGCAGGTAAAACTCCAGATCGCAGGTGTGGTTTAACTTAATTGATGATATGGTACAACGTCTAACCTGTCCACTAGTCATTTAAGACTCTCTTATTTTATTATGGAAACTGACGTGGTTTTCACACATCCTACTAATATTATAAACGCGAAAGTTTGCAAGAATGGATGGATGGATGTATGTTTGTTACTCTTTCACGCCAAAACGGCTGAACAGATCTGGATGAAATTTGGCACAGAGATAGATTTTAGTCTAGAATAACACATAGGATACTTTTTAACCGCGGGTGAAACCGCGGGGCTCAGCTAGTTATCTATAGTCGGAATAATCGACTAAATCGTACGTGAGTAATTCCCGTGTTATAATCATAATGCATTTAAGACTCGTTTAGATAAATCACATTTTAATCAACACTCATATACTCATAACAGATAACCCTAGTGCCAACCCTAGTCAGATCTTAAAGCATCGCCCGGCAAAGCGGACTCTTAAGTGCGTGTTAAGTTCTACTTAAGGCGGCGCGATCCACACTTAAACTTTTTTAACTCTAGAATTTCTGAAGATGTTTGTTTACTTTGATACTTTGAGGGATGGAGAGTTTTTTAATATTCCGATGGAGAGTCTCCAGGGTGGGGATTAAGTGTCATAGAGCTGTACTTGAACGGGTTTATCGCGCCCTTGGGGCGGAAAGAGCTTCGGGTGTTAAAGGCGGGTTTTGTATCACACTACATTATTGAGCGATGATAGCCTAGTTGGAGAAGGCTCGCCTCTTAAGCCAGGTGAAACGGGTTCGATCCCAGCCGAAGGCATGCACCAATTTGTTCATTATGTGGTCATATTATTATGTGCATTGTGCATATTATTATTTAATGTAATCTGATGCTACAAAAGCCTGTGTGTGGCGATAGGCTTTCAAATTTGTGGCTGAATATCGTCCGGCGAAGTTTGGCTGGTGTATACCTCTGCAAGTCCCTTCGAGGAAAGGCGTGACGATATGCAATAGATTGATTTTTTGAGGTGACTTGATCATGAGTAATCTTTTAGCTATGAAAACCGCTTTTTTTATTTTCTTGTTTGCAGTTTCAATTTTCAACCAAACTTGTAAAATTCTCGTTCATAAATGTCTGCTTGTTTATATTCTCTGTGAACCAATAAAATATGGTATTAAAGTATTTACCAATATCATGAAGGTTCGTAAAATTCAAAATTATTCGTTACAAAACTATTTCGTGAGAGAATCCGTATGAATATTTCGATTATTTGCGTAAATGTTTTGGCTTAAAATTATGTTTCGTGCGATTGTGTACGAAAAATATTAAGTAGGATGTTTTTATTCCTTGGGGGCCTACCATGGACATCTTATTGTCAAGATGGTTTGTTTTCGATGCTGCGCGACCATGGACCTTATTGCGCGGCGATACGATTAGTGGTCGCACAGCGTCGAGAAACAGCTTGATGTGTTTTGACATACTATCATTTGAATCGTCTCGATAGTGGAAGTGACAAAGGGTACAACATTTTGCAGCTGGGGTTTTTTGCCTTTCTTTTAATAATGTTAGTTGCTATTTAATTACTGCATATTGGTGTTTCTACAATATTGTTTTATTTATTGTTACAGGGCCGGCGAAATGGTTGAGTGGGTGCTAATTCTTCTTACCTTCAGCTCGGCGTTACATCTAGGTACGTATGAATTAGCTGATGACTAAAAAAATTGGAAGAAAAAAATTAGAGAAGCGATGACAGCCTATTTGCAGAAGGCCCGCCTCTAGAGCCAGAGAGAGCGGGTTCAAACCCAGCCGAGCGCACGCACCAATTTGTTCATTGTGTGAACATTTGTGCGTATTGTATGTGATCTGCTACATGACTGGAGCCGGGTGTTGGCGACAGGCTCGCCCCCTGTCATATTCGGGACTGAATATCGTCTTGCGAAGTATGGGTGTTAAATTACACCTCTGCCAGCCCCCTTGGGGGAAAGGCGTGACGATATTATGTATGTAAAAAAATTGGTTGTCTGTAAAGTCGGTTTACGGACGATTGTTTGACGTGACAACGTCATAACAAAACATTGATGAAGTCTTCTCCTCGACCGCATAGGCCAATCGAGTGGAAGAGAGATAGATGCGGCGTAAGCCGATCGTGCCTTTCGCTCACTCGTGTATCGCTCTCGCTATTATTATTCCAACTAATAAGAATAAGTTGCCCAGTTAAACTTAGGAGAACTAATCTGGCTATTTAATAATCGAAAAAAAATGCATTGAAATCGCTGAAAATGTAGAGAACTACTATAGTATTTTTTAAGAAGATACTTTTTGTGTTTTTTTTTTCCAAAATGAGAATGATTTTCAAAATTATTGTACTTCGGTTAAACTTTAATTGGTTGTTTCTTCTACCAGCTGTATTTATTTGCACCTGATCATCATAATTCTTCATATCAAACTAACTAACTAACAAAACATAGGCGCAAAAAATACTTGTTTGCCTCGGTGGCTCAGTTGGTAGTGACCTTGCTTCCTGAGCTTGAGGGCGTGGGTTTGATTCCCACCTAGGGCAAGCATTTCTGTGACCAACATTTGTGTTTGCTCTATGTGTTAATTATCTATCTAAGTATGTATTTATAAATTTATATGTATGTACTCGTATATCAGTCTCTGGCAGCCATAGTACAAGCTTTGCTTAGTTTGGGGTCAGCAGACCGTGTGTGCCAAATGTCCCGAATTTATTTATTTATTTATTAGTTATTTGTTTTTGGTGATTTCGTGTAATACGGGTGTAACGTGTTTCGTTAATACTCACCAGCTAATTTAAACTCACTCAATCAATACTCAAAGCAGCAATTAAACAAATTCAAACATAATTTCACATAAAAACCCAATTTAAATGCATCAAGTCAACAGTTACGTTACAATAGTACTCACAAACACAGAATGAGTTCAAAGTTAATCCCGTATTAATTTGCAGAGTAAAGGGCTCCGTTCACTTACAAACCCAGGTATTTCCTAGGCAAGCGTATCACACCTTCAATCACGTCGATGCTTCCCATCAGGCGAGTCAGTGGTCAAACGCATGCCTAGTCAGTTGTAAAAAAAACTCAGCACCTGACCGCCTCAGAAAAAAAAAACGAACTTACGCTTGGCAGCTTAAAGTCCTTTTTAGATCGCCAGATGTTAGAGCCGACAGCGACCACCAGCGCTTTGCTCCCCGCCAGAATTTCAGCGAGTTAATCTAGAAACGACTTTATGCCACCACATTAAGTTCATTTTTCATATAAACCATTTCGAGGTTGTCGGACGTTGAGCTTGTAAATGGATGGAAACCCTTAATTTGCGGAGTAATTAAAAGTTTGCGAATGGGCTTCCGACGGAATTGGAATTCTGTCACCTGCTGGACCCAGCGCTGTTCCGAATTAAGTAACACAATCAACCAAGGTACATAGGAACCCTAAAAATTAACCCTTTTGTTGAAGCTTTAGTGAGATTTTCTAAATCTTGTTTGATTTTTTAGGGAACTACAAATATCTATAAATAAATCAAATAATAATAAAGATATCAGAAATCAGAATTTATTGATAACTTTTTTTTTTTATGTAGAATAGGTCGGAGTTTGACCTCCAACTCGCCTGATGTTAAGCGACGTTGTGGTCTAAGATGGAGCACGACGACCTATAAGGTACTTATTCACTATAGCCTTGAAGTTTTGTAGAGTGAAGAAGTACAAAGACGGCAATTGAGTGAGGCGCTACAAGTGCGCTACTGCTCAGACCCGTCTTCGGAACGGTTACACCGGACTACATCCCGAAACACGACTAGGTCATTTCACGGCTTGGTCCGGTGGGTGGTAACCAGCCACGTGGTAACTCCAATAGTTACACGTCATTATGAATGACGTATTATGAATGTCAAAACAGTTATTACATATGTCAAATAAGAAATAGGTAAATAATTAATGTTAACAAAATAAATTGCACACTTAATAATATAACTATCATTATATAAAGTAATAATAATACTTTAAAAGTCTCTTATTTTCATGACTGGAGCCCGGTGTATGGCGGCAGACTCGCTCCCTGTCACATTTGGGACGAATATCGTCCGGCGAAGTGTGAGTGTTGTATCACACCACTGCCTGCCCCCTCGGGGGAAAAGCTTGACGAAATGTTATAAAGTACCGCGTTGTATCCTAATCCTAACCAAAATTTTAAATGCGAGAGTGAGTTTGTTCGTTTGTTATGCTATCACGCCTTGACTCCTTAACCGATCATCATGAAATTTTGCATACATCTAGTCAGGGGTACAGAAGGTATAGGGTACCTTTAATCCCGAAATAATTACCGCGCGAACTATTATTTTTAGGGTACTTACTCATAGGTAAATGGATCAGCCAAGTGAACCAATATCCCCTGCATTTCTTTTTTACATTTCACTATGTTCCAAAGAACCCATATACTCTCTTACTTATAAACGTTGTATAGCCTCCGAATAGTTTTACAGTACTTTTTTTTTATTCGATTTCAAAAAGTTTACAGAAAGAAAAAGACTGTGAAACTATTTTTATTTTATCGACATAACATTTTTTTTTTATACGTTGAATGTCGAATTTCGATGTCATCTGGCGGAGATTATAATATCTATGCTGAGGAAGACAGCCATCCGGACAGAACTCCGAACATACGGAAACATTTTTGTCGAAGCTGAAGCCAGAGAAACAATTTCGCACTAAAAATATAGCTCCAAGGCACATTTGTTATCAACATCATCTATGACACTTATCTTATGGTGGAAATTCCGCCAAAACGCACTGAGCGTTTCAAGTAAACTTTTCTTGTAAGAACTGTAGATGTGTTGAACTCGTTGCCTGCGTCTGTCTTTCCACCTTAATACAATCCGGGGGTGTTTAAGAGTAAAGTGAATAGGTATCTCCTAGGCTAACGTGTTACACCTTCGAACACGTCGACGCTTCCTATCAGGCGAGTCAGTGGTCAAAAGCATGCCTAGTCTGTTGTAAAAAAAAATACACAAATGTTGACTACGCACCCGCAACGCACTACGTTGAACGTAGAAAAAAAGAAAAAAATAATAACAATAACAATTTATATAAAAAACTTTTTTTCTACGTTCATGTACGCACCTGACAATTTCGATGATCAAAGAACAACTTCAAATATAACACTCCACATTGCGAACAGAAAAAATGTTGCAAAAATAAACTCAAAATAATGAAAAAGGCAGATAAAAAACCACTAGCGGTCGCTCTCATTAAAATTTGTTCAGACCGATACATTTACAAGTAGATTTACGGCGAAACAAAGATATTTCTTTTTTTATTTTTGTATCATTAGCGCTAGACAAATGAGTTTTGGTTGCGGTCTGACGTTTCGGTTGGTTATTTTTTTTAGATTTTTATTATTTGGCCATAGCTACTAGGTTTAGTAAAATACGGTACCAAGACGTGATTAGAAAAATTAAATTCGAAGCTCACGAGTGTACTTCATGTGTGTATGATGTACTACATAAATAAATAAATTCGGAACATTTCCACACACGGTCGCCTGACCCCAAACTAAGCAAAGCTTGTACTATGGCTGCCAGAGACTGATAAATGTACATACTTACATATTTTTAAATACATACTTAAATACATATTAACACACACATATAGAACAAACACAAATGTTCATCACCCACGCCCCCAAGCTCCGAAGGCAGGTTCACTACCAACTGAGCCACCATGGCAGTCAAACATCACCATTTTTATCGGATTTTTTTTATAAATAGATAACACACTAATATTATAAAAACAAAAGTTTATGAGTGTGTGTGTGTGTTTGTTATTTCTTTATACACCTATGATTAGCACATAGTTTTTTTTAAGCGCGGGTAACTAGTAAAGTTTAGAACTACTATACAATATCTAGCTTACTTGTTCTTCTGAGTATAGGCTCTTTATCCGAACAAGGCGGTCGAGTCTATTCAAAAAAAACTTTGACGTTCATAAGGGTATTTTTGATAGCCAAATTGAATAAAAACATTTTGACTTTTACTTTAACTGGTGTTGAAATCGCATTGAAATCCGTTACGTTACGTTACGCTTAAGATAAGTTATTAGCGCAAATATACAAAGGAATCGACAGACGCAAAATGCAACTTTGCTTTATAGTATGTACTTAGGTAGCTATATTTAAACCTAGCACGCTTATGCCTGTTTATCCTAGACGTACATCGACGTGTTTTTTTTTTGATAATATTAAATTTCGTCACGCCTTTAATATGTGGCGTTCTGTGAACACACTTTTTAGCTTCTAATTAATTTGTCTATGGGTCGCGCACATCACTAGCAAATAGTCGACTATGTTGACTGGCGCGCGCGCCTCACCCATCCAGCGCCTCACCCCTAGGATTGATCTAGCGAGTTCTAGCAGGCAACAACGACTGACTGAAACTAGGCTCTGGAAAATAAACCTTGAATCAGAACAGACGTGTTTAACTTCGATCATTCGTTGTCTGACTAAAGGGATGGAGCAAGAGGGACATCGGGGCGGTTTATTCACGTCCCCGGTCCAACAATACAAACGTTTATCCAAAAAACTAAATGCTTCTGCGGGGTTATCCTCGAGTAAAAAGTGGATAATGTGTTAATCTAGCACATAAGCTATCTATGTTTCGAATTCCAAACAAATCCGTCGATCCGTTTGAACACCAAGAAGTAACAAAGAACCAAACATATACACCACTTTCCGGCTTATATTATAAGAAGAAGGATAACATTAAATACATAACATGTATTAAATTACCAATATAATTAAATAAATAATATTCTCATAATAATATTATATTCTCACACGATATACATTTCACCAGCAGAATAATATCATACGCGCCCCATTAACTCAAAGGCCGATATTACAGTATTAATTAGAGAAATAATTAATAGGGCACGAAGTAAAGGGCTCAGTTGAGTTGAAAGCGGCCCTTTGACGATGATAGAGAAACCCTATGTACGTTTAATTCTATCAAATTATAGTTTCAGATTCTTGCCAGGGCCGGAGGTAGGTAGGGGCGACATGATTTTGGGAGCTAAGCAAAGTAATTTTTTTGTACCGTTTGACTGAATGATCACTGAATTTAAGCAACTAACACACAATCAAGCAAATAACACACTCGTACGCCCATCGAAACGTAACACGCATAATGGTTTTCTAACAGAAAGTATTTATGAACTAACTAACTTAGCCCCTTGGTTTCACTCGCGTTCGCGGTGTTAACTAATTTAGTTTTAGGTAAGTAACTAGGTGTTTGGGGGCACAATAAGGGACGCTAAAGTTTGTAAAGATAGATAAAAGATCTTGAACGGTTATTTTTAAAATTGCGCATTTATGATCTTAAAATTTTACAATAATAATTTTAGGTTTAAGCACTAGGATTGTGATGTGGTAAACGTTACGCCCCAGTTCATCTATCCTAATTACTTCCCTGGACCACTATGAAGTCCTGGAATTCAATTTCACCATGCATTGGTGACCCATCAATATAATAGTCATTAACACACTGGTGGCAATTGGCCTGTTAATGGAAACGTTAATTGATGTAATCATATTAGAAATTCAATTTTTTAATTCAGACCTCAATACCAAGTTTCATTAAAATCGGACTAGTTATTTAGTAGGTAGACACTTGTGTTTAGGTGTATAAAATTACTCCAACTCTGGGTCAATCTTAAGGGTCCCGCGACGCTCTAAAAATTTCCATACAAACGCGCTCGTCAAATTTTTTGGAAACCATTTGTCAGATTATGATGAAATGTAGCATGTATAATTAAATGAACTACATATCCGCCCCTATGTTCTTGGTTTTTTTAAAAAACGTCCTTAAGAGAAAATAGAGTTATGGAAAATATACGCATTTGTAAGGGGTCACTTTTGACTGGTTTATTCAATAGATAGACTAGGCAAATCAAAATCCCTTTACATAGGGAGGTAGTCTACATCATAAGCTTTTAAATGAATCCATAAAACAAGAGAAATTCTTAGCCAAAATTTGTGAGACAGTAATTTATTCATTCCTTGAAAAAATAAATGCCCCTTAGTTTCTTGCCTGTTCTTCAGAGCAGTGGCTCTTTATCCGAACAAGGCGGTCGAGTCTATTTAAAAAAAACTTTGACGAACACTTATGAATAAGTGTATCTTTGGTACGCAAATTTAATAAAAACATTTTGGCTTTGAAAAACACGCAGGACGGAACTGTGGCATTGAACTTTTTAAAATGAAGCCAGCGTCGAACAAATCATCGTCATCATCATCATGTCAGCCCGTAAGACGTCCACAGCTGGACAAAGACTTCCTTCAATTATCTCCACAACAGCAGCTTCCCGCGAATCTCACCATCATGGCAATACGATGTCATGATATGGATGGATGGATGGATGGATGGATGGATGGATGGATGGATGGATGGATGGATGGATGGATGGATGGATGGATGGATGGATGGATGGATGGATGGATAGATAGATGGATGGATGGATGTTTGTTACTCTTTCACGCCAGAACGGCTCAACAGATCTAGATGAAATTTGGCGCAGAGATAGTTTATAGTCTAGAATAGCACATAGGATAATTTTAACCGCGGGTGAAACCGCGGGGCGCAGCTAGTGACATCATATTATCACGATGGTTACGTTTTGATTCCGACGCTGCGCACTCTTGAACCTTATTGCGCGGCGATACGATTCGCGGTCGCGCAGCGTCGGTAACAAAATGTAACCATCATGGATAGGAATTAAGATGTCAAGGAAGACGCAGCGTGGAAGGCCTTCCCTAGCTGCGTCGTCTGACTTGCGGTCGTCACTTGAGACTCGAGTCGAACAAAAAACAATTATTAATAAAAAAAGGATTTACTGCCTAAAACTGAGAATTACAAAACAAATTACATGACAAACATTAAAAACAATGGCATGATTTTAGTTTGGCAATCATCAGCTGCATCCCGCGGTTTCTTCTGCTGTCCCACAGTCACCGTTATACTGTACCCTTGACAACGTGTATGCAAAATTTCGTGATGATCGGTTGAGTTGTTAAGACGTAACTAACAAACATCACTTTCACGTTCATAATATTCGTATAGGGCTTCGCTTTAGCCTAGCCTTTAATAAATGATATGTCCAGATGGACTGAAAAAACATTGCACAGCCACAAAAAAAAAAATAACAGCTGACAGTTAGGTTCTAAATAAACAAAAGGACCTGGATGACCGAGCTTTGCTCGGTATTTTTTTTTTAATTGTTTTTTTTTGGCAAATAAACAATTGATTTTAGTCTAACCTCAAAGCAAACACTCATTGACTTCGTGTTACTTAACAACGCCATCTGCTGTTGTGTCGTTAAAGCAATTAGTTGCTCACAAAAAATAGTATTATAATTCGCCAATAGATGTCAGGAAACGCCTCCTTTTTGTTATTTTTCTTCCAAGTTTATGTTTAAGTTTATTATCGATAAAACTCGAATAAAATGACATTTTCTAAAAATGATTCCTAGCTAGATCGATTTATCGCCCCCGAAACCCCCTATATACTAAATTGTATGAAAATCGTTGGAGCCGATTCCGAGATTCCAATTATATATATATATATATACACATATATACAAGAATTGCTCATTTAAAGATATAAGAGTACCTGGATGGCTGAACAACGCCATCTGCTGTTGTGTCGTTAAAGCAATTAGTTGCTCACAAAAAATAGTATTATTATTCGCCAATAGATGTCAGGAAGAGTCATATTTTAAGTTGAGATTGATTATCGATAAAACACGAATAAAATGACATTTTCTAAAAATGATTCCTAGCTAGATCGATTTATCGCCCCCGAAACCCCCATATACTAAATTGTATGAAAATCGTTGGAGCCGATTCCGAGATTCCAATTATATATATATATACAACGTGCTGGTTTTGGGTGTAGTAATACTGAAACGGCACATGCCGAGACTGATTTAGAATTAAACCTGCAAGGTCTCCTTGTCCTGAACACGATAGATTTTAAGTTATCACAACTTAAACTTTTACGTAAATTTGACCTGCAGCAACCCTAATAAGCTCACAAACAGCTGTTCGGTTGATGACCGGTCTTGCCGACAAAGACTACTAAGTGCGCAGAAAGAATATTATCTTTACCTACAAAACATAGAATGGAGTAAATGTCCCTTTTTTTTAAGAACTATTTTAAACAGAAACAAAAGCAAGATATCTTTTAGATACTTAAATGGTTACATACATATCTAGTCAACGACATGAATAAAGTGAACGTAAACTCGCCGAAAACGAAACGAAAACCCTGAGTTTAGCAGCCATATCATGATGGAGTTTAGAACAGGCTATTACCATTAAAACATTAGCAAAATTTTGAGTCCGTGCTGTTCCCCGTTGAAGAGTCCCCTTGCCGGAAGTCATCCCTGGGTGTAGCAGCTGTGTCATGATGGCGTTGAGAACAGGCTATTACAATTAAATAGATATACAAAATTTCGAGTCTGTGCTGTTCGCCGTTGAAGAGTTCCTCTACCCACCTCCTGACTCCATCATCTCCATCAGATCATCTCGGTGGCACCAGGTTGTTGCATAGTCACTCAACTTACATAAATACATAAAACATTTAAGTTCAATCGGAAACCAAAGAGTAGGCATTTAACGTGAAAGATTTAATTAAGTACTGACAGACACCATAGGTACATGCGAAAATAAAATAAAAGCTCGTCAAAAGATAAATTGTGCATACTGCATAATAAAATTATTCTTTGCCATTTCGCGAAAACATCAAAACATTTGTCGGCAAAAGACAAAGAGCTTACAGAGAGCCGCCAAAGCGTACCGCGGGACAATTGGCAACAAGCGGTGTTTTAAACAAAATAGGCAAGGAACTACCATGAGTTCGGTATTAAAGTGTATTTATGCAAGTTCGACAAAATTCTTCTCGTCACTTTTTGTCAAGCGAGAACGTGAGAAGACTATGTGTAAACATAATATGTCTGTCTCGATAATAAGAGGCGACATACCTTTGGCGCGTTGCGCATGGTAGGCCAGCAAGACACTTGTTGTATTACGAGTTATTATTGTAATTTTAGTTTTTTTTAATTATCATGGCACACATTTTCTAACGCTCACATGCTTAGAAAACCGGATTCGTCACTTCGCTGTTAGCAAAATTCTTTATTTGGTTTAAGATTTTGACATTTCAAGCACGTTGTGAGTATTAAAAAGTTAAGCCGATTCCGATTTATCAGGCAATATGTCGATGATTGTCCGTTTTTTAACTTTGATGATCATTACGGTTTTCGGAACTCTTTAAACAGAGAGATTTGATTTTTAGAACCAAGACTTTTGATACTTTCCTCCGACGGTCGAAAATAAAACGAGAAAAGAGAAAAAATGAGAAAAGGTTTCGATACTATGTAAACTCATGGTTACCCCTACTAGCCGCAAAAAATAATTTAATAAAATTTTTAAAGTTTCGTCTAGTTGCTCTCTATCCATCCCGGTGTGCAGTCATAAAATTCCTTCTTTATTGTTTGATTGCGTAAATTATAATACGATGTCATATTCAAATGCTGAATATTACGAGATGATATTTTAATGTGTTGGTGCTGCGGTCGGAAACTGCCTTGCGGCGCGTGAGGTCTACCGTAAACGTTTTGTGGACGGAAGGTCGTCTCTGCAACAGTCGTATGCCTCCTCGATCTCCGGACCTGACGCCTTTGGACTTTTTTCTGTGGGGTTTCGTCAAAAATGCCGTGTATGCCGTGCTATGCAATACCACGGAGGAAATGGTTGCGCGTATTACACCGGCATTCATCACGATTGCTCCCGAAATGCTCCGGAATGTCATGGCTTCAGTGTCTCGTCGAGTGGGGTTGTGCATTGAGAGGGGAGGACAGCACTTTGAACCTCTTCTGTGATCTGTGCGATAAGTGTGTTGTGTTGAGGTTGTGTTGAGTGTTGAGGTAGTTCTTGGATTGTTGTGAATGTTGTAAAACACGCAACTTCGTGTTACCTATGTGAAAAAGTGACCCCAAAAGGGCAGTAATCACAATGTTAACTCACGGACAAGGAAGGATAATAATTAGGTAAGATAAGAACCTACCTACTACGTACATTTTTGTGTAGTACTAATATGTGGTTATTAGCAAAGTAATTAGTGAAACACTAGCGAAATCCAAAAAAAACCTTAATACCTATCTAACATCTTATAAATCTACCTACTTCCACTGCAACGTAAACAATAAACATTGTTTCTTAGCGAATTAAGTTTAAGCCGTGTGCGCCGCCGTCGGCGGCGGGGCGCGGGCTGAAGAACGGGGAAGACGATCGCATGCGTGTTGAGTGTTGTTTGACAAACGCCGCGGTCAGCGATCGCTTTAAGGGCTGTCCAAAATAATTGTAAAAAATAGTTTTTTAAACTTAGTATGGAACAATAAAGGTTTGATTTGGATTTTGTTATTCTGGCAAATGATTCAAAATGTCATACAGATACACACCTTTGAATATTACTACACCTCAAACCAGCACGTTGTATATATATACAAGAATTGCTCATTTAAAGATATAAGATATATGACGCAACCCTATTAAAAGACGTACCTGTCACGTACACTAGAATAAAAAGTAGGACTGTCACTTTTTGTTCATAAACAGTACAGAACTCCCTCTAGACATGTAAGTACTCATAGGTTCTAGCTAAGCAAACAGCGCGGCTTCAACTCCCGCCCTTATCTTATCTTATATCTTTAAATGAGCAATTCTTGTATATTTATAAATATATAATTGGAATCTCGGAATCGGCTCCAACGATTTTCATACAATTTAGTATATAGGGGGTTTCGGGGGCGATAAATCGATCTAGCTAGGAATCATTTTTAGAAAATGTCATTTTATTCGTGTTTTATCGATAATCAACTTAAACATAAACTTGGAAGAAAAATAACAAAAAGGAGGCGTTTGAGTAGTCTAAACTGAAAAATATGACTCTTCCTGACATCTATTGGCTAATAATAATACTATTTTTTGTGAGCAACTAATTGCTTTAACGACACAACAGCAGATGGCGTTGTTAAGTAACACGAAGTCAATGAGTGTTTGCTTTGAGGTTAGACTAAAATCAATTGTTTATTTTACAAAAAAAAAACAATTAAAAAAAAAATACCGAGCAAAAGCTCGGTTATCCAGGTACTATATATTTTAAATGAAGTGTCAGAACAGTGCGTCATAACTACACGCTGTCCTGACACTCAATTTACAAGTAAAAATTAAAAGTTTACCGATTTTCATTAAATATAGCAAAGAACACTCCCGTGAAGCCAGAGTGAATAAGTACCTTCCAAGTCTCCGTGCTTCATCTAAGGCCACAATGTCGCTTCACATCAGGCGAGTTATTGGTAAAACGTGAATACTATCGAGAAAAAAAACAGCTGTTCCATACACTTCGACGACGATCAACGATTTTTTTGTCTGGAACATCTGTTTTTTTTTCTCGGTTTCAAGGTTGCATACATATCGTTACGCCTTTCCCCCGAGGGGGCTGACAGAGGTGTCATACAACACCCACATTTCGCCGGACGATATTCAGTCCCAAATGTGACAGGGGCCGAGCTTGTCGCCATACACCGAGCTCCAGGCATGTAGCAGATGACATACAATACGCATAATGCACATATATTCACACAATGAACAAATTGGTGCGTGCCGTCGGCTGGGTTCGAACCCGCTCCCTCTGGCTTGAGAGGCGGACTTTCTCCCAACTAGGCTGCCATCGCTTTAAGGTTGCATCATAGTTTATTCGTGCTCTGCTAGTAGAGTATACCTACTTCTACAAATTCTGCGCAAATGCCAAACAACATGTTGTATTGGAAACAAACATGCTGAACTGGAGGCAAACAATCGATAATAATTTGCATAAGTCATAAGAAGTTAGGAATCGGATACTCACGACATAAACGTCAATGTTTCATCAAACAAAAACCTTCAATTTGCTCGTCCTAAAACCCCAATAATACACCAACATCCTCAGCAATAAAATAAACAAGTAGGTAGATATATGCTGTAATTACTTGCCTGCAAACAGTTAATATTTGGCTAAAGATAAAACATATTTTACTCAAAGCCTTTGATACTTAATTGGTAGAGGTAAAGACATCGAGTTTGTTATGAAATGCTTTAGATGTGGTAGCTTTGCTTAGAATCTTGTTAGATACGGTGAAATGTTATTAATATCTCAATGGGGATGGCTCTTTACTCATTTTCTTAGTGTACCTACTGGGTAATGTACCTTTGTTTATTTTTGTGCTCTCTCGATTGCTAACAAATTGATAAGCCAATATTAGAAGAAAATATAAAAGACTAGCTCTTTGGCCTGTGGCTTTGCTCGTGTTTTAAAGCTTATGTGACTCAAGGATAATGTGCCGTTATAATGGTGAAAGAATTTTTGAAATCGGACCAGTGGTTTTTGAGTTTATTCGTGACAAACAAACAAAAATACAAATATTTCCTCTTTATAAAATTAGTGTAGATATTTTGGACGACAAATGCTCCGGAACACATGTAATAAAATATTGTGAGCATATTGCAAAAGTTACTACAAACGCAACAGAACTAAGTAAGTTCGTATGAAAAAAATAATTAAATATATACTGAGGATGTACAATAACTTTATACAAAATAGATATTGAACGTTACTTTTTAATTTAATTTAATTTTACACTGCAGCTATATCTTTTATTGTTAATATGTATGTCAGTAGCTATAATTTTTGTTAGAGTAAAAACAAACATAAAAAGAACAATATCGTATCTTATATTTGTATAAAAAATTAAAAATAGACAATAAAAGAAAAGGAACCAAATACTTAGAAACAATTAAGTTAATGATTATAATGTTATAATAATTTAGTTATAAAGCATGTTACAAAAACCCTGTTATATAATTGAATGGCATGTACACACACTTATAAGTATTCATGCAAAAATACCAAAAAAATGCACGTTCAAACTAGCAAGAGTAAAAACTGTAGTCTTAAGCTAGTCGGTTTAAGACGGCAAGAAAAAAAAGAAATTTTACAGGAATGTTAACAAATGAAATGGTAATCAAATGTTGGCGGCTTTTATTCTAAGAAAGTAGCAGCATGACGTGAATAGTTTACAAATAAAACCGACGCGATTAGTGGTCAGCGTTCGCGCTTTTAGGAGGGTGGAGCGCGATGTGTGTTTAAAATGTTTGTAGTCAATTTTAATATAAATTAGCATAATTGCATCCTCAATCGATACTGGATGCGCACTTCACGGATACAACAGGGTTTTTGTAACACCCTGTATAATGATTAGACTAGCTCTCGGAACAATGGTTTTTAGAAATGTGAGCATTTTCATCCATTAGAGCAATGGTGTAAATTTGTGAAAATTTTAATATTTTGATTTTACTTGTCCAATTGGCAGAAATAACAAAGCCAGCAATAATTTAGTAAGTTTAGCCAATCTGACAACGAAATCCTACAAAATTGGCTACACTGTGTCACTAGCCAAGCATGTTCTACAGCGTGTTCCTAAAACACAATAAGTAAACATCGCAATGATAAATGCTTGGCATTTTTCATATCAATGCCTCGACGAATTTCTTGAGACTTCGTTTGACAGTGACATATGAGGACGTATACGTTTTGGTAACACCCTGTACATCACACTAATCGAATATAAAGCTGGGGTTATTGATGTGATGTATCGTTGAAAAATATCGCTTTACACGGTCAGTACTTGCTCGGAATTCGAAATGGGGTTGAAAAATTACGTTAGGTTTAAAGGGTTCCGTCGCATTAATGGAACACGTAAAATAAAGAGGCAGATTAATGGGTACGGCAGATGGTTTGAAATGGTTGATTTTTATAGCAGCTGTCTAACGGGTAACTAAGGCACAACTTAAAAAATAAACATGGAAAAAACAAAAAAAATTACGACGCATTAACATGTTTTCAATATTTATAAATAAAATGCATAAGGGATAAATATCATCAAGATAAGATCTTAACAAAAATTGTCAGGAAGATAGACTAGGCTCTGTGAGCTAAAGACCTCGTGGTCGGCGTATGTCCGGCTGTCCTCCTCTACAGGTCGCAGTTTTCAACCGATTCTCGTGAAATTTTGTGAGCAGGTTCGATAATTATTTCGATTTTTTTTTTGTTTTGCAATGGAACCCTAAAATGGTCAACAAAGTGGACGGCCAGATGTACTTTTACTGATAACCTAACATATTGTCACGTCTCTCCCGAAGGGGCTGACAGAGTTGTATTACAACACCTAAACTTCGCCGCACGATACTCAGTCCCAAATGTGACAGGGGGTGAGCCTGTCGCCATTCACTGGGCTCCAGTTACGTAGCAGAACACATTCAGACACGGCGGGAACCGCGCGATAGTAGTATTGTTGTCCTTGTTATTACTGCGCATTAGACAAGGACAACAATACTACTACCGCGCGGTTCCCGCCGTGTCTGAACCAGCGCTAAATCACGCACATAATTATGTTCACACAATGAACAAATTAGTGCATGCCTGATATCTAACTTACTACCTCTGGCTTGGCTCGAGCCTTCTACAACAGGCTATCATCGCTTACGTTATGCCACAACTTCCCCAAAAGACGGGCAATGGTTTTCCAAACTTTATTTGCATATCCTAAAAAGTGCTTGAAGAACTCTAACCTAGATTTTTCATATAAAAATTCAAAAGAGAAACTCATTTGGTCTCTTTACAAAGACATACTCTGACTAGGAAAAGTTTCGCGGAAGAACATTATTTTTTACTCCGACTGGTAAAGGACAGTGACTGAAGTCGTATAAAAAATAATAGGTGTGTAGATGAGAGAAGAACAGAAGAGCCAATAGTTTAAAAAAAAACTTGCAAGAATTGAACCAATAGGAATATCTTGATAGTGTTTTTTGTTTATAAAGCAACTAGCTGCGCCCTGCGGTGTTACCTACGGTTGAAAAGTAGTCTCTGTGCTAATCCAGGGTAAAAGGTAAAAATTTCATCAAAATGAAATCGTTTGAGTGTGAAGAAGTCACAAACAAACAAACACACACACAAACTTGCTCCTTTATAATATAGGTAAGATTTAAAAGATTGACCTGGAAACGAATGCGGCTGCCATCCGCACCATGGTACAGTAATTATGGACTTATCGTAAACCAACGAGATTACTAGCGTACTATAGGAGCGAGGAGAGAGGAAAGTTTGCGTTCGGATGATAAAATCTACTTAGTACACATATGTACATATATCAATGAGTAAAGTTCAGAATTTAGCCCGCCATAAAACATTACAATCACACATTTTTATGGTATAAAGAACACCATCCACACTAAAATATACCTAAATTGTAGGCAAACAACTGTCACCTTATATCCCTACTCTTCTACACGCTACTCTTTGCCCCTCTTTCGTAACTTCATGCATTTTAATGAACACAGAGCATCGTCCGTATGCCCCGTATGCAAACATCGCGCTGAATGCGTTGCCCTGGTCGACATTTTTTATGTCCTTTTTATTTGTTTCTGCTCTGGAAAACTATTTTAACATTTCTGTATTGACTATGAAAGGAATGGGACACAGGCTTGTGAATAGATTTTCTGTTTGATTGGAGAATGGGATGAGCTAGGCGTTTGAGCAAAGTTTGCTTAACTTGTAGGGTATAAGATAAGACGGTATCATTATTAAACGTAGTGGGATCCTATCTGGAAGACTAAGTTCTGCTGCTTATGCAGTTTGTAAGATTAGGCAACAGACGGATATAACTACAGCTCGGATGGTTTACTTTGCTTACTTCCACAGCATGTCATGTGGCATTTTTTCATGGCATTTGTGGGGTTCAACAGCAGCTGCTGATGTAGAGTCCATTTTTATTTTGCAAAAGCAAGCGGTCCGCTCTATCTACAAGATAGAAACCCGAGAATCATTGAGATATTTGTGTAAAGAAATAAATTTATTAACTTTACCTTCTTTGTATTTCTATGAAAATATTTTGTACGTTCGTAAAAATCTACATAAATTTAAATTGAACTGTGACTATCATAACAGTAACACTAGAAATAAGGACTGGATAGCTGTACCTAGACGTAGACTGACTAAATCAGTTAAGTCTTTGTAGGCTGTTGCGTTCGTTTTTTTAATGCAATCCCCAAAAGTATAACAGAGCTCACTGAAGAAAAAATCATATCACATGTAAAAACTCGTTTCATTACTGCAACGAGGAGAATTATAAGGATATCAATTATTTAGTAGACAAAGATTTCTGGAGCCTTTCACTTCCGTCAAGTAGCCAATAGTACATAGATGTTACCTAGTTGTAAGCCAAAATAAGTGACACATTTTTTTTGAGAAAAATAATGCCCCTCAGCCTTGCCTGTTCTTTTGAGTAGTAGCTCTTTTTCTGAACAAGGCAGTGAGTCTATTATAAAACTTTGACGTTCATAAGTGTATCCGATATCCAATTGATTAAAACATTTTGACTTTGTCTTTGACTTAGTCGGGTCAGAAAAAACACAACAAAACAACTTCAACCTCAATCACCTGATCCGATGGGGTAGGTTTGCCCATGGTATAACAAATATACTTCGCCAGGTATAACATTCAGCAACACGTAGTGACGTCAATCGATGCTTAAGCAAGACCGAAATAAGACATTTACAACGAGTTCGAAAGAGACGGATGACGGTGACGTCATTCCATGATTGCTGAATGCTAAACCTTGGTTTTTTGGATTATGGATTTGCCATAAAACAACGATTTGAGCTTTTATACTCTACCTATGCCTAGAGAATCAGAATGAAATCAATTTAAAATGTTATGTCGCAAGAGGTCCGTTGCAAACATACTCGTACAATATTTTTTTTAGTTATTTTAGTTTAGAGCAGAACCAATTTAATTTTCCTATGTAAAGATTACTGCATAAAAAATGTAGTGTATAATATTTTTACTCGGCTGAGGATGGTGGATAATGTCTTTCTCTGACACGCTTTACAGCCTAAACAGCTTGCCCAATTTGGGTTAAGAAATGTCATTAGATTTGTCTTTGAGTTCGGAGAGTCAAGATCTACATTTTACAGTCGGGATTCTTGTTTTGTAACCGACTTCAAAATAAGCGGAGGTTCTCAATTCGTCTGTATTTGTTTTTTTTTTGTATGTATGTTACACGATTACTCCGACAATTATGAATCGGTTTTAATGGTTCTTTTTTTTGGTAGACATACTGTTTACGCGCAAACATCATAGATGGCGCTAGTGGAAAGATTAGCACGCGCACGCGTTTGGTTCACGGAGTAGTATGTAAGCTTAACAATGGTCTTAATAAATGAGTAGCGCAAACACATACTTTAGGTCAGAGTTTCTTAAAGTGGGGTCGACGGGCCCCATAGGGGTCCATACTATGTGTATCAGGGGTCCGCAGTTAGTCAGTCTGTAAACATATTTATTAGGAAATTGTGTGGTAAACTCGACGATATGCATTGTCGTTTTCGGGTAGTGCGTTCAATAGTATTCGATACGTAATCACTACGTGCTGGTTTAATATCGACCTCGGCTGGGCTCGGCTTACAAAATTTTTTTTTGACAGGGGTCCGTGGAATTGTTTGAATTGTAAAAGTGGTCCGTGACTGCAAAAAGTTTAGGAAACCCTGCTTTAGGTGGTCTTATATAAATTTTATCGAAATCGATGAAGCAGTTTTTAAAATATCAACAAAAGTATAAAACTTGTTAACATGGATTACGGGAAGTCGGTATTTTAAACTTTCCTTTTTATCTTATGATAATAAAACTTTATCTACAGGAGATCCCAGGATCCATGCCGGGCCGGCTAGATGATTTTAAATGACGAATTAAAATGGTTATGTCAGTCCATGTGTGTGTTCCAAAGCATCCTCGACACAGAAAAAGCTAGTAGGGAGATGTGAGTGTAAAACGTTAATTAATTATTAAGTTTAATATTTGTTCATTATTTTTTTAGAAATTTGGTCATTTAAGGATCCCGCGACGCTCTGAAATTTCCATAAAACGAGCTTGTCAAATTTCTTGGAAACCATTTGTCAGATTAAGATGAAATTTAGCATGTACAATTAAATGAACTATACCTATCTCCTCCCCTATATTCATGTTTTTATTTTAAAAACGTCCTCAAGAGAAAATAGAGCTATGAAAAATATCCGCATTTTTAAGGGGTCAATTTTGACTGATTTATTCAATACCTAGGTAGACAAATCAAATAAAAAATCTCTTAACATAGGGAGATTGTCTACATCATTAGCTGTTAAATAAATGCATAATACAAGGCAAATTATTTGTTATTTAAGAATGATTGCAGAAGTGCAAAAGTCATAAAAAAAATTGAAATGGTACTTTGTAGATAACTTTAGAGGCTCGTCAGTATCATTACTCGCTCTCTTCGCTCGTCGTCTTTTTCTAGACGAAATGGCTATAGAATGCCTTAAACCAAAGCGAAGTTAGTCTAAAGTTGTCGCCGGACTCTTAATAGTAAAAATTTAATCGGCCGTATCCTCTCTAAGCGAATCCATGGTTGATACGGATTATTAACTTTGCTTGTTAGTGAAGTTTCAGTTGGCGTTAAGCCGATCGCTGGCTATTTTCGTCTGACGTTTTGCTTAGAATGTTTTGTTTATTTTGTGTTAGATATTTACACAAAATTATCTTAATATTCTTCTTCTTGAATAACATTAAGGCCCGTATTACATGAAATTGACTATTACCTGACTATTTTTTTTTAAATATCATTATTGTAAGATCCCCTAATGATTTTAATTTTTAATCATGGTTGTTAAGAGGGCCGCGACGCTCTGAAATTCCCATACAAACGCGCTACTCAAATTTCTTGAAAACCATTTGTCAGATTATGATGAAATTTGGCATGTACAATTAAATTAACAATATCTCCGCCCCTATGTTCTTGTTTTTTTTTAAAACGTTCTCAAGCGAAAATAGAGGTGTGAAAAAACTCCGCATTTTTATGGGGTCACTTTTGACTGATTTATTCAATAGATAGATAGGTAGATTAATCGTATCAGCCAACGTAGCGTTAGTCGACCTACAGTACGTTTTGTCGACGATGTTGGATATGTCGCGGGTCGAACCTGGACCACTTGGCACTGTACATGAAACAACAAAATAGGAGAACATAATTATTTTAAATAACTAAGACCATTGTAATACCCTATTTTTAGTGAATAAATTTCATTTCATTTCATTGCTATGATGGTTTAGTTTTGTTTTTGACGCTGCGCGACCATGGACCTTATTGCACGGCAATACGGTTCGCATTGGCAAGTGTCGACAACGAAACAACCATTATCGTGATAAGATGTCATAGTAGGCCCCACAGGATAGGGATGAATGGTGTAAGAGAGGCCTATGCTCAGTAGTGGGCGATTAAGGGTTGGTGATGATAATTTTTTTGCCGATTTAAAGTTCCGTTACAACATTTTTAAAGTAAATAAATAAATAAATTCTGGACATTTCCACACACGGTCGCCTGACCCCAAACTAAGCAAAGCTTGTACTATGGCTGTCAGAGACTGATATAGATGCATATATTTATGTATTTCAATACAAATTTAACACCCAGACATAGAACAAACACAATTGTGCGTCAAATAAATGTTTGCCCTAGGTGGGAATCGAACCCATGCCCCAAGCTCAGCAGGCAGGTTCACTACCAACTGAGCCACCGAGGCAGTCAAGTGTACCTAGTCAATGTGTAGTTTTTTTTCCTAAAGGCCCTTTCTAACCGACACATCCTAAACGCAGTGGTTTTCATACAAATTCCATCAGATAAAAGATTGTCCTTGCTTGTATTGTTCATCATATTCGCATCGCATTTTTTCAGCCTATTTTACTATTCCGTGCCAGCAAACCCGCCTGTCAGAAGGATAACCTTCTAAAGAATATTCTAGACCTTATCTCCATAAGAGACATAACAAAATTCCGTTTGTTTACAGATACTCTGCTTGTCTATGGCACCAGCCTCTCATCTGATGTTGACGTGCACTCCAGCAACTCCGCCTCGCCGTAAGTTTTCTGTCTTATCTGCTTAGAAATAAAGCTTATTTTAGAACAACAAGAAATAATCGTATTCCTTTCTTATTTTCTCATATCATAGCTCCGTAATAAACTGTAGACTCTATGCTGTAAACGTAAGATTGAATTTGGTATGAAACGACGCAGTCATAACTCGTTCGATCTTTTGTACAGGTTAGGTCAGTCAATTTAAAAGTTTATGAAGTAGACGCAAGGGTTGGTTTTGGCGTGGGGAAAGTTTGTAGGGTAGTTTTAATATTATAATGAGGATGTGAAGCGAAATAAGGGATGCCGCTGCACGTGAAAGGTCTGTTCGAAATTCAAAATAGGTAGTTTTTCTGTCACGTTGACAGAATGGGTTGCACAGTACTTTATTACGTGGGTCAAGGGAATAGGTAAACATTTTTTTGAATTATTGATATTAATATTTTCTTGAAGAACTTCTGAACTCGGAGGCGCTTTTTTTTTTAAAATTTTATTGGCAACTGGATACAAAGTCCTTAATGCCTAACTTAGTTATTCTTGTATTCATTTTATCGCAGATAGGTTATTTTATCTAAGATGAAGATGATAGAGGAGAGGGTGATGAAATATGAGATGAATCCCTCCCTTTTCCCATTTCAGTAAAGCCGTGGATACTATACTGAAACTTTAAGTCGAGTTTTGTAGAGAAAAAGAAAAATAGCATTTCCTAATGTTTGTATCATTTGCCCACACTCGTGCTCGTTAACGAACCGGTAAAGGTTAATAATCCACAATTATTACACTTTATCACTCGAAAATCACTAGTTTTAAAAAATAATACAAAATCACGACACCATCTTTTCGGTTCCCGCCAAAAACTCCACTTGTAGGCACTTAGTTAAAGTCTTGCCATTAAAGCTTTTGAACAATGTCATTGGAAAATTTAAAATAAGTTTTATCGTGATTTGGCCAGGCGATTGTGGAGGTGTTGGGTGTCCAGAATGCTGGCTTTTGCTTCGCATAGAGCTGAGCTTTGCTAAATAACGTGGCAATGCTGCCAGAATTCTGGGGACTTTTCCTTCCACCAATGGTCATTTATTTTATTTTTTTAAAGGTTTTTTAACAATTTTCAGTTTTCGTTTTCAGTTAATTATTTAAGATTTATTTACCTTTCTGTTTTTTTTAAGCTGTGTACCTACACACAAATAATTCTGTTTGTGCAACTTAGCCTTGAAAAATATTCTAATAATTATGAATTATTACTGATTGATTTTGAAGAATAAAAACATAAGCATTACTTATCATACTGTAATCACATTTTTTTTTTTAAATAATCTTGCTTTGTCGGTTTGTGATCCTACTACATTTTTTAAATTTAATTTGAACTTTCAAAGTTTTCGAAAGATATTTTGAAAATTATTTAGATTTTACTTTGGCTATCAAATTATTATTTTACTAAGATCTTCGTTCAGATATTTTGCATTTAGTAAAGTTCATCTCATGAACGCAGGTATTTTAAGCGGTTTGAATAAAGTATAAAATTATAAAGCAAAAACGCTTTGAATGGCTAAAAATACATATTTCTGAACATCTGCCCTTTTGAACAAGGAGTTAAAAATGCTTTTGTTTCTTTACAATGTCTTTTGAGTTTGTTTTGAACATTTTATTCTTTGTTTTTAATTTCTTTCTAAAAGTTGGATCAAAGTGGAAGAGTTAGCAGAGATGCCAGCTTTTATTAAGAATGGCTTAGATGGGTTAGCTATATATGATTTATGTTTGAATTTGAAAGCTGTGAGAGGGTTTTTGTTACTTTTTCACGCCAACTGGCTGAATAAATTTGAGTGAAATTCAATTCAATTCAATTAATTTATTCGGGTCATAGGTATAACTACTATACACTTGACAACGTCATTTACAGATTACTTAGTATTATTAATTTAAAATTTTATGAAACAGTACAATATAGGATATCGGCTGTAAAAATGCCTTGTCAAATTTGCAGCTGTAAAGAGGCTTTGTCAGATTTAATAATAATAAAAAAAAAAAAAACCTTAGGTCTAATTAATAAATTATCATAATATTAATTACATTCAAAACGAAGTGTGTAATGATTTTAATACCGACTTTTTCCATTGTACTCTGTCTTTAATAAACATTTCTCCAGAGTAGTATGCTTGGCTCATCAAATAATTCTTAATGCTATTTTTAAATTTGCTTTCGCTAAGACTTAACAACTGTTCTGGAATGACATTGTAAAAACGTACACTGTTTCTGAGAAACGATTTATTTGTTTTTTGAAGCCTACACCTAGGAAATACGAGTCTGTGTTTATAGTGTGTTGTTTAATTCAATGCCAAGTCATACTTTTGGCAATTTTTTTAACATGCCCATTTAGTGTTTTTACCAGACTGTGGAAAAAGGAGGGTTATGTTTTTCGACTGTATGTAAGTAAGTATGTATATGTACATAATTGTGGGTTTGTATGTATGTATGTATGCCTAAACAGCTTCATGGATTTCCACATGTCAGGTGTCATATGAATTGTCTTGATAGTGGAAATGACATAGGGTACAACATTTTGCAGCCGGTTTTTTCATATCTTTCCTTTAATAATGTTACTTCTTGAGAGTTTTCTAATTTGTTAATTTATTTGTAATTTTTTTCTTCCGCAGCGCCACACTCAGAAACGACAATTTCTGTATTCTAAGGAGATGTTAATGATTACTATGCCTGTTTTTGGAATATTATTTACTAAGCAAATCTTTACTTAGTGACAGTTTGGGCTTAAATAATTATTAACGACTCTAAGTATGGCCAATAGTGTGCAGCTTGATGGGGACTTCAATCAAAATCCTGCCAGTACTTATAATAAAGTAGCTGCGCCCCGCGGTTTTACCCACGATTAAAAAGTATCCTATGTACTGTTCTAGACTATAATCTATCTCTGTGCCAAAATTCATCCATATCTGTTCAGCCGTTCTGGCGTGAAAGAGTAACAAACATCCATCCATCCATCCATTCTTACAAACTTTCGCGTTTATAACATTAGCCGGATGCGGAAATTTGCAAAGTTTTGCATGGCTTGCCAACTAACCAACACCAACAGGCGAGTTGGTGAACAAACGCGGAATCAATGAAAAAACAATGTGTGTGTGTGTGTGTGTTTGTTTCTTACTTCTTTATCCTTAAACGGATGGACGGATGTTGATAAAATGTAGTACAGTTTAATAATAATAACAATATAATAATTCGTTTATTTCAAGGCTATAATTATAACTTGCATACAATGCATACAATGCAAGTTACAGAGGCCCATAACAAATAAATACCTTGCAGACTAACATACATATCCAAATAAAATAAAAAACTTAAATGACACGTACACTAGACGATATGTTTTGCAGTGTTGGCGCGACGTGACGTAGCCGACCATGGAATCGGCGATAGATATACATATAAGACACCCGTCGGCCAAAACTCCTCTTTCATGAAGGTCGGCAGATGGTGAGATGGTACTCGCACAACAAATGACTTGAAGTTCAGTTTAAGCCCTGGGTTACCAGATAGGCTACTTTTTATCCCGAAGCTAGTAAATTAAATATTTTCATATTAGAAAACAGCAGGTAAAATCTTTCGCAGCTACGTCCGACCAACTGTCTTCCTACAAGCTTGTTCCCGACTTCCTTGCGTCCACTAAGCCGATTGGAAAAAGTTGCGAACTCTACTGTTCCATAATAGGATTTAGTTGGCAGGGGATTCCCTTGTATTTGTTTAGTCAGGTCTTACGTTTAAGCTGCTCTCTAGTTAGAGAACTGAAAGAACTGAAAAGACAGCTTTGGAAATAGACTTCCGTTTTAAAATCACACTAACATTAGGTATAGTCGTATTGCGGGTACATTTTATTAAACTGTTTAGGTGTATGGTACTTATTTGACTTAGTCAGTCTAAATCTCAGTACAGCTATCCTATCCTTATTTCTAGTGTTATTGTTGTGATAGTCACCGATTTTTGATTTTGATTATTTTTATTGTCGAGAGCGAGCGAGACAGCTGCCTCGACTTTCCATAACTATTCTATAACTAGCTCCGCTTCCTTACCCGCGGTTAAAAGTAACCTTTGTGCTATAAAATCTATCTCTGCGACAAATTTCATCCATACGCCCCTTTACGCCCCTCAGTTTCTTGCCTGTTTTTCTGAGGTGAGGCTCCCTTTCCGAACAAGGCAACAAAAGGTAAAACGGGACCCTAATACTAAGACTCCGCTGTCCGTCCGTCTGTCCGTCTGTCACCAGGCTGTATCTCATTAACCGTGAAAGTTATACAGTTGAAATTTTCGCAGATGATATAATATTTCTGTTGCCGCTATAACAACAAATACTAAAAACATTTAAAAATATATTTTAGAAAATGGGAAATATTCATTTTATTCTGTTTTTTAGTTTTTGCTCCGAAACAACAGACATAATTTTTCGGCCGTTTTTTAGATGATGATACGGAACCCTCCTTGCGCGAGTCCGACTCGCATTTGGCCTCTTTTGTACAGAAACTCTACTTGCCAATGTCTAATCTTGCTTTTTTTTTTAATTTTAAAATTACACTCCACGGACTCCGGGGACCGTGACCTTTGTTAACATAATTCCTAATTATTATTTAAGGGAATCCAGGTAAAGGGGTTAGTTATTAAATCTAGCTTTCGTAACTTTCACTTTTTAATAAATGTTGTGTTTTTGTTTCAGAAATTTCATTCAGAGGAATCCATTCAAAGGTAAGTAAGTAATTCAAAAAACACAAAATTATACGACTTTAGTAAGAAACTACGAGTAAGTATGACATCCTAGCGCATCATGGCAGTCGCAAGCGATTGCGATCCATTATCTTGCTTTCTCAAGCACATTGCAAGAAAGAAAGACACAATTTATTTATATCATAAGACACTACAATAACAACCAATTACAGAATAACAAAATAACAAACGATCTTTCTAATATAACATGCAATAAATCTGTATTTTCTAAAATTCAAGTCACAGTTATTTAATTTTGTTTTTAAATGGAAACTTGCAGCTACAACATGAAATAGAAAAACAAAAGATAAAAGAGCCATTAAAAGTTTTCGCTAAATAACTCTGTTAGAAACCAACTCAAATGAAAACTACATCGATGTCGCTGCAGTGTCATCTCCAGTGCGACAAATACGAGTAGCTTAGTGTTCAACACGCGATGCTAATTTCTCAGCCGCGTTGGTTTTCAGCACTAACCATGGTCTATTTTCATTACACAGCAGTAAATTTTTAGTTGTTTTAAGCAGAATAAGAAACTCTAAACGTACTTATATTTTGTTCCCGTTACGTCTTATCCATTCAAGTGGTAAAATGCTTCATCAATATTCATCTCCGACCAGAATAAATCTTAATTAAACCTACGAAAAGTCGGACAATTTTCCGTTTGATCTCGCTTCGAGGGCGCATTTGCATTTTCCCCGTCTCGGAGCTTGGAATCCGGTGGAAACTGCATAAATCTGGTTTTATCCTGCGCTGTGCGGATTCAGGCGGTTTTAGGTGGTAGGGGGCGGTAAGTATGGCGGGATTTAGAGTGATCAGTGCCAGAGAGATGCGAGTGTGCTACAGTAAGACTGTCGCACGGTGGCTGAGATTACCTACTGCTGCTTAATTAATTTATCAGTAAAGCCGCTGTGCTACTTATGTTTTAATTATTTTAGTTTTATCCGCTTATACACATCTGACTAGTTTGTCAAGAACGGCGTATGGTTGCATGGTCTGAAATAGTTAGGGTGACCTCTGCCCAGGACTATATAGGATGGTAAAGATCGATAAAAAAATGTCTTTAGATAAAACTGAGTTTATTTAATAATCAAGTAAATAAACTATGAAAACACTTGGAAAATTAATA
Source organism: Peribatodes rhomboidaria (assembly GCA_911728515.1). Classification (NCBI taxonomy): domain Eukaryota; kingdom Metazoa; phylum Arthropoda; class Insecta; order Lepidoptera; family Geometridae; genus Peribatodes; species Peribatodes rhomboidaria. The sequence continues at coordinate 3,319,835 of OU452188.1, read as the reverse complement.
ACTCACAAGCGAATATTAATAATTACTATTGAAGTCATTTATTTTCTGCAATTTGACCGTTCAGCAATCATTTGAAAGCTCTTTTCAAAAACAACGTACCACCAAATACAACACGTAAAGCGCCCAATCTATGTAAAACTGCATAAATCCGGCTTTACCCGACGCGGACCGGTTCGAACTGGGTCGTGGGTGAGCACAGTTAGTGAGGATTATCTTATTAATTATTCTTTTTTATCGCAGTTTTAAATGGAGAATTAGGACATGATGCATAATAAATTTTTAAGACCAGTTTAATATCATTCTAGAGAGTAAAACTTGAAACTTTGTGTGGACGATTATACTTTTAATAATTGTTAAACCTTTCGTTTACAAAAGTTGGCATGATCATCATCATCATCATTATTCCAGTCTTTTACGTCCCACTTCAGAGACACCGATTTATCCTGATTGAGTAATTGAGCTGTTACCAAGCTGGCTCAGTGCGGGTTGGTGTCTTTCAAATAATTCTTTCAAATAATTCTTTTCTTATAATTCTGGGAACATGTCGGTTTCTTCACGATGGCAAAGTTATGAGGAAAAGTTGGTATAAAGAGATTTATTTGCTATTCATAAAATCATTTTCTAGTAACGTTTCTTTTTCTTTTTTATACCATTTTTTTGAGCCACCTCGCATCTACAACGTAATTTATATACACGTTCCTACACGAAAATTTAACCGAAAACATAAACGAGAGTAGAAAAACCTCTCAACTTTATTAGTAATCAATTACACAGTTTGAATCAACTTTGCCAAAACATTTTGATTTCATTGCTTACTGCTAAAATTAGAAATCCACAAACGTTTTCAGAAATAAAATACCCTCATAAACCTCGCGGCGGATGATATCGTGAAATCTTTTTAGCAATCTCAGCGGGGGAACTCTTAATCATGTTAATGACCATTTTATTCGAAATTCAGATGGGCTGATATAAAGGTAGCTGTTTGCAAGATTTATATCAAGATGGCGAAATGAGAAGGTATAATGTTATAGAATAGACTAGTATTTTGCGTGAAGGTTATTCTGTCTGTGAAGAAATGTTAAAGCGCCATCTAGTTTCGTGTGGTTTGAACTAAAGCATATAGCTTGTTAGTGGTTAGTAACGGACTAATGATGCATCCACACAGCAATTACTTAGGTAACATTTCGCCACTTTTGGAAACAGTCGACATCATTAGAATATTCTGATACAGCAATAACTCACGTACGATATAAAAAAACAAGATCTTAATGGGTAAAAACCACGTCAGATTCTATAATAAAAGGCGACAACACGTTGCTAAATGCTGGCCCACATAGAGCAACATTTCGTAACATGAATTTTGCCAAACGTTTTCGTATTGCATAATGCTGCCTAGCGTTGCCTAACACCGGTGTGGATACACCATAAGAAATAGCTGCACCCCACGTTTTCACTCGCTGTTCCACGGAAACTAATAATTATTTTCGGGAACGCAAAGTTTAGTTTAGGAGCTGAAAGGCAATGAACAGTGCTGGACTAACTATAGGTATGTATAGTTAGTCCAGTCCGGTTAAACATTTCTGCAATTTGTTTTGCCCCAATGACTTTCTTTAATCACAGAGAGTGAAGCTTGAGTCAAGTCGTTCTCGTCGTTAAACGTTTTACTCCATAGATTTGTAACTCTTTTTTCCCTTCTTTATTTAGGTTCTTCGACTAAACCGATTCTTACAAAACTTTGCCAAAACATTGAGTTGCCGTGACAACGCAATGTTATGCTTACTATTTGTGATTAAAACCTGTACTTAAAGTTTCTAAGTGATATTTTTGATGGTAACTATCAAAACCCAGCGCACAGAAGTACTAGGGTTGCATAAATTACGAGCAGTACCTACTCCCCATATTAAAGTCAGCACTCACGGTTGACATGCGAACTGTCTAATTTAGTTCCCATCAGCAATTGTACGAGGCATAAATCCAGCTGACAACGCAGACACTATCGCTAGCGAGTCGGCCCCAATTCTGCTAGCTGCTCGAAACTGGTTGCTGGTTTCGAAATAACCATTTAGTACTGTTACGAGCTGGGTAGGGAAAGATTTCTTTTGTTCCGGATTTTAACAATGGGACGCGCGACTCGTGCGCGCTACTGCTGCTTAATCTGCGTTACCTATTGGTAGTTGTAAATGATGTCCTCAGATTAATGCATAGTTTCTTCATCGGCTGCGACTGGCGTATCAGTATGATAACAGAAAGACTAGCATCGTAGTCTTCGCAGCGAAATAAAATTAAAGGACCTACAAACAGGAATTTTGTGAAGCCAATCAAATGGGCTACGGGCTCCCATTACGGCTCAATCCTTCTCAGGACGTAAGAAGCGAGATAGGGTCAACTTAACCGACTTAAAAAAGGAGGAGGTTCTTAATTAGACCGGATATGTGATTTTTTATGTTTGTTTGCGGAAAACTTCGTCGTTTATGAACAAATTTTGATTATTGTTTTTTTTTTTGTTGAAAAGAAGATATTTCAAAGGTGGTCCCATGATAAGGAAATCAAGGTTCTATGATGGCAGACCAGAGACTAGTGCGGTTGTAAGTTTTTCAACAAGTATTTTATTCTGATTAGAACTTTGCACCCATGGGTTATATTGAAGCTCTGCAGTAAATCTGATGATGACCATAGGCAGTCGAAGGGATTCCTTTTTTTGCTTTTTAATTTACTGTTTGAAGTCGATTTTTTTTTTGTTAAAACTTATTGATGAATCTCCTCACTCCTCAACATAGTTTAGAACACTCTCCCCTGTACTCCTCAACATAGTATAAAACCTCTCTCCTGTCTGTATATCCGCTAACTTCTAACCCACGCAACGGATTTTGATGCGGTTCTCACCAACAGATCCTATATAATACTAGCTGTCACCCCGCGACTTCGTTCGCGTTTATTATTTATATATGTATATATGTGAGCTATCCTATCTGTTAAGTTAGATCGAACTGCACACGGTGTGCAAATTTGATTGAGATCGGTTAAGTAGTTTAGGAGTCTATAGCGGACAAACGACGTGACACGTAATTCATATATATTAATACTAGCTGTCACCCCGCGACTTCGTTCGCGTTTAATTAGCAATAAATTAAAATTGCGACTATAATTTGAGATTTAAACTATCCTATCTCTCAAGTTGGATCGAACTGCACATGGTGTGCGAATTTTATTATAATCGGTTAAGTGGTTTAGGAGTTCATTGAGGACAAACATTGTGACACGAGATTTATATATATTAAGATAAGATTACACGGGTTAATACGAGTAGGTACCGTGCGAAGCCGGGGCGGGTCGCTAGTTATTTATAAGATATAAATAGGTCTTCCCACGCTCTCGCTCGCGTTTCATAGCCTTTTACACCCAGTAATTGCTGAACTTTTTTTGGTAAAAGTTCTTGTTTTTTTTTTAATTAGACCAGAAGTTGTAGAGATAAATACATGAATAGCTACAACTTCAGCCTGACTTTAGCTAACTAGCCTAGTTGGAGAAGGTCCGCCTCTCAAGCCAGAAAGAGCGGGTTCGATCCCAGCCGACGGCACGCACCAATTTGTTCATTGTGTGAACATATGTGCGTATTGTATTTCATCTGCTACATGACTGGAGCCCGGTGTATGGCGACAGGCTCGCCCCCTGTCACATTTGGGACTGTATATCGGCTGCCGAAATGTGGGTGTTGTTTTTTACCTCTGCCAGCCGGCGTGACGTTATGTAATGTTTTGTAATATTGGTAGGTAATAGTTATAATAGATTTAATTCGGTTAAAGAGACTGCCCGCTGCAATTAAGAGACGTTAATGGTTACTTAACCTATCACTTAGTAAAGATTTGCTACGGAAATGTATTCCTTAATGACAATTTAAGTAATCATAACGTCTAAGTGTGGTGGTTTAAGTTAAAGCCCGTTTAAACACGTTTACTAGGATCGATTCATTTATAATTTAAAATCGTATTTCATATTTGATGGTTAAATGAGATCGGCGCCTAGAAATGCATTTACTTGTCGTTTATTGGTATTAATAGTAATAAGAATAAGTTGCTTGGTTAAACTGTGGAGAACTAATCTGGCTATTTATTAATTAAAAAAATTGTGATAACCGCTGAGTAGTAATTTTGAGAACTCTCAAACAATTTTTCTAAGATCTAAGATGTTTTCATAATCAGTGGCCCTATTCGGAGATTTGAGATTTTCATCTCACCTGTTTTCGTCCTTGTTGCTCTCGTTTGAAACGTCATAGGCGTGAGAGTGACCAAGCAGTAAAATCTCATCTCATCTCACGCGCAGGAATAGCCCCCCAGAACGATTTTAAGATTCATCTCCAGTTAAATTGTTTTTGGTTGTTTTTTTCTTCCAGCTGTATCCTGATCATCACAATTCTTCATATCAAACTACGCATAAGCAAAACACTCGTCTTCCTTGATTTCGTTACACTAAAGTCGAGGGCGACAGAGCACGCCAGCATAACGCATGCGGCTTAAATTTTTTTAAACATAGACGCCGAAGTAAAAAATTTAATAGTTTAATTTAAAAAACACCGATTTTCATCCACAATGATACACGGAAAAAAAAAATTAGCTGCTGTTACTAAATTTTAGTTGTAGTAGCAAAAATCCTTTCAAACTATAGGGACAGCTAAGTTTTTTGTTAGCGTAGCAAATTGTTTTTAGCTGAACGAATTTAGCTGTTGCAGCTAACAATCTTAACAATACTTAGCAGTAGTTGCTAACAATCTTAACAATAATTAGCAGTAGTTGCAAATATTATTTGCTAATATTTGCTATAGCAGCTAACGATCTTATCTATTTTTAGCTGTGGTCGCTAACAATATTAGTGATAACTACTAACAAGACTTTGCTGCAGCTGACAAGTAATTTAGTTGTGACTGTGAATTGTGTTTGTTACCTGTGCTAAGGGTTTTAGTTGCGAGACTTAATAATTTTATCTGGGGCAGCTAATAAACTTTGAAGCATGAACTATTAGTATTAGTAGTAGCAGCTAAGTTAATTTGCTATGCCATCACACCACCGTAGCTACAGCTGACTAGTAGTTTAGTTGTGGCTGTGAATTGTGTTTGTTACCTGTGCTAAGGGTTTTAGTTGCGAGACCTAATATTTTTATCTGGGGCAGCTAATAAACTTTGAAGCATGAACTATTAGTATTAGTAGTAGCAGCTAAGTTAATTTGCTATTCCATCACACCACCGTAGCTACAGCTGACAAGTAGTTTAGTTGTGACTGTGAATTGTGTTTGTTACCTGTGCTAAGGGTTTTAGTTGCGAGACCTAATATTTTTATCTGGGGCAGCTAATATACTTTGAAGCCTGAACTATTAGTATTAGTAGTAGCAGCTAAGTTTATTTGCTATTTCATTACACCACCGTAGCTGCAGCTGATAAGTAGTTTAGCTATGGCTGTGAGTAGTTTGCGGCTCATGCTAATGATTTTAGTGGCGTGTTATTAAGGCTTCTGTCTACATAAAGAATGTGACGCGAAGTGGCAGCAGATAAGGCGTGAGACTGTGCAAGTTTTAATATGTACAAGGAAATGTATAAAGCATACGCATGGCACATTTCCTTAAATTACGCACTCAATCTGTCGCTGCGTCGCATCAACGTTCGATGTGCAGAATTGCAGCTTTTAGATCACGCAACTAAATCACTTAGCACAAGTAACAAACAATTCACAGCCACAGCTATACAAACTACTTGACAAATGCAATTTGTGGTGTAATAGAATAGCTAATTAACAGAGCTGTTACTACTTACTACTAATACTTAACAATCATGCTTCAAGTATATATATGTACCTATACACATCGCATATTCGGTGAATAGAAGCTCTAACAAAAAAAAAACAATTGTTTATGAAGTTTAATAAATGCTTCTCAAAAATAATTGACAAACAAGTCTGTTGTTAAGTCTGTTGTTGTTAAACAAGTAAACAAGTTGACTGCATTCAGTACAAATATTAATATCCCTCCTCTAATTGATTTTAACTAATAATAAGAACACCACTTCCATTATATACTTAAATTTTTACTTAAGCCTTCAAGGCATGAAATGATTTATAAAAAATGTCAAAGGCTGTAATGTTATTAAATATCAGAAAGCACTCAGAGATTTTGTCTTCATCCGGAGAAACGGCAAACAGCTGGGGCCCAACATTCAGCCCTCGAAACTTTTCTTTTTTAGGTAATGCGACTGGATTTCGGCGGCAGACTGAAAAAAAAAAACATATTAAATACATGTACCCAAGTAGTTTGGTTTTATATGGTTTTGACAGCTAAGGTAACAATAAAGCTAACGTTAAAATTTTTCATTATTCCTGAAATGATAATCAACACAGTTTCAAATATTTGTAGAATTGTAGCTATAATATACTTACTTTTAAAAATTGCATCAGCCTTTGTGTCCAAACCGGGACGGTCTCCATTGCCGTTTCTTCTTCATGACTATAGCTTTTATAGGAAATAGTGTTGTCATTGCTCTAAACATTTTCACTTTTTTTCCATCTGTAAATAAAAAAAACATAGGTGGGTACTTAATAAATAAATCATCAAAACCATAAAACATTGTTGGCTTTAAATAAAAATAACATAAAACCTAAACGAGACGTGGTTGTGTGCTAACCACACACGGTTTGCCCATTTATAGATTGCTACTCATCTCATATCTTCCGAACGAAAGAAGGTATGACTATGCATTTTAGCTCAAATTTTAAAGCATAATTGCTGCCATTGGCAGCAAAATTTTCAAGTCTCTGGGTCATATACTTTCCGAGTTATAAGCTAATACCTAGGTATGTGTAAGCTGAAGTTACGTCACATCAGCTGACACATGTTGAATCAACAAAACTATCAAACGTAGAGTTTTCATTTAAAGGGCCTAAATTAAAGCATGATTGCTGACATAGGCAGCAAAATTTTCAGATTCCTAGACCTCGTAGTTTCCACGTAATAATCAAAAACAGTTTTCGCGCCCAAAAATTCAAATTTTTGCTTAAAAGCGGCGTTGCCGTTCCGTGCGGTACATTATTGCAATTCAATTTGATCTTAGCGCGTATGCTACTCGACCGTGAACCTTATTGGGCAGCGATATGACTCACAGGCGCTCAGCGTCGGCAACAAAACGTAACCAAAACCATCATGGTAGACCCCCTGCACTTTGCGCGCTGATTAACTACCAGCCGATACCAGCTGATTACCGAAAGCCGTGTAACAGATTACCAAATAGTTAGTACACGCGGCGGGCGGCACGGTGCGAAACTCACTTTACGCTTTTATTACTTGTTCTATGCTTTACGGTCGTAGGTCTTTTTGGTTCACAGCGTCTAGTGATTCAAAAGAATAGGCTATTACAACAATAGGTATTGACAATTTCTGACGAAGTGATTTATCTCTTACGTAGAAACTTAGTAAGTAATCCGTGGTAGGTACTACTCGGCGTACTGACATAAAAATATAATGTTTTAAAATAAACGATGTTTCTCAGTAAAACTCTGATCGCGAGTACGAAAAAAAAAACAGGGAGTAGGTTTATACCTACTCCCTGTTTTTTTTTCGTACTATCACGTAAGTGCCGTGTTATCACGGCACTTAGCTCATTAACAAAAATATATAAGTAATAGGTATATACTCGTACCTATTTATATACGCTCGGACTTGTAAACCTCCTCCGTTTCGTCAGTATCCGTTCAACCGTTTTGGCCTTGGAAACGCTACAAATAGAATAGAGATAGAAGTTAGGTACCTACTATTGTTTTTAATACTTTTTAGGTTTAGGTACCCTTGCCATTGCATACCTTGCATACCTACAATTAGAGATATCTTCTACGCTCATACGTAGGTAAGTAGGTATAGGTATTTCGCTTTTGATGACTGTCTGTATAGCGGCGCGTATACGTTATTTATACGTGTTGCGTTACCGTCAGACAGCAAACATAGTTGACCGAGCGAGCGTTAGCGAGCGAAGCGTCTGTGCTTCTTATGTTCGGATCTGTCTTTTATACAGCTTGCATTTTTTTGAAAAATAAAATCATATTACCTACCTAGATCTCCGCCATTTTGAAAAAAACCGAAACCAGCTAAAAAATTCTGAATCATTATAGAACCTGTTCACAAAATTTCACGAGATTCGGTTGAGAAATGTAGGTAACCAGTAGAAGGACAGACGCCGGCCGGCTCTTCACACTAGGCTGCGTATCATGCACTGACGTGAGACGGCAATATCTAGGTACATTTTTCCAGTCGCCTCGAATCGGAGTTGCTAGTTCACTCCGCCGCCGCCGCCACCACTTCGCACCCTACATTAAACCTTGCATATTTATAATGACCAAAACAGAATCAATTAACACATACAGAATCGTTTAAATCACAAATATACTTACTGTATTGTAGTCCTGTTTGATGCATTAAGTTTGTTGCAAAATAGAGTGATACCAGCCGATGGTAGGTACGCACCAATGACTGGAGCCGATATATAGTAACAGGATTGCCCCCTGTCAAATTTGGAACTGAATATCGTCCGGTGAAGTATGGGTGTTGTACTACACTGTACACACTTCACACTTGTTGCGCCCAACAATTTTTCTTTCTTTCTAGGAATTACCTGTAAACAGCATATATGTTAGGACTCGACAATTATTAGTGATTTAAAATGCTAAACATCAATTAGAAGTACTTATTGCAATAAGTTATAGTTACTTTCGGCATGTTTTTAAAGTGACAAATATAGTTCGCTGTCCTATTTTCGGCGACAGTTTTTCCAAAAATACTCGGTCAATAGAGGTAGGTGATGAGCTTCTATATTTTCATCTGTAAAAGCTTACGTTATTTTTTTGCAACACATGTGTTCTATAGGTACCTAAGTACTTGTGTTTCGGCCAGGGGTGCTAAGTTCACGCCAGGTTCTACCCGGCCCGGTGTACACCATGCACTGATAAAAGCACTATTAGTTCAATATAAACAATTTAAACTTTTTTAATGCGAAGTTAAAGTTTGCCGAAATTTTACGTGCGAGCGGACGCGAGTGCGCGGGACAGTCATTCACCGACAAGTCCGACAACTGACTGATTTAGCGCGTGCGATGCTCGCACGCCGAAAGGCCGGGAGTTTACGTCTCCGTCCCCCCTCACAGGTATCTCGCGGCTTTGTGGATGCCGCCGGCTTTCGTAGGTATCGTTTTCTATCTATAATGCCTACAGATATCTGGCGTAAACAACTTGCAATATAAAGGCATCAAACTTTTGGCTAATTTACAAGCTTGGCAATAGAAAGATCGCGGTTCTAAAGTGTGAATATGGGCAAAATCGGTACAACTCCATACATCAATTGCGAGATGTCAGTGCGATGCAAACCTGTACAGCCGGCTAGGTTTTTGCAGCATGCCACTTTTCTAACGGAAAATCTTATCAGTAGATAGATTACTGTATCTGGACACGCAAGCACTCATAGTAGGTAGGTATAAAAGCTCATAATAAAATAATGCAATGCAAAGTAGGTACTTACTTACTTTTGAATTTATCTTTGGGCGGCATTGTAGCCCTAGAATTCACTTCTTCTGATTTCCTTTCCACAAATGAAAAATCCTTTTTTTAACACTATAATCACTTTTTCTTCCAATTTTAACGCCGTAACGCAACCAAATTCACGTGAACACACACGTTACGATACGATACGAATTACGAAATGAAATGAAACTTTTTGTAAGTGAATATGTATATATTCATGTATTTTTAGTATTTCAAAATCGCTAAAAAACTTATCTCCACCATTTTGAAAAAAAATTAAAACTGGCTCGACAAATGAATCTATAAATATTTATAAACCTATTTATGTTTTTATCATAACAAAACATAACATATCGTCACGCCTTTCCCTTGAAGGGGCTGGCAGAGGTATAATACAACATCCACACTTCGCTGGACGACAGTCAGTCCCAAGTGTGACGGGGGGCGATCCTTTCGCCATAAACCGGGCTCCAGTCATGTCATGTACCTATGTAGCAGATGACATACAATCCGCACATTGGTGTGAGGTAGGCTTTCTCAAACTAGGTTATCATAGCTTAACATTTTTTTACAAGTATACAATATACCTACCTAGGTAAAGTACCTAATAAGCGTGTTTAGCAAAATCTTAGACACGGATCAGAAGTAGGTACTTATCTACCAATCTATCAAAACCGCGGTAGGTACAGAAAAACGTATTCTGTTCTAGTTAGGTAGGTAAACAAATTGTGTGCGTCTATACGTACTTGTGCCTACGTAGGTAGGTATATGTATGGTACAGTTCCGGCACCTACCAATTATGAATTATTTAGTATTACTTACTTCACAGGTAGGTACATCTAAATGTTGTGTGTCGCACAACTATAGCGATGATGGATATAGGTACTCATTATGTAGGTCCCGCATTAGATAACTACATAAGTCACTTGTCAGGTAGGCACTAATAATGCACCGAAGTTTACACCATGCATGGCAGACATGAGGCCAGTAATGCTAACAGAATAACATTTCAGAATTTATAAATTCTAAGCCTCGAAGTTTAACGCCTAAGTAGTCTAATTACCTATACCTACCTGTATACCTACTTACTTACCCATGCATAGATATTTTTGTAAGAAAACTAATAAAACCAAAAACAACCGACTGCCTTGGTGGCTCAGTTGGTAGTGAACCTGCCTTTTGAGCTTGTTGGCGTGGGTTCGATTCCCACCTAGGGCAAACATTTATGTAACATTTGTGTCTGTCCTATGTCTGGGTGTTAAAATATATTTAATTATGTATTGAAAAATATCTAAGTACCTAGGTATGTAGGTATACTATGGTAAGACACTAATAACAACTAGTGGCTCTGTGAGCTGTAGACCTCGCGGCCGACATCTGTTTTCCTCTACAGGTTGCATTCCTGAACCGATTCACGTGAAATTTTGTGAGCAGGTTCGATGATTAGACAGATTTTTTTTTTAAATATATCTAAGCAGTGAGTCTATTAACAAAATTTTAGGAAATTCCGTTTGTATCGGCCTGTGGACGAAGGCCTTTTTTTTAAGCTGAAGCATAGACGCTTTGCTCAAATGCTCGCTTGGTCGATTAAGTAAGGAACAAAAGTAATACAACAAGCACAAAGAAAACAATCAACTTACGTACGCATAAATGCATCTACGTAGGTATGAAATATTCTTGTCTTCATCAATAAAATAATGCTTAATGGTTAGTACCTACCTAAGTTAGGTTATTGTACCTACCTACCTAACAATAATAATGAGCGCAGAGATGACGCGGTGACGCGGACTGCCCTCCCGTCGTTTGTGCCCTTGCAACGCGGAAGAAATAAGTACCTACCTACGAAAAGCTCACATCGCGAAGACTTATGAAGATGTACTTAACTAATTTCTCACACTTCTCTCACTACTAGCACACTACTCACACACTAGCCCAGACAGGCTAACATGAGTCGTAGTAGAGCGAGCGAGAGCTTATTTTGCTCTGCTTTCTGTTTTTCTTACGCATTTTCGCTAGTTGAATTTTAGCCGAGTTGGAGAAGGCTTGCTTCTAAACTCAAAAGGAGCCGGTTCAATTTCAGCCAAAAGAGCGCACCGATTTGTTCATTGTGTGAAAATATGTGCGTAGGTATTTAATGTCATCTGCTATATTGTATAACTAGAGCCCGGTGTACAGGCGACAGACCCCTGTCATATTTGCATATGAATATCGTTCGGCGAAGTGTAAGTGTTGTAATACACCTCTGCCAGCCCTTTCGGAGGAAAGGCGTGGCGATGTGTATTTACTATTTAAGATAACCTAGGTACATTCTGAGCTACAATTTCATTTCTTCCAATGGTTACCTACGTGTTTAGGGAGTACGAGTACTTAAATATAATGTGGGAAACAGGCTTAAAAAGTTTATAAGTAAGTAAACACTACCAGGGAGGTGTCACTCAGAAGTTTAGGTACGTTTCGCCAGCGCACTTACTGGTTCTTATCAATATAATTAATATTCAATATCTGGATAAAATTTGGCACAGATATAGCTTACGTCCTGGACATAGGCTACTTTTTCAAGGCTGAGGAGCTCAAACTCCTGCTGCGGGAGCTGCGGGAATGCTTAGATATAACGCTATAGACGACCACGGCCCCCTGAGCGCTAGCCCCTTTGGGCACCTCCCCGAGCCTATGCTCTTCCTCGCCTGTGTCGAACACCAGACAAATCGTCATCATCATCTACCTTGCTCGACCGGTGAGCGCCAGACATCCTAACTAATATTATAAATGCGAAAGTGAGTTTGTTTGTTTGTAACGCTTTCACGTCTCAACTACTCAATCAATCGTTTTGACATTTTGCATACATGTTGTCTGGGGTACTGAAAAGGACATAGGGTACTTCTCGAAAAAATAAACAGTTCCTGTGGGACCGCGGATGAAACCGCGGGGCGCAGCTAGTATCTCATAAAATTTATTTTGGTCGAATAATTAAAGTCTTAGTAGCAGTTACAAATTCAATTACTACTTACTTATTTTTAAAGTAAAACAATTGATACGTTCGGATACATATAAACGTGGGATAGCTATTTAACTTAGTTGCTACTACTAACTTCTATGCCACTAATTAAATTGCTGCCTTACAAAAAGGAAATTAATCACGCAACTAAGTAGTTTTGTTACAGTATGAAACCAAATTTATAACCACAGTTAAAACTCTTGTGAGGTGCAGCTAAATATTAATTCACTAAGACAGCTATCATACTTTGCTACAACAACATACCTACTAAAACATATCTTCATCATCTTTACATAATGATATGTCTCACACAATGCTATTAGATCACAACATTAGGAACAGCACAAAATATCCCGCTTGCCGTCTAAAATTTCACATACGACATGGAAATAACTGTAATAGAAAAGACTGGTTAATGTAGATAATGTCAATTAGCAATAGCAGGTAAATAATTTATCTTAAAGTAGTTAAAATATTTTGCTCTGATAGCTAATTGAAACATTCGAATTTGTTTTGTTTATATAGATAACAAATTTAGTAAACTCAGTTAAGTAATTTGTAGTAACTGCAACTTGAGTGTGATTCTCCTAGCAAAATTTTATTTTGAATAGTAGCTAAGCAGTCTTTGTCGTAGTCAACAAAACTTTGCCAGTGTTTCGAAGATATTCGGTGCAGCAGCTAAGACATAGGCAGCAAAACAGATTTAGTTGCCACAACTAAACCATTTTTTTCCGTGTATTCATCATACTAACACTTCTGTTACTTAGAACACTCCCGACTAATTAAATTACCTTTCAAACAAACAAACAAAATCAAAATCGGTTCGGGAGCTACAATGCCACAGACAGACACACAGACAGAGAGAGAAAGAGACACGTTACATTTATAACACCCCGTTGTTTTTGCTTCGGCGGTTAAATATAACAAATAGGGAAAAGGTATCGAGTCTGCAAACGTATAATAAGCCAGTTTTAAAAAATAGAACACTTTGAGCTGCGTTTTAAACTATGAAGTGATTGAGCACATCTAATATTAACTGAGAGTGAGTGCCAGAGTCGCACGGCTTCAATAGTGAAAGGACGATGCTTAGAAGCCAGTCCTATACACGGTATGCATGCACACATTATGTCAGCGTCTTTGGTGTGTGGACTCCCTTAGTCCAACCGTTCCTCATAACCCCATTTATCCAAACACATTAGGCCAACAGCCTCTGGTAAGATCTATTTACTCTGCGGCATCAGTACCAACATCCGGTCAAATATATTACTTTAATCCGACCGCAAAGCGCCGGGAATTAGGCAAATGCAATCGGATCCCGGGCGGATAGCTAGCGCAGCTGTGCAGGTGGGATTAGCCTGGAATTGTAGTATTGGGAGTTGTGTAACTGGAGCATAGCATACCTAGGTATACCTAGGTATGGCTCGGCTCTCGGATTAGGATATTTAATGCGATGACGAACGTACATTTTTCTGCTTCCTTTTAGCAAAGTTCACTTAAACTAAAGACTGACTTCTACAAATTTTGTCACAGATCTTCAATAAGTTAAATGTCAACAACATTTAGTTAAAATAATCTAAAATAATACGGCAAACAGCTGCTTGCTAGCTAAACTCTTTAAACAGCGTAGTTATAAGGTAAGTTATAAAATAAAAGTGTTACATACTAATTATTAGTATGTAACACTTATATTTTAATTTTCTTTTAGTTCAGGCGAGTGGTGGATGTGAGCACCAAGACAAACCATTTGGTTTTTTGGTGCAACACCTAAATAATATTATGCACATATATTTTAAGGGACAACAAATTTTAAAAAAAGTTAGGATTTCGAACAGCTCTGAATTTTCCATACAAACGCGCTTCTCAAATTTCTCGGAAACCATTTGTCAGATTCTGATGAAATTTGGCATGTACAATTAAATTAATTATATCTCCGCTCCTATGTTCTAATTTAAAATAAAACGTTCATAAGCGAAAATAGAGCTATGAAAAATATCCACATTTGTAAGGGGACACTTTTGACTAATTTATTTAATAATTAGACAAAACAAATCAAAAATCCCTTTACATAGAGAGATTGCCTAATTCTTTACCTTTTAAATTAACCCATAACACAAGGAACATTTTAGTTATTTAGGAATTATTAAAATGAATGATTAGGATTTTTTTGTCACTCCGCAGATAACTTTAGAGACTCGTCAGTATCTTTACTGGCTCTCTTCGCTCGTCGTCTTCTTCTAGACGAAATGGCAAAAGAAATGCTTTAGCCACTGCGAAGTTAGTCTAAAGTGATCGCCGGACCCTTAAACAAGTAAACCTAATGTAATTTCGGTGAAAATAGACCTTAGATGTATTGTAGTTTTTGACAGCTCGTAGAGTTTATTTTGATTAATAAGTTAAGTCAACAACTGTCAGTTAAATAAATAATCGTAATTTTCGGTGATAATCAGCTTTAGGAGAGAAGTTTAGACGTACTACTCGTAGCGTACTTCGACTAGGTGTCCGTAACCGATCGAGCACCGGACGAGACCCATCTGAAGACGAGACCGCCTTCGGATGGGTGACCGCACATGGCGAATGACGTAACGTAATCGGTTCATCCATTTGTGAGCTACAGTGTCACAGACAGATATGTACACAGATATACCTGCACACGTCAAACTTATTGTCTACCTATATCTCTGTAGTGTCTGTCTGTTGCAATCTTAAAACTCCCAAATGCATAAATCGATTAAATTTAGTTTTTTGTAGTCGGATTGAGAGTTTTCGCTATGTAATTGTCCGTAGTTTTTATGTTTCATAATTCATACTTGTTGTGATTAACAAGAATAAAAACATACCAACAAAAAATACTTTCGCTTCTTAGACAGTCATAATGGAGTATTTCTTTATAAGACGAACATATTCTAATATATCATTGTGTTCATCATTTTGACGAAATTTTATTGTGGGACCGCCAGTGAAATCTCAGCTGCTGTTTTTTGCAGCTGATTTTGTTTTCACGATTTCAATGTTCACCCTGTAACAAAAATCGGCCATAACTATGAGTACAATTTTGTATATATTCCAGAATATCTACGTCTTGTAAAGAAACAACACCCAATATACCTATATTATTAGAAGATACTTAAATTAATTAAAATATTTCATTAAATTTGACTAAAAGGCTAAGCGTACGAGTATTATTATTTCTATCCCAATTACTTAGTTTCTGTGTAAATGTTCTGATAATAAATTCATCGCACTAACGATGTCGTAAGCAACGAGTGGACAGTGGTTATTTTATCCACGAAAAAAAATACAACATGTATTCAAAAGTAGTTTAAAAAAACACATGTAAATATAATCAATATGATGTTTTTGAAGACACTGCAAATTATCCTGGGATATTATTTTGGATATGACAGTTCGAAATCTTTCAAGAGGCAGCGCGTTTTTAAATTATTAATCTTACTTCGATGTTTAGTTATATGTTTTACTGTTTCTATTCTCGTCTTGTGTAATGTTCATAAATTGGACAAAGAGATCGTTTTTTTCATTTCACTGTATATAGTGCAGTATTTGACTGTCGTTATAATTTTTAACTGTATTCAATATGACTCTACCTTTTATAGTTTGGTTTCCAAACTGAAGGAAGTTGATAAATCTTTGAAATGTGAAAAAGAGAGTCGTTTAGAGTTACAAAATATGATGGTGCAGTGTTTTATTTGCTATTTTTATCGGATGTTTTCATACATCTATTTCAATTGTACATTTCGTGATTTAATTTTGGGACACGTACTTTCATCGTTTATGGGTTATTATTATGAAATTGGCTTTGATACGATATTGTTGATTCTCTCGTTCATATTTAACTCGATTTCTCGTCGCTTGGTAATTTTTGAAGATAATTTGCGAAACTCTCATGGCTCGATTTGTTATGATACGGTCCACGTGTACAAATCGCTTGTAGATATTACTGAAAATTTGAAGAGAACTTATGTTGACGTGGTAAGTGAATTTGTTTTGTAATGTGTATTAAAATTTAATCGGTGGTTCAGTTGGTAGTCAGCCTTCTGAGCCTGGGGGCGTGGGTTCGATTCCCACCTAGGGCAAACATTTATGTGATTGTTCTATGTCTGGGTTTCTATCTATTTAGGTATGTATTTAAAAAATAAATGTATGGATGTATATCAGTCTCTGGCACCCATAGTAAAGGCTTTGCTTAGTTTGGGGTCTGGCGACCGTGTGTGATAAATGTCCTGAATATTTATTCATATAAATATAATAGACAAAGAGTGTTCTATGTTTTGTATGTCGAAAAGCAATAATATAAAAAAAACTATGTTATTGCGATTAGGCAGTAGTCTAATTTACTTTGATGTAGCAGTAGGTTTTGAAAAAATTATGTTAATTTAACATCATTGCCATCATCAACTATTTTCCACCCACTGCTGTATATCACCACTGAACATACTAGTAGGCCATTGTTTCAACTACCAAATTTAATAAATATATTTTTTTTATTTTTCAGTACGTCTTATTTTTACTGTTCAAGATTCCTGCCGTGATGACTTTTATCTATAACGGCGTTGTGTTATTCAAAAACAATGACGTGAGTAAAAATCACACTTAGTATATTATTATAAATTCGAAAGTTTGGATAGATGTTTGTTTTGTTATTTAATAATGTCAGAAAAGCTAAACGGATCTGAATGACATTTAGCATAGATTTAGATTATAGTCTGGAATAGCACAAAATAGGAAAGTGAAAAGTGTTTTTAAACTAAAGACAAAGTCAAAATGTTTTCATTCAATTTAGGTATCAAAGATACACTTATGAACGTCAAAGTTATTTAAATAGACTCGACCGCCTTGTTCGGATAAAGAGCCTCTACTCAGAAGAACAGGCAAGAAACTGAGGGGCATTATTTTTTCAAATAATAAATAAATTACAGTCTCACAAATTTTTGCTTACAACTAGGTAATGCTACATACTAGTAGGTACATAGTAGTGGCTACTTGGCGGAAGTGGAAGGTTATAGACATCTTTGTCTTCTAAATAATTCTTAACCTTATAATACCCTCTTTTCATTAATGTAGTTTTTACATGTGATTTGAATTTTCCCTCGGTGAGCCTTGTTATATTTTTGTTACTACATACTCGTACTTAATACTATTATTATTTTATCTCTTTTCAGACTTGGACCCAGTTGTCCGTTGACACGGTTTGTGCTTTCATAGACTTGTGTATAACGCTTGCTCCTGCAATGTCAGCTGGAACTATTTCCATACAAGCTGAGAAAATCAGAACATTATTCTATGATTTAGCTTTATTTGAGAATGGTAAGAAGAAGAAAGAATGAAATGCTGAAAATAATTTTCAGCATTCAATTCATACTTTTGTTGTAATTTGTTATGAGTCAGCTAATAATTTTTAATGATTTCAAGATTTAACCCCTTTCTGTGTAAATTAAAGCATCCTAACTAATATTGTAACAGTGAAAGTGAGTTCGTTCGTTTGGTTGTTTGTAACGCTTTTACGCCGTAACTACTCAACCGATCATGATGGAATTTTGCAAACAGGTTGCCAGAAATCCAGAAAAGGGTAGAATTTGTGAAGGGTTTGTCAGTAATTCTCGAAAGACGCAATTGCCCAGCAGACGCATTCGCCCTAGTTAATCCTACATGTAATTTAGAAACTTTTAACTGATTGGTTTATTTTTAGATGAGGTAAAACTCCCTATAATGGAGAGATTTATCCGCTACGTCGAAGGCCGTAAACTGCAGTTCTCCGCCCACGACGTGATCCCGCTCGACGCAAACCTACTCTGTATGGTCGTTAACTTCTGCGTCACTTATCTTATAGTTATCATACAGTTTACACATCTGTATTAACGACGTGATCACGACGTGATCCCGCTCGACGCAAACCTACTCTGTATGGTCGTTAACTTCTGCGTCACTTATCTTATAGTTATCATACAGTTTACACATCTGTATTAACGACGTGATCACGACGTGATCCCGCTCGACGCAAACCTACTCTGTATGGTCGTTAACTTCTGCGTCACTTATCTTATAGTTATCATACAGTTTACACATCTGTATTAACGACGTGATCACGACGTGATCCCGCTCGACGCAAACCTACTCTCTATGGTCGTTAACTTCTGCGTCACTTATCTTATAGTTATCATACAGTTTACACATCTGTATTAACGACGTGATCACGACGTGATCCCGCTCGACGCAAACCTACTCTGTATGGTCGTTAACTTTTGCGTCACTTATCTTATAGTTATCATACAGTTTACACATCTGTTTTAAGGCCCATTTACACAGCGCAAGTTTCTTGTACATTCAAGAGCAATAATGGAATGCAATATATTGCACGCAATGATTTGCCACAGGAATTGTAAGCAACTGTTGTTTAGACGACGCAAGTTATTTGTTGATTCAATATTATTGTGTGCAACAGGCAAGAAACTCGTGTGTGTAAATCAGGCTTTAGACTAATCACACTTTTTCACTTCGGAAATAGCTCACGTTTTAGACAGAGCTAGCGTTAGCGAGCGAAGCGTCTCTGCTTCGGCTTCGGCAAAAATGATTTCGTATGTCCGTCCGAAGTCTGCTCGGCGGCATACGAAATCTTCGTACGAGGTCAGCTCACAGAATAGAAACATAGGTAATTAAAAACAGTAAAATTATAAAATTATAAATAACTAGCTGCGCCCCGCGGTTAAAAAGTATCCTATGTGCTAATCTAGACTGTAATCTATCTCTGTGCCAAATTTCATCCAGATCTGTTCAGTCATTCTGGCGTGAAAGAGTAACATACATCCATCCATCCATCCATTCTTACAAACTTTCGCGTTTATAATATTAGTAGGATAGTACGATTTTTATGAGAAGTACAATGTAGGTACTGATACATAGTATAGATTTCCTAGTATAGGGTTTTTTTAAGCACAGTGTTTCATACACGTAGGTTTTCAGTCACACTTTCACACCAATATTTTTTAATAGCTTATTATATTATTAGTTAGCTCTAAGGCAAGATACCATTCAGAGTCAAAAAATGTTTTAATTGTAAATTAAAAGTGATTTTAATTAAAAAATAAAAATTTCGTTTAGATTTAATGTTAACTAATTTTTTTGTTCGTTTAATGATTTTCATTGTAACTACCGCCAAAAACCACAATCCCTACAAATAAGTTAGGTTCTCTTCTTGTTACTTATTTTTTAAAAAACACCCACAAAAGCGATTACTAACTTAATAAGTGTGGAGTGAAATGGAATGTCTGGTCATTCTTTGCAAAAAATGTTATTTTTTGTGAATACGTATAGATTTTTTAAACTAGGTATTTAAATATTATACTAATTTATAACTTTTCTATATAGCTGCGCCCCGCGGTTTCATCCGCGGTCCTACAGGAACTGTAAAGTTTCTTGGAATAAAAAGTACTGTTACGCCAGTCGCAGCCAATGAAGGAACTATACGCTAATCTGTGGCGATGGTTGTTTACAACTATCGATAGGTAACGCAGATTAGGCAATAGTAGCCGCTCGAGTCGCGCGTCTCATTGTTAAAATCCAGAACAAAAGAAATTTTTCTAGAAAGCAATTGTTGTGCTTCGTTTGTATGATGTTTTTATGAATTGAATAATGTTGTGTTTACTTAAATCTTTTGTACTGACCGAATGTTTTAGATTGAACGCATGGTTCCGCGAGAGAAACAAAGGTTTATAGTGCAAGTGTCTAATATAGTGTAACTCTGTTTGTGTGTATGTACTTGGTGAATAAAGTGAATCTTCGCATACATCGACGTTTCATTCCTTTTATCCTAACCCCGTTCGTAACAGTACTAACAAAAATTCCCGAGGTATATATCATTTTCTGGACCCCTGATAACGTGTATGCAAAATTTCATGATGACCGGTTGAGTAGTAACGCGTAAAAGTGTTACAAATAAACGAACAAACTCACTTTAGTCACGATATTAGTTAGGAAGGATGCATGAAAATTCTTAAGTCCCGCCTGAAAGCTTTTCCCCACTATTCTTCTAATACAATAATGCATTTCCAAGTAAGGTTCCGTGTAGTGCGGACGCAGACAGTAATGCAGAAATATTGCGGTAGTTGTCAGTTAGAATTATGATTTACTCATATTTACGTATTTACCTAGGTGTTTTTAAGCGTAGCAGGAGGTTGACTGCTGTATCGCAAAAAGCTCGTGAAGCATTTTTGTTATTTAAAAGAAAGAAAGAAAGTTTATTTTATTTGTTTATATATTATTAAGCGATTATAGCCCAGTTGGTGAAGGCCCGCCTCTCAAGCGGGTTCGAACCCAACCGATAGCACGCACCAATTTGTTCATTGTGTGAACAGGTGTGCGTATTGTATGTTATCTGCTACATGACTGGAGCCCGGTGTATGGCGACAGGCACGCCCCCTATTACATTTAGGACTGAATATCGTCCGGCGAAGTGTGGGTGTTATATTACACCTCTGCCAGTCCCCTCGGGGGAAAGATTGGTTTCATCCGCTGTTAAAAAGTATCCTATGTGCTATTCTAGACTATAATCTATGTCTGTGCCAAATTTCATCCAGATCTGTTCAGCCGTTCTGGCGTGAAAGAGTAACAAACATCCATCCATCCATCCATCCATTCTTACAAACTTTCGCGTGTATAATATTATTAGTAGGATTTACTAGCTGCGCCTTGTCAGCCATAGTTGAAAATTATCCTGTGTATTATTTCAGACCGCAATCTATCTCTGTCCCAAATTTCATCTAGATCCAGATAGATTTCAGATAGATAGTTAAAATATTAATGTGGTGTGATCCAGAATTCATCATTATAAAGGAATGCTTATAAATTAACTGATTCCAAGCAGCCAAACAAACATAATTTCAAGCAAATGAAAGAAACACTTACATCCAAACACCTACTTATTCTCAGAACGGGTCAAAAAACTCCAAGCGAAGATTCTCCAAACGCCAAAAACGCTTACAAAATAGCTGTTGAAGAACTTACAAGCAGTTAAGGCGATCACAAACAGAAGCCTGCAGTAAATAGACATCACTTAAGGGGAACCTGCGAACTTTCAAAGAAGAGACCTAAATTCCGAGGCAACTTTGTTCCCAACAGCCATTCAGCTAAGCTACGACTACGTGGTAATGTTGCATTCATTAACTAGCTTCTGTGGCGTGGAAAATGTATCCAGGTCGTTTCAGACGACCTAGGTCTTTACCCACTCACTAATAAACGCGTTACGACTTGGAGCGTTTTAAAAACGGCGTTTGCAAAGACAGCCTTGAAGCGATGACAGCCTAGTTGGGAGAAGGCTCGCCTCTCTAGCCAGAAGGAGCGGGTCCGATCCCAGCAGACGGCACTCGACGTCGGATTTCGATGACGTCACTCGTCATCGATATCCCTATCTTTCGAAATATTTGTAAAAGACTTATTTCTTAAGCATCGAATGACGTCACTACGTGTTGCCCACGTGACCGGAATGCTATATCTAGCGGAGTATTTTATGATAGCATGGTTATTTGGATTTGCTATCACTTTAATTGTAACAAATACTATGCATGTACGCGTGCATACTTGCTTATAATTAGGTCCACAGAATACGCCCTATATTAAATAGGCCTTGAAGCATAGGTTTTGATTTAATTTGACTAATGTTTCTGATAGCTTTAAAAGTTAAAATTAATTTCTGCGACTGGCTGTTGTACTTACTGATTAGCTATATTACCCCTGAGTGCTTAAGGTTAAATTTTGTTTACTTCTCAGACAAAATCACAAGTGAAAGGTACTAACGAAGCGCTTGAGAATTACGCTATTTTCCAACTTAGCATAATTAGCCGTAACTTACTTAGCTGTCGTCACAAAATAGTAGTTGTGAAAGTCCCGGCAGACTGCAGACTTTTATCGGCCGAATGTTTGGTCGGCTTGAAGAGTGTGAAGTGTAGGCATTTGAAAAGGTATTTAAATACGCACATAACAGCGATTTAGTACCGGCCGCAATTGCCTTCAAACTAGCACTATAGTAGCCTTACCCGACCAATTATTATCGGCCGATAAAAAGTCTGCAGTCTGCGAGGACTCTAACGCCGACGTGCAGAAGATACGGAGTGAAATTCTTAAGCGTAAGTTTTTTTTATAACTTAACTAGCTGCGCCCCGCGGTTTCACCCGCGGTTAAAAAGTGCAAACTTTCGCGTTTATAATATTAGTAGGATAGGCTTGCGTTTGGCCGCCAACATGCCTGATGATAAGCAGTGATGCGGCATGCTATGATGGAGCACGCTTGCCTAGAAGAAACCGATACTCGAGTCGAGATTATAAGTGTCAGGTAACACATAATCTATAAATAAATAAATAAATTCGTGAAACATGCACACACGGTCGCATGACCCCAAACTAAGCAATGCTTGTACTATGGCTGCCAAAGACTGATATACATTAGATATTTTTAAATACATACCATACAGACCAAACACAAATGTTCATCACGTGAAAGGTGGGAATCGAACCCACGCCCCCAAGCTCAGAAGGCAGGTTCACTACCAACTGAGCCACCGAGGCAGTCAATAGCAATCACAAGTTGTTTAACTCAGTGGTGCAAGACGATTTATCAGTTTAACCTGTTACGGGCAGTTAACTCCGAGTTCAAAAGATAACCCGAGCTTCTGAAAGATACATTAGCATTGCCCGATGGAAGTTACAAAAAGATCTACAGAAAAATAAAACTTGAAAAGATAGCAAATGTAATTCTATACTATGTTTGACCTGAGTATACCACTGTATACCTTAGTAAGTATACTTCACTAGTTTCCCAGTAGAAATCCCGTTTGATATGTTTATGACTACACAAGATGTGTTTGTGTATTCGGTGTGCCGCCGAGTTGTAGGAGGCGTGGCCGCTGTCAGATAGTTGTGTAACAAAACATCACTAATAATTTTTCAACATAAAGTTAACCGCGTTCACTCTAGGTAACCAACTACCGGAAATGATGCTCTAGACGCATGTATTTTGTTGGGCGTTCATACTCGTACTTACATACTTCAAAAGTTCTCGGTCTCCCTGTGAAGTATGAAGGCTGGCCACCAAGAAGGTTTTGGTTGGTGAGATCTATCAGCCTGGATGCATCCCAATGCATCCGTCTTTCAAGTACAACCTTCGATCAGATATAGGGTCAACTAGTACAAATGCATCAGCGGGGCAATTACGTCTTTCGAGAATATTATTCACAAACACTTCACAAATTAGGCTTAGTTGCCTATCTGGTACAGATTATTCGAACTAAAAAAAAAGATGTAGGTGGCGCCTAATGTGTGAGTAATTCTCGAAAGACGCAATTGCCCTACAGACAACCAGTTGACTCTACATGTATATCTGATCTGATATCATGTGTAGCTATCAGCTCGCATGCTGCTACCCGAGCAGCAAAAACTAGTTTAATAAAAAACCAAAGAACGTTAATTTTATTCCAAAGAAGCATATTTTAGTTATTATTAATTATTATACTATAGTTATATTATTTTAAGATCTTTGTAACACAGTTAAACAATAAACGATTCTGATTCTGATTTTTAAGTCTGTTTAGTGTCGAAACGAATTAATAGCAATGTTATACATGACAAATCAGTCCTATTTTTTTTTAAAGGCTTTATATACCCCCTTACTAATAAACGTTGCATAGCCTCGCAATAGTTTTACAGTGCGTTATCTATATCGATCAAGTCATAAATTTGACAGAAAGAAAAATTCATAACCCTTTTTTTTTATTATTTGTTCAGGGTTTTAATAAATATAAAATACCCTTATACACTAAGGCATAACCCTGTCTAACTTTTCCGAAACTATTTAAGGTAGAAGTTTAATTATAAATTAAAAAACTTCCGATTTTCATCAAACATGGTTAAGGACATTCCCGACTAACTCACCATTAAAAAAAAACTTCTTATCTATTCGGGAGCTACTATGCCACAGACAGATAATCCTCCTAATAAATCATAGTGTTCTAATGTTACACTACGGTGTGAGCGTCAGCCGTACACTTTCATACTTTTAAAGTAAGATCATAAATTCCATTCCCAATGTACCGCAAGAGACGATGTTTGTTTTGTATTTTAATATTATTTATTCTCAGTAACACAAGCTACAGTTTGCAGGCTTACTCGTTTTCTTCATAACTTTTAATTTTTTAAACATATCTTTTTATTTTGACGTTATTAAGTGTGTCATCGATACCCAAACTGAGTGAAGACATTTAATTAAATTTTGAATTGAATCCTATCACAAGAAAATAGATAAATTAGTCATCAATACGAGCAAAACCACGCTTAGTAACTTAGCGAAAAATGAAATGAAAATAGAAGATATCAAAATTCAAATATCTGAGTCCTCTAAGTAATATTTCTTTTAATAAAATCTCGTCCTTTAGAGTCAAGAAGTCAAGATAAACCTTGCCTCGGGCAATATCTTGAATTCTTGCAAACATTACGCATTCTCGCTAGAGATTCTGACACTATACCTCATTTTACGTACGCTTCAACTATAAACTTGGGTTTGTGAGATATCTCACGACAATATAAGGACGGTTACACATGAGAGAGAACGCTATCAACTTTAAACTGCAAAACAACGCTACGAATATTGTAATAACTTTGGGCCAGGTAGAACCAGGTACTTTTTGATAAGAAAGAAGAAAAAAAAGCCTATACGAATATAATAATTTGAATTAATTTGACATGTTGGCAGTTTTATAAATAGTTTGGAATCACATCTCACTATTTATAAATGCGAAAGTGGATAACTCAATCACGACAAACCGGCTGAACTGATTTGGATGAATTTTGGCACAGATACAGATTATTGTCTGGAATAGCACCTAGTACGAGTATACTTTTTAATCGCAGGTGACACTGCGGGCCACCGTCGGGTTCCCAGATAACGGCGGGAGGGGTTCACATTGGCGTCGAGTCGACGATGAAGTACCTGGGACTCGTCCTCGACAGCCGGTGGAACTTCGTGGAGCATTTCCGACGTTTGGCTCCCAGACTGGAGAGGGCCGGGGCTGCTTTGAAGCGGCTTTTGCCCAATCTAGGGGGTCCAAACGCCTCCTGCCGGAGGCTCTACGCGGGGATCGTGCGGTCCATGGCCCTTTACGGGGCACCGGTGTGGGCGCGTTCTATGAGGCTGCGACCAGCCCAGCGGTTGAACGCGTCCCAAAGAGTCATGGCCATTAGGCTGGTACGGGGTTACCGCACGGTCTCCCGTGAGGCGGCGAGCCTCCTTGCCGGACTGCCGCCGTGGGATCTGGAGGCAAAAGTCCTTGCGCATCTCTGGGAGTGGCGCGAGGAGGCGAAACGCCGGGGTGAAACGCCGCTGCCGCGAGAAATCACGGCACAGTGGACGGAGCTCCGGCGGGATCTCATGGCGGCATGGAGAGTGCGATTGTCGCAACCCAGCGCTGGGCACGCTACAATTGTGGCGATAAGTCCCCTCTTTGAGGAGTGGCTAGGGAGGCGCCACGGCGTCCTCACCTTCCGCCTGACGCAGGTCCTCACCGGACATGGTTGTTTCGGGAGGTTCCTGTTCAGGATAAAGCGGGAGGAAACGCCCGGGTGTCACCACTGCGTGGATCGCCCGGAGGACACGGTGGAACATACGGTGGAGGTCTGCCCGGCCTGGGCGGAGCACCGCCGTGTCCTCACGGAGGCGATCGGCAGCAGCGACCTCTCGCGTCCGGCCCTGGTTCAGGCCATGGTTCGGAGCGAGAGTGCATGGGAGGCCGTCACCTCCTTCTGCGAAGCAGTAATGCTCGCTAAGGAGGAGGCGGAACGTGTGAGGGTGAGGCAGGGTTCACGCCCTCACGCCCTTAGTCGCCGCAGGAGACGCCCCGGGCGTCGGGAGTCACAAAGTGACTTCCGGCCACCGTAGGCGCGGGCCTGCGGACGGTGAGCGATGGGTAGCTCGCCGTCCGACAAGGACCAGGCCCGGGTCGACGGCGCGTTGTGTTCCACGCGCGCCTCAAAGAGACGTCAGCACCAACTGACGGGGTCCGCTGGGGCCAATGCCTGCCAGGGTTGCGAGTTGTTTGAAAGGGATATCGGGGCCCTGGCACACAGGCAATGGAAGGAACACGGGTGGGTTTTAGTCAGTAGAAGTCTGACATGCCCTCCCGCTCAGCCCAGGGCGGGAGAAGTCATCTGATGATTTCCCACCCAAAAAAAAAAAAAAAAAAAGGTGACACTGCGGGACGCAGCTTGTACGCAATATAAAAAAAAACAATAACGGAAAAAAAAACTTGACAAAACGGATCAATCTTAGCAAAAATAGTAATAAGTACCCGGAATCGTATTTAACCAACCATATTAAATTTTCTACTGAATTTCCGTAAAATTGGTACCGACGGGCTAAAATAATATCCAGAACTTTTTGGGTGACATTGTTCTTGATTTGACAGCCGGGCGAGTAACAATTCGAAAGTTTATCTCTTCAGAGTATTATGATTAAGATTTTGAATAACTTTTAAGTCCAAGAAACGTCATTTTTAACCGACTTATAAAAAAGAGGAGGTTCTCAATTCGGCCGTATGTTTTTAAACTACTAAAAGCTGTTTACAGTAGGAGAGAATTCACTATACAAAGTTTGATTACAAATAACCTAGGCTTGACACTTGATATAATTTCAGGTGACATTACTTGTGGAAATTTCAACTGTCTAAATATCACGGTTTAAAAGATACAGCCTGGTGACAGAATGACGGACAGCGGAATCTTAGTAATAGGGTCCGTTTTACCCTTTGGGCTGATTTTTTGCTAGTTTTTTAGGGTTCTATACCCTAAAAAACTAGCAAAAAATCAGCGTAAGACCACCAAATGTGGACATTACACTACCGATAAAACAGACCCTGATGATGATTAATTCATGTAGATGGTCCCACCGACCAGACCGACAGAATACCACTGGTCTTAAGTTAGCTCCACAGCAGCGATACCAAAACCTTCATAGTAGCACGATGTTCATAATCAATGTCTTCAAGTTTTAGATACACCGGTGGATTTAAGAGCCAAAGAAAATACCCTGCGATCCACTGTTGGATTTAAGAGGGAAAAAACAGCTCTCGCTCCACCGGTACAGCCTGCTGGTGAATCTAAGTGGCCTGAGGGAAGTCTCGAGTGAATCGCTTTCTCCTAGACAAGCTTGCTCCATCGCAGGTAAATCCTTGCGAGGCAAGCTTTTTCAACAAAAAAAAAAATAGGTACCATTCAATCATTAAGTATGTATCCTGCCTTATGACAAGTAAGGAGCACTCAACATTATTGCGTAGCTCTCGGGCTATGCAGATATCATACTCACTCACTCACTAGCTATACACGTAGGCACATAGTGTATTCAGTATTGTGGTTCCAGAGATTCAGAGGTTTTAAAGAGCTGAATAGAGAAGAATTTCTCGGAATTTTCCAACCGTATAAAGATCTTTTTGTGGGAATGAAAACGTGAAATTTGGGCTCTTTTGATATTTTATTGGGTCAATGAATAACTATATAAATGACGTAGTAATGTATTGTATGGTAAGAAATTAAAATTAATATTTAATAACTCTCTTCGTACGTGATATTAATGTCTTTAGAAAAGGACGACCTACACAATCTTTTTAATGCTTTTTTAATATAGTTGGCCACGGCAACGTCAACATTTTCCCAATGAATAAAAAATCACATTATTTGGCCTCCTTATTGACATATCCACATCCAATACCAAACCCACATCAGACCGCAAGTAAAGCACATCTGCCTGTCAATCCGCTAGAAGCCGCCGTCAAGCTAACTGACAGTCAGCCTGTCCACTTCGTTGCATGCTCAATGTGCCACTTCGAGGAATTATCATGATTTGTTCATGTGATATTTTAAGAAGGAGCGTATCAAGGAACGGGCGGGAGCAACTGCTACATGGCTAGCAGGGGCTGTTAACAAATTGTATTTCCACCATTTTTAATCGCGCTTTGATGTGACAAAGCTAGAATACGGTTATGTTTGTCTCTTTCTCGCAGGATAAAAACTGTGGAAAGACAATTTGGCCACTGCTTATGCTAGCTCAGCTGTTATCTACTTATAAAAAGTCAGTCGAAAAGCTTCCAAACAGAAAAGTATTGCATTATTATATAACATTTACGTAATGATCATTTGTGTTTGTTCTATGTCTGGGTGCTGAAATGTATTTAAGTATGTATTTAAAAATATCTAAGTATGTATATCAGTCTCTGGCAGCCATAGTACAAGCTTTGCTTAGTTTGGGGTCAAGCGACCGTGTGTGGAAGTGTCCCAAATATATTATTTATTTATTTTATTTTATTTGTGCGTTTACCCTCCATTAATACATGGACTACATTTTACCCCCAAAATGTTCCTTTGGATAGCGGGTAAAACTGCAGAACACAGCTAGTACAAGTATAAATTAAAAGAATACCGACACTGATTTTCATCAAACACTAAGAACACTCCTGACTAATTCACCTTTCAAACAAACAAACAAAAAACCGGTTTATCCGTTTGCCACAGACAGTTTGACAGTCAGACACTCGCACACACAGACATGTCAAACTTTTAACACCCCGTCATTTTAGCGCCAAGGGTTAAAAATGTAATAAGCAAGCAACGTTGTATTTGCCTCCAAGTGCCCCTGAGACACGATCCTTGCTACGCCCTTGATGTTTCCTAAAGACACAATAAGGAAAAAGATCATATTTGTTGTTTTGTTTGGTAGCGATGAAATTGGATTTCACAGGATAAAAATAAAATATGACTTTAATTAAATGTCTTTTAATACATCACAATGGCTTGAACATTAATCGTCGCACAAATTCGTTTAGCTGTTTTCGTGTGAGTCAGCAGTAGGCATCAAAAAACTCCAACATAAAAACATTCGCATCTGAAATATTAGTAGGATGTCATTTCACACAAAATGGCTTACGATATCTTAGGGTGTGTATTCACCAGAGATGAGCGTTGGGCAAGGTTCCACCAATCTGATCACATTGCTGTGTAACTGAAGTGATTTTTTTTTATTTTTTTTTTATGTAGAATAAGTCGGCGTTTGACCACCAACTCGCCTGATGTTAAGCGACGTTGTGGTCTAAGATGGAGCACGACGACCTATAAGGTACTTATTCACTCTAGCCTTGAAGTTTTGTAGAGTGAAGAAGTACAAAGACGGCAGTTGAGTGAGGCGCTACAAGTGCGCTACTGCTCAGACCCGTTTTCGGAACGGTTACACCGGACTACATCCCGAAACACGACTAGGTCATTTCACGGCATGGCTTGGTCCGGTAGGTGGTAACTAGCCACGGCCGAAGCCTCCCACCAGAGTTTGCTACCCAGTTAGCACTACCCGGGGACCACGTGTAGGGAATCAGAATAAAGAAACCAAGCGATCATCAATTGATCGACCAAGCGAGCGTTAGCAAGCTAAGCCTCTTGCTTCAGTTTCGCCAAAATGCTTTCGTATGTCCTACTGGGGTCTATCCGGCTGTCTTCCTCTACTGGTCGCATTTTCTACTCGATTCTCGTGAAATTGTGTGTAGTTTCGAAAATTGTACAGAATTTCCTTGTCGAGTTTTTGGATACGTTTCAAATGTTTAATTTCTTAGGTAGAGTCAACTCGGGTAAATGCGTCTGTACAAGATGGTTAGTTGACTAATTTGTGAAGGGTTTGCCAGCAATTCTCGAAAGATGCAATTGCCTTTCACAAATAATTTATTACTTGACAAATTATTGTTTGAAAAAATAATGCCCGTCAGTTTCTTGCCTGTTCTTCTGAGTAGAGGCTATATATCCGAACAAGGCGATCGAGTCGATTTAAAAAAACTTTGACGTTCATAAATCTATCTTTGATACCCAAATTTGACTTTGCCAAACAGACGCATTTTCCCCAGTTGACCCTATTATTTTAACGTTTTGCGAGGTCTTCAGCAGAGCCACTTGTCCTATTATTGGTGGATTTTTTCACCGCGACTGCTCATTTC
This sequence comes from Peribatodes rhomboidaria, assembly GCA_911728515.1. Lineage (NCBI taxonomy): Eukaryota > Metazoa > Arthropoda > Insecta > Lepidoptera > Geometridae > Peribatodes > Peribatodes rhomboidaria. Next base: position 3,289,279 of record OU452188.1, on the reverse strand, counting down.
CCGCACATCGTCTGTGGAAACGCGGCTTACAAATAACATCTGTACTTCGTACGGTCTACAATAAGTCGTTCTGACAGGGTAAGACCCAATGAGGGTCGATTCGATGTGGGTTCGTACTACACTGACACTTTCTACCTAATGAGTGAATTATTGGACTAATGTTTATTTTATCTCGACGTTTTGGTATAAATTTACGGAATAATTTAGGACTATTTCAGATCTTAATCGGTTTGATTTAATTTCTCTGTTTTGCGTCATTTCACTAACTAAAGCTGATTAGTAATTATTCTGAATTGAGATCATAAATTAAAGGAAAAACTAAGTATGTACCTAGGTACATACGTTTTATTTAAAAAATAAAATATTAATTTTGACGCCCATCCAAACAACGTCCCATCAGTTTTTGATGGTTGCGAGTAACATTTAGAACTAAGTGCTGCCGTGGTTCGGTAGTAATTTGTATGTTCCTTTTGTATATTTTATAACAAAAGGCCTCGCTACTCAGTGACTTAACTATCTACAACGACCCAATAGAGATCGTGCAGTCGATTTAAAAAACCAAAATTTCTGCTCTTTTGTAAATTATTGATGTTATTAGGAGTTAGAGCACACATTTTTAGAGTCCTTGGCAATTAGACTTACACACTTTTTTATTCTAGGACTATTGAATGTAACTCTAGTTCAGCCCGTAAAAAGTCAACCGTTTCAAACCGTACGGAGCATGTACCAAGTCATCCACAACTTCATCATCATCCATAGCCTATCTATTTCTTCTCTATTCTATTCTATCACTGCTGGTTATAGGCCTTTTCACTATGCCACCTGCCTCGGTCTTTCGCCATTACCAAATTCAAGTAAATATTCAAAGCGCTCCATCCCAACACCTTCCATGTCCATAAACCCTACTCCTACTCCTCCCACCCCTCCTACCACTTCCCAAACTGAATAAATCATGCATCCATTCTCCGTTCAGTAACAATTACCGGCTACTAAAATTCATTAGCAAATTGGAGATCACACATAAATATTTAGGAACGGATCTAATACATTAGGCGGTAGACGCCACGTGAATTATGTATCCGTGTGTGGTGCAAAGGTAAGGAATATTGAACAGGATTATCGGTATTTTGAGCACGCTATCATTAGATTCACTTGTTACTATAAACAAACAATGTAATAAAATCTAGGAACAGACGTTAATCTCTTTCTAATAGTCGTATCGAAATGGAACTTTGTATGTAGTTCAGATGACGAAACTATATTTGGTATTTTGGAGCTGGTCAGATGATGGAGCCAATAGGTGGAAATAGTGTTTTTTTCTTGTTTTTAACCGACTTCTAAAAAAGAGGAGATTCTCAATTGATTAAGGTTTGGTTGCCATCTTGCCTGATCTGAAAATGATGCAGCCTAAACCATGCAGCACGTTTGCCTTGAAGAAACTGATTCACTCGAGACTTAAAGACACCCAGATTATGACTATCAGAAACACCTACTCAGGCCTTCCACATTCTTGAGATTCGCAAAATAAAAACGTTTCATTTAGGGATTCAATAATTTTGAATATAGACCCATACTTCGTCTTAACGAATACATAACGAACCCATACTTCGTCATAAGTGCGAACGGCCCAGTTGGTAAGGGTAGAGCTAAACGTACGTATCTTGACCAAGTCGAAGACGTTTTAAAGAAAGGCCAGGTCAGGAGTACCCGTAACCGACGAGCGTGTTTGAAAAGACTCATGGAAGTAGAAGAAGCGAAAGATGTATGCCAGGATCGTAGCAAGTGGAGAGAAGTGGGCTCTGACTACCCCTATGGGAAACAGGCGTGACTATCTATATGTATGTACTTAGTCTTACCATAATAGTTATTATGGAAAAAGAAAAGTTGACTTGAAACGCTTAGTACGCGTTTCAAGTCGACTTTTCTTGTAAGAACTGCAGAGGTGTGGAACTCTGGAACTCGTTGCCTGCGTCTGTCTTTCCACCTAAATACAATCCGGGGGTGTTTAATAGTAAAGTGAATAGGTATCTCCTAGGCAAGCGTGTTACACCTTCGCTCACGTCGACGCTTCCCATCAGGCGAGTCAGTGGTCAAACGCATGCCTAGTTTGTTGTAAAAAAAGTACTATTGGTTATGGAACTTGGATTATAAATACCAAAAGGTGTAACTGAGTGAGAGGAACTACACTCGGAACTAGCACATCCAGACCACTGCAAGCCAGCCTGAGCGAGCGCTGGTCTCCTCGGATTAGTTATATACAATGTTACATAGTCTCTTGTCTATTTCCATCAAGTCTAGAAATTTAAAAGAAAGAAAAAGACAAAACAACTGTTCAAATAATTCCGTTCCGAAGACGTGTCTGAGCAGTATAGCGCACTTGTAGCGCCTCACTCAACTGCCGTCTTTGTACTTCTCCACTCTAGTAAACTTCAAGGCTAGAGTGAATAAGTACCTTATAGGTCGTCGTGCTCCATCTTCACAACGTCGCTTAACATCAGGCGAGTTGGTGGTCAAACGTCGACCTATTGTACATAAAAAAATATATAATATTCGGGACACTTACACACACGGTCGTCTGACCCCAAACTAAGCAAAGCTTGTACTGTGACGGCCAGAGAATGATATATACGAATGATAGCTAACACCCAGACATAGAACAAACACAAATGTTCATCACATGAATGTTTGTCCTAGGTGGGAATCGAACCCACGCCCTCTAGCTCAGAAGGCAGGTTCACTGCTGATTGAGTCACCGAGGCAGTCAGTTTCGAGGCTATACAACGTTGTATACAAAGATCACTCCATACACACGTATATTCACACATTAACTCATCAATGTGAGTATGTGTTTGTACTTTCAGTACACCGAAACTACAGATTTGGATTAAAATTTCTTCTTCTTTTTTTTCTTTTTAGATAAAATCGAAAGGTCACTCATTCACTTTCAGTCTTATAACGATATCTCCAATTCGACTAGATCCCTGAAAACTGGCAGGTATGTAGTTTATATGTAGGAGATGTCAGCTAAGAACAGATTTTGGGACAGGGCCGAATTAAGGGGTCTATCGGGGGCAGCGAGCGAAACCGCAGGACGCAGCTGCTTCAACAGCTAACTTTTTATCCCGTAAAAACTAACGGTTCCTTTTAGAAAGCGGTTGAAAAAATCAGTTTAACATCGCCGCCTGAATCTCATGTATCGTACCACACCGGCTTCAACGAATGACTTTTACATACGATGAATAAAATATGACGTTATTTGTCGGTAAATAAAACAAGCCGAGGTAATTGTGATTGAGCGGCGGCGGAGGAAATTCAGAGCTTATTATTTTACTTGCTTTTAGATGGATATTCAATAGATTTCTTGAAATAAAATGGGTAGGAGTAAAATAATGAAGTCTAGAAAGGTCTTTTAAAAAATAAAATAATATGACTTATTCAAAAAGAAGTTGTCAAGACGTCTTGAAGTTTAAGGTCGTGATTAATTACTGTCTCTGTCTCTTTCCACCTCAATACAATGGTATACTTATTCACTCTACTCTTGAACACCCCCGTGTTCAAGAATAGGTATCTCCTAGGCTAGTTACACCTTCGATCACATCGACGCTTGCCATCAGGCGAGTCAGTGGTCAAACGCATGCCTAGTCTGTTGTAAAAAAAATAAAGATTTGAAACAAATAACTAGTTATTTAGGTATGTACGAGTATGTACATGGATGTGTAAATGTTTTAAAAATGGTTTGTAATAATTTTGTACGATAGAAAAAAAATAGTAATAAAGCGTTACGCACCAAATTTAAACAACAAAGCTTCTGAGTTTAGGGGTGTGCATTCGATTCCCACCTAGGGCAAACATCTATGTATTGAACCTTTCTGTTTGTTTTATGCCTGGGTGTTAATATTAATTTATTAATATATATGTATATACCTATCAGTCTCTGTCAGCCATAGTACAAGCTTTGCTTAGTTTGAGTTTACCGCGTATAAAAGATATCCCCAATTTATTAATTACTAGCTGCGCCCCACGGTTTTACCTGCAGTAAAAAATAGCCTATGTGTAAATCTAGGGTATAAGCTACCTCCATACCAAATTACATCAATGTAAAAGACACCCTCTTATGGTGGAAATTCCGCTAAAACACACTAAGCGTTTCAAGTCAACTTTTCTTGTAAGAACTGCAGAGGTGTGAAACTCGTTGCCTGTGTCTGTCTTTCCACCTAAATACAATCCGGGGGTGTTTAAGAGTAAAGTGAATAGGTATCTCCTAGGCAAGCGTGTTACACCTTCGATCACGTCGACGCTTCGCATCAGGCGAGTCAGTGGTCAAACGCATGCTTAGACTGTTGTAAAAAAAAAATGTCTGTCCGTCCATCCGTTTGAGCGTGAGGAAGTAACAAACATACACACTCACAAACCTTTGCCTTTAATGTTAGTGTGAATATTATTATTGTTTTTTGTGTTATATCGATGGCAGCCTAGTTTGGAGAAGGTCCGCCTCTCAAGCCGAAGGGAGCGGGTTCAAACCCAGCTGACAGCACACACCAATTTGTTCATCGTGTGAGCATATATGCGTATTAATTGTATGTCATCTGCTACATGACTGGAGCCCGGTGTATGGCGACAGGCTCGCCCCCCGTCACATTTGGGACTGAATATCGTCCGGCGAAGTGTGGGTGTTGTATTACACCTCTGCCAGCCCCCTCCGGGGAAAGGCGTGACGATATGTTATGTATAGTTTTTGAATGCAGAGTTATTTTGTACCTTGTGCGTAGTAATTCACCTAGGTGGTAATGAGGCATGCCCGTGCCACGTCCGAGCGACACGGGACCCTGCATATTTATGAGGCGCCATCTAGTGCCTTTGTGAAGTAGGTTCTGTCCCGAATACGGAGATTTAGTTCATTTAAATAGACAATGTTTCTCTCTTTTAAACTGACTTGCAAAATTTTGATTAGCGACTTTAATGGAAAAAAAATTGACTATAAACACGTAATTTAGGCAATTAGAGCTACTTTGTCCGTTTTTTAACCAACTTCCAAAAAAGAGGAGGTTCTCAATTCGACTGTATGTTTTGGTTGTATGTTACACGATTACTCCGCCCATTGTGAATCGTTTTTAATGCTTATTTTTTTGGTAGATCATACTTTAGAGGTAGCCCCATTTAAATTTCGTCGAAATCGGTCAAGCTGTTTTTTAAATATCAACCAAAGTCTAAAGCTTTGCTTTTAATATTGTTATTTGCCTTCTCGACTAGGAGTGCGTTTTCAATGATGTGGAGTGGAGTTTAGCGATGTTTGAATCGACCAATCACAATGCTTCCACTGAAGGGAAGCGGAGGTTTTGAGCATTGTGATTGGTTGGCATGCACCGCGAAGCCCCGCTTTAGTAGAAACGCACTCTAAGAATCCCATACCACATATTCTTTACTTCACTTCTCTTCATTGATCTATTTCGACATTTTCCTCTAAAACCTTAAACTTTGAATCTTCTTCGCCTCTCTCTTTCTCTCGTTACGTTTGAATTTTTAGATGTTAAAATATTTAATACTAGCTGCGCCCCACTGTTTCACTCGCGGTTAAAAAGTATCCTATGTGCTATTTTAGACCATAATCTATCTTTGTGCAAAATTTCATCCAGATCTGTTCAGCCGTTCTGGCGTGAAAGAGTAACAAACAGCCATACATCCATCCATCCATTCATACAAACTTTCGCGGTTATAATATTAGTAGGAGTAGGATAGTAAGATTAAAACTCGAAGTTAATTTAACGATCTTGAAAGCGGGCAGCGCAAGACCGGTCTTTGTGGAGATCATTGGGGAAACCTTTGTCCAGCAGCGGAAGAAAAGATGATGATAATGTAATCTTCATCTTTTACATATCCTTATTCCACTCAAGCGGGGTTGGGTTGGTACAGTATGTACAAAACTGTTCTTCAAGCAAATCCCTTGTGTATTTTTCCTATAAAAATACACTAGAAATTGGTTTAAAAAACAGTTTTGAAGATAAACTTCCGCAACGTCTGATTCGATCAACAGTATGTGAACTTCTGCCATTCATCTCTGTCACTCATCATCTCAAAATTCACTTCCTTCTTTTTCATGTTCTCTTTCACGCAGCTAATCCAAACTTTCTCCGGTCATCCTCTACTTCTGCAATGACAAAAACGTAATCACGAAAAACAAATGTCAAAACTCCTGTTTTGCTTCACGTAATATTTTTAAACCTCCAAAATGGCAAACTTCCCGGCAACCCTCAAAGCAATCTTCAATTTAGCTTACCGCTTCATTTTTGCATCTCTGCAAAAACTTCCTTGCTTACGCTACTTTACATGACAGCTACTTTGGGGATTTATTCGGTGCGTGGTTTCAAAGTGAAATTAGAAATGTACAGGTACTTTGAATGATAGAGGTGCTGCGATATTTATAGCTTTAGATGTTTTGCCCTACTCCGAAAAGGGAAAATGTATAGAATTTAAAAGTATCTGTAATCGACTGTACCTATCATATGTACATCACATTGCACACCCGATTTGGGTCTTCTGTTGAGACTATATTTAAATTAAGACCTTTGTACACAGTTCTGCAATAAATTATTCTTATTCTTATATCGACCGAGTGAACGTTGACGAGCGAAGCTTCTATGCTTCAGCTTCAACAAAAATGTCTCAGTATGTCCGAATTCTGTCCGGATCTCTGTCTTCCTCTACAGGTCGCGTTTCTTAACCGATTCTCTTGAAATTTTGTGAGTAGATTCAATTACTTTTTTGATTTTTTGTGTGAGAGTCAGTTTTCGGTTTAGTTAGTTTAAATGGCGAAGATAGATAGATAAACTCTTTATTGTTCACACCACAGATAACAAAACAACAAGAGAAAAATAATGATAAAACTTATTAAATAGTGTAACAACTGGCGGCCTTATCACTAAAAGCGATCTCTTCCAGGCAACCTTAGGATGGAGAGGATACGTACAGATCCTCAGACGTAGACAAATCAGAGATCAGACGTAGGACAAATGAGTATGGGACAGGGTGTGCAAAAATAACTAAAATAAACATAAGATTGATACAAAGAGACAACAAAACATCGAGCATTATACTTAAACACCTACATAAACTATTTACATAAAACTTACATAAAAGTACATCATACTAATATAATACGAAGATGTGATTTTTTGTTAACAAAATTTCACGAGAATCGAATGAGACCTGAAGAGGAGGACGACAGCTCACATGGCCACTAGTTGTAGGTTGCAGCTGTTACAGATCTTCATGATTCAAATGAGAATTTTATTGTTTGTTTCAATTTCTTTTTTTTTTATTAATTTCAATCTTGGCCTAATAGTGGCTATTTACAGAAGCTCAAGTGTACGTTTCAACTCGAAGTTACTCATCAGAGGTTCTACTGATAAATTCGTCTTGCGCCATCCAAAGTTAGAAGCTTACCATGCGTTAACACCATTTTAAAGTGGCATTTATAACATTTTAACTGTGAGTTTAATTATCCCTGCGTTAAATAATTGAACTCCGTATCTTGGGAACGTGAGCTTATGTGTTATTACTTAACCTCTGCTTTACTTTCTTGATCTTGCTCCTTTTTAACCAACTCATACTGATGTTTTAAATGTGAAAGTTTTAAGTGTGTGAGTCTGTGCTTTTTTTTTTGGAGTGAAACTTCTAATGCGATTTCCAACAAGGTTGCGTTAAACGTTTAATGCTCCTAGGGAGGGGGAATAGAAAGAGACAGAGCGAGAGTGAATGCGTGAAAGATACACAGAAGTATCACTTCTTCCGCACGGAGGTACTCCATGCACAATTTTTTTTCTTAAGATTCCTTACAGCTAGATACAAAATTATAGATAGAAAAAGAAAAAGACAGAAGGCTTTACATTTTCAGGAATAGATAAGTACATAGATAAGTAACACTTAAAAAACAGACTCACGAAATGAGGAATGGAAATAACGGACTTCCATATTTCTAATTGAATTACTACAACTGGTTTATCAATTAGAAATAACAGCTCACTAAAGATCCTGTGGTACTGCGAGTGAAACCAAGAGATACAGCTTAGTATTACACAAATATCTCCAGAAAATATCACTCATTCCTTACAAAACAAAGACATGTCTATTTAACAAGTTCCAGAACTTGTTAACAAAGTGCAAAACAAGAGTTTTGATAACCAAGAGATTGTCTTTCGTTACAAAAGGCGAGCTTGGAAGATGTGCTACTTTGGTGACAGTTGAGGGGAGGGGAGGTTAGGGGGGAGGCTTGATGTTACACTGGAAAAGGCGAATTGAAATTACAAAAGTGGGGTATATGGTAATAGTAAATTAGGTTGTCAATTTCATTCGGCTCTTGTTGTAGAGACGTTGAAAAGTTTCAAAACTAATTAAAATAGGCACACAAGATATACGAAAACTCTGTGATAAGTAAGCTAGCTATATCCCGCGGTTACAGAGAACCATAATTTGTTCGAGATAAAATGCTTTTATGCTAATTCAGAGTATGAGCTAGCAAGTAAGTAGAGTTACGTAAGGAGAGAGCTACTATAGTCGGAATAATCGACTAAATCGTACGTGAGTAATTCCCATTTTATAAATCATAAAGAGTATAAGGGCGTTTTTCAAAAAAGATGTACATTCGCGAATATATGGCGTCCAAAACTTTAGTTCTGTTTTTATAATTTATATATGTACGTACTTGAGTAAACGGCGTATTTGTTTGATGAATACATATTTAAGTTACTAAATTTACTATTATGTGCAACCTAACACTCGTTAGTATTAGTTTATTATAAAAACAAATGGCAAAAAAGTGTAAAATGTTCATGTCCCACCTGCATGATTAGAACTTTCAAGTCTCAGAAAAAATTACATGAATTAAATAGCGCCACTATTTTATATTCTGTAGACAAATGTTGAACTTGTAAATACGATTTAGAGCTCTATAATGTCGTAATTGAGCTTAAACTAGCTCAAAATACTGTTTATGTGTTGTCCCAGGAATATGGCAGAACCGGAATTCCGGCAATAGTCACGATACATTTTTTAATACTTAGACAAAATATTACCCTAAACTATGGTTATTTTTAGTTTTTGGGAATATTAATCTTTACTGTAGTATAACCGGTATTTTGAAACATATCTCAGTGTAGTCAGGATCTGTGACGAAAGCGGGCGCGACACGTTGGTTGCGAATTGAAGTTCCAGATAGCAACGGGATTTTATGAGGTATGTAGCAGTTTATCAAGTTATTTGCCGTAATACAATCACAAATGTGGTATTAAACTATTGTATTACAAATCGCAAGTAGCCGTTACATGAATACAACGGCTTGAATTATTGTTTGAAGTTCAGTTGGTATCAATTCGTCACGTCAGGTTCGTCACGTATTGTATAGACGGAATCATTTTGTGACGCACCGGAACTATTAGGCTGGGGCTATATTTGACGAACAGTACAAAAAAAAATCCTTTAAGTAATCTATTATAAAATTTGGTAGACAGGTTTTTTGTTCTAATCTAACTAAATTATTTTATTTTATTCAATTTTAATTTTGATTAATTTGTCATGAGGGTAAGTTGTTATTTGGAATGGCATTATAGGTAATTATTCAAATTAGTAATATTTATTTAATAATATTAAAAAATATTATATTATAGGTAATATTTATTTATTTAATAGTCTTTGTTTTTTGATTACTACTTCTTACATTAGTAAGAAGTCTGTTAAAAATAAAATTATGTAGGCCACATACTTTATATACTAGTACTTAACTAAATAACTATATAATTAAAATAAGAGTTAATATTCTCTCAGTTCTCTAAGTGTAAACATAGCTTACTTTTTTCCAGTTAGTCTCGTAGAATTCCAGATAGTCACTGTCCCAAATTTTTATGTAGACAATAACGAATACAATTCAATAAATGTTTAGTTCTTTGTTAATATATGTGGTTGTTTAGGACACTGATGTTGTATATTTATAATATTTGTTAGCTCTTAAAGTTGAATGTCATTAAGAAAGTATGTAAATGTAAACTTTTTAAGGTCAAAAGTTCCTACTGTGACGATCTCGAAAGAAAAATGATTGCTACGCAATAATTATTGTGTTTTATCCATGTTTTGACTTGGTGTTTCAAAGATTTTAAAGTTATTTAATGATTAATAAAGATAAATTAATATAACAACTCTTATTTTTCATTTTATTAACTTTTTGCTATTGTGACTAACCGGAGCAAATGCCTGTGAACTCTTACGTAAAAATTAAGATTATCGCGATGTGTTTCGTAATACTGTTATTTATTTTTGAATATTACTTAATTTAAAGTACTTTTTATCAAATAAGATAAAAAAATACATAAAAATTTCTAAAAATCAAAATCAACTCCGGTTCGTCACGTGTACATCTTTTTTGAAAAACGCCCATAAGCTATTTGCATAGTAAATTACATCCAAAATAGAGTCGAAAACCGCTTACACATATACTTTTGTTTTAACAACATGCTGAGGATCTTATACGAAAGACATTTAGTAGGGTTTAACAAGATTTCATTTTTGCAAGCATTCTCTCTAATAATGTGTGACTCGCCGGTAATTATGACTAATATTAAGGAGTCTGCACACTAAAGCCGGACACGTCATGTCACCGGATTATTTTGGACATTTTGCACACACGGTCAACTGTCCCCAAACTTAGCAGAGCTTGTACTATGGCTGCCAGAGACTGATTTACACACTCGTGTACTTTTTTAAATACATACTTAAATAGATTTTAAGTACTACTTAATGTCGACTACTTATTTTTTACCACCGACTTTGGTATGGACTCTTTTACGACACCTCGCATTTCAAATTAGTTCGGCCGTTTATCTGTTGAGACAGTAAAAGTACACATTTAAAAAAAACAAACATCATACACTAGATAAACCTTTTTTTTGGGCAGTCGGGTAAGGCAGTGATTAATCTTCCGCTCGGCCGCGCACAGCGTAGCCACAAAACCCAGAACCAATACAGCCAAGATCAGGCTGTCTCGAGCAATTCTCGCGTTATTTGTTTCCACTCCAGAGTCAATTCGGTAGTTCAAACTTTGCTTATTTCCCTGAGGGTTGCCGGCAGACGGGGAACATTGATTCGAACAACGACTTGATACTCTATAGACAGACATTCTAGCTAGCAATCTGTCTAATCTGTCAAAGATGTTCACCATCAAAATCATAGATTAGTAAACAATAGTAAACAAGTTGAAATCGTAGTTTTAGACAAAAAAAAAGGTTTAATTCACTACACACACATACGTACACATATAAACACTCACTCACTACTCTACACATTCTCGTACACTCATTTAAACTAGTTTGTTCATTTTTGTAAGAAAATTACACTTTCTTTAATCCGGAGGTGGGCGTTGTTACCCGCGAGTCCCGCGACACAGTTTTTTAACTACAGCGGGAAACATCGATAGACTTTTATTATTGTACCTTTATTATCGTTCCAAATAAAGTAATTTAGTATTTTTATATTTTGTACTAACTGCTTGATTTTTGATCGTCTTCTTTCCTTGCCATCTGACATGCTTGACAATGTCGCCAAGCATTACCATCGGGCTAATGGTCAACTCTTCGTCTACACTCTACAACGTCGTCACCCGCCTTACGACATTAATCAACTAAAAACTTCAAATGTAAACACAAAAGTTACATCATAAGCATGTTATGGCTGAACTGAACGCTGTGTGGTTCGCTCACAGACGACCTCGAGTCTAAAATGTTTATGAGCACAATTTGTGCTAATGATTTGACTGGAAGTGCTCTTCTCCTGTATGTTAAATGGTAGTCGCTGTATTCAGAAAACTTCGCCCGAGGCGAGCCTACTGATTATTGCGCGTTGATGGGTAATCTATTTTAGATACTGTATCGATGTTTCTCGAAAATTTTACTGTCAATAATGAGATCGAAGTAAAATAAAACAAAATCATGTAAAAATTATATACTTACCTACGTTTAGCTGAAAAATACAATACAATACAATACAAAAACTCTTTATTGACACCAAATACAAAATAAATCTAAACTAAACATTCAAAAATATAGGCGCAATGGGCGGTCTTATCGCTTAAGAGCGATCTCTTCCAGACAACCTTTGGATGGAATAAAAACATTATGATTAAGCATGGACGGTGGTGTGAATAAATACTATAGATTGGTTAGTTACTATAATGAACACCTCTATTTTTAATATACATGTGATATAATTATATAAGCGATGGCAGCCTAGTTGGGAGAAGGTCCGCCTCTCAAGCCAGAGGGAGCAGGTTCGAACCCAGCCGACGGCATGCACCAATTTGTTCATTGTGTGAACATATGTGCGTATTGTATATCATCTGCTACATGACTGAAGCCCGGTGTATGGCGACAGGCTCGCCCCCTGTCACATTTGGGACTGAATATCGTCCGGCGAAATGTAGGTGTAGTATTACACCTCTGCCAGCCCCCCGGGGGAAAGGCGTGACGATATGTTATGTTATTTTTAATATACTAGCAAAAACTTTAAGGATGGTTCTCTACAAACAACTTTTACTATAAGACCAACCTTGAAATTGCAAAACAAAAATTTGCTATTTCATACAAAAATTGAGCAGCGACATAATGTTTAAAACAACAGCAGATTTTTGTTAGCAATTTCAGAGTTGATTCTATGGTAAAAGTTGTATGTTAAGGGTCCGACGACCACTTTAGACTAACATCGCAGTGGGTAAAGGGTTTCTATTGCCATTTCGTCTAGAAGAAGACGACGAGCGAAGAAAGCAATTAAAGACACTGACGAGCCTCTACAATTATCTACAGAGTGACAAAGTTCATTTTCAATATTTTTTATGACTTTTGCACTTTTCTAATCATTCTTAAATAACCTAAAATTTCGCTTGTATTATGGACTAATTTAAAAGCTAATAATATGGACAACTTTCCTAAGTAAAGGATTTTTGATTTGCTTTGTATTAAATAAAGCATTGAAAACGATGCAAAAGTGACCCCTTCCAAATGCGGATATTTTTCATAGCTCTATTTTATCTTGATGACGTTTTTAAAACAACCATAGATACTACATAAATCTACACCCCTATGTTCTATAGGGTGGAGATATAATTCATAGTACATGCCAAATTTCATCATAATCTGTCAATGGATTTCAAGAAATTTGACAAACGCGTTTGTACGGAAATTCAGAGCGTCGCGAATCCCTTAAGATGTAGAGAATCAACCTACAAAATTATGTTATACCTATATTAAAAATAGCGGTGTCTCTCTTAGGTGAGTCTGAAGTTTCAAAGAGAGAAAAAGACAAAACACGTACCTATCCGTATACAGAATGTTACAAAAACGTTGTAGTATCAGTGAGGTGTGCATCCAGTAGTGTGCATGTTTTGGGGGCTGAGCTACCCACGTCCGTAGGAGTGTACTCTATTCTGATTCCCTACACGTGGTCCCCGGGTAGTGCTAACCGGGTAGCAAACTCTGGTGGGAGGCTTCGGCCGTGGCTAGTTACCACCCACCGGACCAAGCCATGCCGTGAAATGACCTAGTCGTGTTTCGGGATGTAGTCCGGTGTAACCGTTCCGAAGACGGGTCTGAGCAGCAGCGCACTTGTAGCGCCTCACTCAACTGCCGTCTTTGTACTTGTTCACTCTACAAAACTCCAGCTAGAGTGAATAAGTATCTTACAGGTTGTCGTGCTCCATCTTAGACCACAACGTCGCTTAACGTCAGGCGAGTTGGTGGTCAAACGCCGACCTATTCTACATAAAAAAAATAAAAAAATAAAAGTATCGATTCGACTGCTAGGTAGAGACAAAATCCAGCGCAAATTCAGCGCTGCCAAGTTTTATAATCCAACCAATAAGCCCTAAATCAAATTCTCTCCAGTCCTTACAACACAAACTATCCCAAACCATCGAAACAATCTATTCCTAGTCCCTTTAACTTTACGGTTTCACAGCCTATCGCGAAATTCGACCCGTATTCGATAATGGGGTAGAATCCCCAGATCAAAGGACAACCGACCGGATTCTCTAAATACTTACCTAAGCATTCCCCTGGCAGTACAAATTGTTTGAAGATTTTGTGATAAATTATTTCTCGGGTAACGATTACTTTGAGAGAGTGAGACGGTTATTTTACGTGGATGAATGAATAAGTGATTTTTAGGTTGTAATTAATGATTGGGGTAAATAACGAGGCTTGTTCTGTTGTTGGACTTGATTGACTTGCACATTTAATTATGTATGACGGTAGGTCTTATTTACTGATAATAACATATCGTCACGCCTTTCCCCTGAGGGGGCTGGCAGAGGTGTAATACAACACCTACACTTCGCCGGACGATATTCAGTCCCAAATGTGACAGGGGGTTAGCCTGTCGCCATACACTGGGCTCCGGTCATGCAACAGATGACATACAATTCGCACATGTGTTCACACAATGAACAAGTTGGTGCGTGCCGATGGCTGGGTTTGAACCCGCTCACTCTGGCTTGAGAGGCGAGTTCCTCCAACTAGGCTATCATCGCTTACTCATAATTTAAAAAGAAAAGTGGTTTGGCGATCAATTTATACTAACTGCGCATTGGCTAAAGGTTTTCTATTGCCATTTCGTCTAGAAGAAGACTACGAGCGAAGACAGCAAGTAAATATACTGACAAGCCTAAAAAGTCATCTAGAGAGTGATAAAATGCAATTTCATTTTATTTTTACTTCTCTTATCATTCTTAAATAACTAGTAATTTCTCTTGTATAATAGATTTCATCCATCGGCCATGGGACGTCCACTGCTAGACATAGGCCCCCATAGATCTCCAATAAGACCGGTTGGTAGCGGCCTGCATCCAGCACGATCCTGCGGTCTTCACAAGGTCATCTGTCCACCTTGTGGGTGGACGTCCTACGCTGCGCTTGCCGGAACGTGGTCTCCATTCGAGGACCTTTCGACCCCATCGGTCATCAGTCCTTCGTGCTATGTGCCCTGCCCACTGCCATTTCAACTTGCCAATCCGCTGGGCTATGTCGGTAACTTTGGTTCGTCTACGGATCTCCTCATTCCTGATTCGATCTCGCAGAGAGACTCCGAGCATAGCCCTCTCCATAGCTCGTTGGGCTACTAGGAGCTTATTAATAAGTCATCACTGGTAACACACACTGGTCGAACACTTTCGACTTGAGGCACTGAGGTATGTCGGACGAGAAGATGCTACGCAATTTTTCGAACGCTGCCCAGCCGAGTTGGATTCGGCGATTGACGTCTTTCTTGAAGTTGGACCTACCTAATAATAATACCTATACCTATAATAGATTTATTTAAAAGCTAATGATGTAGACAACCTCCCTATGTAAAGGGATTTTCGATTTGCTTTGTCTATCTATTAACAGTAATTCGTCATCCATGTAAACAATTTTTAAACTCTCATTGATATTTTAAAAACTGCTTGACGGATCTTAATAAATTGTATACGGGACCACCTCTAAAATCTATTATATTTACCAAACATAACAATAGTCGTTAAATCGATTCACAATTGCCAGAGTAACCGCATAACATACATATAAAAATACTCATACAGTTGAGTTGAGAAGCTCCTCCTTTTTGGAAGTCGGTTAAAAAACTAACATTGTTTTTATTTATGTGAAATTTAATATGTAGGTACCTTACCAAATACTATTTTTTTGAAATCGAATACAGTTTGAAGCCTAAGACAATTGCACAATAAAGACGAATCGAACAAGATAACACATCAAAATCGGTTCAGACGTTTAGTAGTTCCGAGCGAACATAGAGACCACCGACCCAATTATTTTTAAGTCGATGGTAGAGTCGGACAACATACATACAGCAATCAAACACATAATCCTCCTTTCTTGGGTTCGCCGCAGTCGTGTATTAAAAATAAATAAGTTTCTTTTGAGACTTTGAAACAAAATAATAGCAGATTGCTAAGCCAAGACCCCCTGTCTTGGGACAGGACAGGGTAGTGTTGCAACCGGATCTCTTTTATTGATTTAAAGTACAATTTCATGATCATCTTCCTAAAAAAATTAAAGCTTTAACCATAGGTTGCATCCAGCAGATACCCAAATATTGCTGGTAAAGCTAATGATAGTTGGCCAGGTCCACCTTTTTTTATTGCTTAATAGGCTTGCGTTTTACCGCCAACATACCTGATGATAAGCAGTGATGCGGCTTTTTTTATTGCTTAATAGGCTTGCGTTTTACCGCCAACATACCTGATGATAAGCAGTGATGCGGCTTTTTTTATTGCTTAATAGGCTTGCGTTTTACCGCCAACATACCTGATGATAAGCAGTGATGCGGCTTTTTTTATTGCTTAATAGGCTTGCGTTTTACCGCTAACATACTCGTACCTGATGATAAGCAGTGATGCGGCCTACGATGGAGCACGCTTGCCTAGAAGAAACCGATTCACTCGAGACTTGAAGACACCCAGATTATAAGTGTCAGGGAACACACACTCTGGCAGAGTATTCTACCTGTTGGTCAGACCCAATAAGGACTCACGGACCTGTCAATAGCTCAAGTTATTAAGACTACCGAACACAGGAACACGTGGAAGTGCATAAATCATCGAGTGATCAAGACTCATTTAAGCTAGACACCACTTTCACCAATGAAGATGCCACTTAGAAGAAGAGATAAAAGCTGCAGAACGTTCCTCTTCACGGTGGAGTAATATTAGGCTATTGCTCTTCTGCAAGGCTAGCACGGGTCGGAGAGAAATTATCTTTCCACCGTTTTAATCCACGCTTAGATGCGACAAAGCTAGAATACGCATTTGTATTATTTTGGCGGAAAGACTATTTGTGTCCGGTCCGTGGTAGCTCTGCTGCTGGTTTGTCTTGTACTCTTTTTATTTAATCTGGAAATGTTATAGAATAAAGAAGATACACAATCCAAGTTGAACAGTCATAGCAAACAAACTGGAAGCTAAAAGTTACATATGACTCTATTTATCAATAAAAGAACTCAAGGAAAACTATCCAGTCTTAAGTAATATAAAACTGCTAAATAAGTAAGTCCTATAATGGTAGCGATTCCGATGTAAACGCACTAAACACACATAATGCTTGTTTTTATTTTGTATTTTTGGTGGCAATAAAGAAGGCATTGTTTTGTTAACGAAACCTAGTGCTATAGATATCTTTTACTAATATGGACATAATAAAGAGACAGCATGAATTTTATTGTTGCGAAGAAAAGTGATACAACTTGTTTTTGGTCGGCACCCGCTCGCTACCTGGTTAAACTTGTATGAAAAATACGTTTCAACTTATTTGACGGTACTTACTAAAATTTATGTTATCTTTTTCTTGTGTTTCTATTAGTAAAAGACATCCGAACGATAGCACTAAGTTTCGTTTAGTGAGTAGACAATAGAATCGAGGCCAATATCAACGAAGTAAGTATACAGGGTGTTGGGTTACGACGAACGTACTTCAGTATTCAGTAAATGGTTCTGAATTCTAAATATGTAAAAGATCCTCGTAGGGCTACTTCAATTTCATTTTTTCCTTATGCGGTACCTATTGCCGCAATTTCGACAATGTCATGTGAACAGTATTTGATATAGTCGATTACATATCGCCACGCCTTTCCCCCGAAGGGGCTGGCAGAGGTCTATTACGACATTCACACTTTGCCGGACGATATTCAGTCCCGAATGTGACAGGGGGCGAGGCTGTCACCTTACATCGGGCTCCAGTTATGTAGCAGATGACATTAAATACGCACATAGGTATGTTTAAACCATAAAAGCGATCAGTTGTGCGGCCAGTGTACTAACGCACGTCACGTCCGTCGCTAATCTAATGAGTCTAACGACCGTCTTTGGGATTGCACCCACGCGAACGTTAAAGAATTTGTCACACTGGATGCGTTCTGCGATCTATGGTCCGGTAGAAGCGACGTTCACACATATTACGGGCTGTGTTCGCTTTGACCGGACCGCAGAACGCAGAACGCATCCAGTGTGACAAATTCTTAACGATATTGTCAAAGATTTCAAAAGTAAGTAGTTATTATTAGATAGATATACTGATGAGTAGAGTAGTCTCGTATGCTGCAAATGCATAGGCAGATGCATGTGCGGCAGTGAAGGTTAGGTGAATGGATGACAGGTTTTTCCTGAGTTCGCCACAAAAAGAAACACTGTTTTCGGTTGTCACTGTTCGTACGTATTTAATATTTAATTGTATTCACTATTTGGTCGTATACTAATAGGTAATTAATTTGGATATAATTATGGACACAATCGAGCGAGCTGAACCTGACCAGCGCAGAGCATAGAGAGGAAACGGGGAAGAATCATAGATAAAAGACATGTTGCTAATATCCGATAAGTAGTGATGAGACACATGACAATTATTATAGAGATGTAGGGCATAGACAACATATAATCGACTTCCAACACTCCTCCTTATGCTCTACATCTTTTAAAGATATAGGTGGATCCATAAAAATACATTATGGCCAGGTAATCCAAATACAGCAAACATACAGAGATTATACAACATTTTAGGTCACAGAAATAAACTTATCATACATATAAAAATAGCTGATAAACATGAAACCTTTTTGAATATACATATTCTACAACTCTACATGTTCACACATTTACTTTACACATTTCAAATGTAATCCCATTACAAAATTACAATGTTTTTGACTAAAGCCCCGAGCAACTAGTCTTGCTTTAAACTTATCAAACTTGCCTGAGGCATCAAACTTTTTCTTGAACACCCATTTACACTTTATAATATTTTTACCCATTGGCCTATCAACTAATTCCCATACATTGTTCTTTAATAAGGAATTATACTCACTTTCCATGGCTTTATGCCACTGAGATTTATCTGAGGAATGCATGGCCTCCTCGTAGGTAACAGGGTCGCCCGACAGACTTGCATCAGCCATTAATACAGATAAGTCGTAATCATTTAACTTACTTGGCAGTTTACCCCTAGTAGTACGGAGAGGTCGCGAGCGAGACGCGTCGGCGGTACCTACCGACGATGTCGGCTCTCCTCCTTGAGGTATAGACTCCGGCAGAGGAGACGAGACATCTGACATGATGTCATCTCCATCACCGTGATCACTTACTCCCTCATCTCCAGTACAATAGATGTCAGATGATGGCGACAACGCTGGCGACGTTAGTTCCGCATCTGAAACATCATGGGAAACACCATTAGACTTATCAGAAATTCTACAATTAGTACTATCACTATTACTAGTATCACAGTATTCAATTATACTATTATTTGAAGTTTTATTGTCATTGTTCAAAATTGTATTATCATTATTTATAATTGAATTGATAGTATCATTGTATAAAATTTCATTTACATTAGTGACTTCCTTCTCCTTAATGTCACTGTCAATAAAAATAAAATCATTGCTCACGCTTTCAGCGTTCAACCGATCTCCTTGCTTTTCTAAAAAATTATCCTCAAAAAATGTCACACAGCGTGAATAAATGACTTTCTGAGGACAAGATGGATCTATTAAACGGTAACCCTTGCAAGTTTCACCATATCCTACAAATATATAACGTTTCGCCTTTGCATCAAGCTTATGGCGTTTTTGATCAGGAACATGAGAATAGGCAACACAGCCAAAAATGCGCAAGTGACTAAGATCAATTGGAGATCCGGTCCATACATATTCTGGAATGCTGTCCGACAAAGCTGTGGTAGGGCTCCTATTTTTCAGATAGATTGCCGTCATGACGGCTTCCCCCCAAAAGCGGTCAGACAGACCAGATTCTTGCAGCATTGCACGTGCCTTCCCAAATAAAGTCTGATTCACACGTTCAGATATTCCATTTTGCTCTGGTGTAAATGGAACTGAGGTTTGGTGAACTATGCCTTCCTTTTTAAGAAAATCGCTTAATTTGTTATTGCAATATTCAGTTCCGTTATCTGTTCTTAAACATTTTATAGATAAACCTGTCTGTTTTTCTACTAAAGCTTTAAAAGAAATAAAATGGGAACTCACCTCAGATTTAGACTTCATAAGAAATGGGTGAACTATAAAAAGCGCACGCCTACAACCTCGGAGAGTCAAACATTTCACCGGGGACTCGGCTCACAGTAAGCCGCGCACCGTGTTACCCTATAAAATCAGCTTTTTTTATCAAAATGTACGAGGATTGAAGACAAAATTACTGAGGTGGCGTGCCAGCATGTTAGTCTCAGATCACGTGGTGGTCGCCGCGACTGAGACGTTTCTCGACGGCTCGGTGGAAGACGCCGAGGTAGCACCAGATGGCTGGACACTACTGCGCCGCGACCGCGCGACCCCCTGTGGTGGAGTGCTGCTCGCCGCGAGGCCGGAGGTCACCGTGCGCCGCCGTTCAGAACTGGAGTCGGAGCTTGCCGAGGATCTGTGGGCCTCCTTCACTTATCGTGGTATCTCTTTTCTTGTTGGCGTTGTTTATATAAAACCAAAAGCTACCGATGCCGTATATATGAATTTATTTTGTAAAATTGAATCATTTTTATCTGTCTTAAAATGTAAAATTTTTATTTTCGGCGACTTGAATATAAATAGTGCCTCAAGCGCAATCAAAAACTATTATTGTTATTTTTTGACTTATTGTAATCTAATTGATCATAATGACGTTACTAACGCTAACGGAGGCATTCTTGACGTAGTGTTGGCGCAGGAGTGCAGTGAGTCGGTTTCGGGGGCGGTGTGTGTGCATGAAGCAGCCGAGGGGTTCGTCCCGATCGACCGGCTCTACCATCCTGCGCTCGAAATAGCGCTCGCTCTCCGACCGCAAGGTAATGCTCGCGCCCGACTGCACCCGAGCAACATTGACACATTGCAGGATTGGAATTTCAAAAAAATGGATTTCCCCCTCTTTCTTTCATTACTTGAGGAAACTTCATGGGCATCCGTGCTCAAATCCAACGACGTTTCAGTCGCGACTGAAAAATTCTACGACATTCTTTATAGATTATTTGATCTGTCGGTCCCCAAAAAGAAAAGGCAGTTGGCACAGTGCAGTAGGTATCCCGTTTGGTTCACTGCAGATATTATAAAGGATATCCGACGTAAATCTAGATTGCATAGAGCTTGGTTGACTTCAAAGTGTGTCGATACGTATAAGGCATTTTCAGAATTACGTGGTAGTTTAAAAGTCCGTATAACCCGAGAGTATAGAACACATATGTCTTGTATCGAAGACAATTTATTACAAAATCCACAGAATTTTTGGACCCACATACATCGCCTTAGATCTAAGGGTGGGTTTGAGCCTTGTGTTTCCTATAAAGGTAATTTGTGTGAAGGTGTAAGAGCTGCTGAGGCATTCGCGGAGTACTTCGCTAGTGTTTTTCTTGTTAAATCGCCGACACTTAACGTCAACTCGTGTGGGGGGCTGGGTGCTATCGGTGGTCACGTTTCTGTTCCCGCTATATTCCCTGAAGACGTTGAACGCGGCCTCAATAAGTTAAAGACAGGCAGCTCACCGGGTCCTGATAACTTACCTAGTTTTGTCCTAAAAACGGGTAAGAAACATCTTATTCTGCCTCTTTACCATATCCTCAACCTGTCGCTTAAAAATGGAAAGTATCCTGAACAGTGGAAATTGTCCAGAGTGACCCCAATCCCGAAAAGTAGTGACAGAAAGTCGGTAGAGGCATACCGTCCGATAGCGATCCTATGCGCACCCGCTAAAGTTTTCGAGTACATTCTACACAATGAAATCTATAGACAGGTCAAACAACAGATAGGAGAAGAGCAGCACGGCTTCAGACCAGGCCGCTCTGTAAACACTAATCTTTTAGGATTAGTTGATTACATCTCCGAAGCCATGGACCGCGGTTCACAAGTAGACGTTATCTACTTTGACTTTCAAAAAGCTTTTGATAGAATAGATAACGATATATTATTACATAAGTTATATACTCTAGGCTTCTCTTCCGGTCTCTTACACTTTTTTGCAGACTTTTTAAAGGACCGACAGCAATTTGTTAGGCATGGTACATATATTTCAAAACCATATCACACGAGATCGGGTGTAAGCCAAGGATCCATCACTGGCCCTCTGCTTTTTCAAATTATGGTTCATGACTTGCCTAAAGTGCTTAATTCCGCCAAGTGTCTCTTGTATGCTGACGACCTTAAACTTTTTCTCGAAATTAAAACGCCTAGTGACTGTCTCAGCTTACAAGACGACATAAATAGTATCTGTGCATGGGCTGAAAGCAACAAAATGACATTTAATGTAACAAAATGTAATGTAATGACGTTTGACCGCAAAAGGTATCCAATCAATTATAATCATAATCTTGACAATTTGTGTATTAATCGAGTAAATTTTATTAAAGACTTAGGAGTAAAATTTGACCGTAGCCTGACTTTTCACGACCACATATCTGATTTAGCCAAAGATACATATCGTCGTCTAGGGTTCGTTTTGCGAAATTCCAAGGATTTTCAAAATCCATTAGTCGTCAAAACCTTATACAACTCACTAGTAAGAAGCAAACTCGAATCAAGCTCGTGTGTGTGGAGCCCGCACCATATCACTTACACGCGGATGCTAGAAAAGGTTCAAAAATCTTATTTGAGATCCTTATACAAGATACTCTACGGTTACTACCCGTACTTGTATCCGACAAAATTCCTGCTCGACCAGCTCGGGTATAACTCATTAGAAGTGAGAAGGATGATAGATCAGCTCACTATTTGCAAGGTGCTCAGAGGATCAATCGACTCCTTGCACCTACACGAATTGTTGTGCACCTTGTCAGTGCCAAACGGACCAGGAGTGCCGGTTAATAGACGTGGGAAACTGCCCAAGTTATTCTATGTGGATGACTACCGCACTGTGGCACGCTCTATGTCGCCACTCATCCGTGCCCGCCGCCACCTCAATACACTCCTTTCCGCCAACACTGATATTGATATTTTTTGTGACAAATGGAAAATTTTAATCAAGACATTTTTGATTTATTGTGAAAATCTAACTGACCAATTTGATAGGAACAAAAAGTCCATATGTGTCTATGATGTTTGATTGAAACATGATAGAGTATATAGTAATACTTTTTACTATTTAATATTTTTATTTTTATTTTTGACATTTTATGTATTGTTTTTAATGTAATTTATTTTATTCTGTTTTGAATATCGTTGACATAGATGTTAGTGGATGTATCCGTTTTTATGTCAATAAACAATTTGAATTTGAATTTGAATTTGAATTCATAAGGTATCCAAATGTCTTCCTTGAAAAATCATCTGTGAATGTCAACAAGTAGCGGGCTCCGCCCCAAGTGCTTTCTTGCATCGGGCCGCATACATCGGAGTGGACCAGTTCAAGTAATTTGGCAGCACGCTTAGCACCATGCTTGGGAAAAGAAGACCTATGCATCTTTCCTGTAACACATGCCACACAACTGCCAGGTTCGCCGACTTTTCCCTGAAAAACGACACCAAGACACTGATTTCCACCACCCAGTATACTTACACTTCTGTGATTTAAATGGCCAAGACGCTTATGCCACACATCTATAGGTGCGCACACAGCAGCATGAGCACTCACTGTCTCCTGCCTAGGATGAAGGAGCATGGAGGTCTCAAGGGGTAAGGACCTACCTTGTTGTTTTTTATATTTATACAACCCATTAATTTTCTTAGCACATAGAACTTGATCACCAGATATCTGACAATTATCATAAATAGAACAACCATCTTTATGAAAAGCAACAACATAGCCTTTATCTGTAATCTGATTAACAGATATTAAGTTATTAGAAAAGATTGGGTACCACTAACACATTGTCGAGAGTTACATTTGAAGAAAGAGATATTTTACCAACCATTTTACTGTCCAATTTCTGCCCATTGGCAACAGATATGATGCTGTTTTTGCTCTTGGTATCCGTAACGAGGTCATGGTGCATGCACATATGCACACTAGCTCCAGAGTCCAGAATGAATTCATCCGAGTTAGATGCAAACAAGGCAGATGCTAAAAAGGTGTGTTGATCTGATTTTTCAATACTTTGGTCTTGTTTTTGCTTCTTCTCACTGTCTCGGCGCTTCTTAAAGCATTTGCTAGCTACATGGCCCGTTTTCCGGCAGTAATTACATGTAATGTTACTCTTCTTCTTCTTGTAGGCCGCATAAGCGGTAGATTGTCCCTCGTGTGTGCGTCTGTGGTCCTCTTGCAGCAATCTCATTCTCACCATCTCACTAGTTAGGGAACTTGTGATGCAGGCCGTCTCAAGACCAGACACCAAAACATCGAATTCTTGTGGTAACCCCAACAGCAAGATTTCTGCAACTTCCGCATCGTCTATTATTTTTCCAATATCCGCAAGTTGCTGCACTAGTTTCATTGTTGTTTCAATATATTCGGACATAGAAGAAAAATGTTGATACTCGATGCGGTGTAATTTTCGTAATAACAGCACTTTTCGATATAGCCCACGATCTTCGAACGTATCGGCTAGCTTTTTCCATGCGTCATTAGATGTTTTGCAGTTGCAAACGTATTGATAAAGATTCGGCTGCAGCGTCAAACATATACGAGCAAGTGCACGACTGTCGCGAGTCGGATCGCCGACGGCGTTCTCGTCGGTGCCATCTACACATTGCCATAATCCCTCAGACAATAGGATTAATTTAATAGCAAATTTCCACGTTGTATAGTTCGAGACGCCTTGTAATTTTTCTATTGAGGCTATTGAGTTGTGAGGAGTCGGTGCGCTCGTAAGTGTCATAGGCGTGACCGGCGACTCGCGCCGTCCGCGTGTATCTTGATCCATCATGAATAAAAATTACGTACCTCGTGGTATTTTTGAGCTTTTCCAATTTCACACAAAGCTGAGCACATAACCTGATGAGTAGAGTAGTCTCGTATGCTGCAAATGCATAGGCAGATGCATGTGCGGCAGTGAAGGTTAGGTGAATGGATGACAGGTTTTTCCTGAGTTCGCCACAAAAAGAAACACTGTTTTCGGTTGTCACTGTTCGTACGTATTTAATATTTAATTGTATTCACTATTTGGTCGTATACTAATAGGTAATTAATTTGGATATAATTATGGACACAATCGAGCGAGCTGAACCTGACCAGCGCAGAGCATAGAGAGGAAACGGGGAAGAATCATAGATAAAAGACATGTTGCTAATATCCGATAAGTAGTGATGAGACACATGACAATTATTATAGAGATGTAGGGCATAGACAACATATAATCGACTTCCAACATATACGTACTTATATAAGCAAATGTATGTCAAATACAAAACTTTTATGACGTGTAATAAATAAATGACTTTCGTTCAACAAACACCCTGTATAAGTAAAACTTTAGTACACCTTTCCAGATAAGGTACAGTTGTTACGATTCAAACGGGCAAAGTTTTTCTTCTAATACACATGTTTTGTCTCAGAAAGTTTGAAAACACTAAGACGAGTGCTCTGTACTTCATAGCAGTACATTAGATTTCGATTTTTATTAATGCGACAAGAAATAAAACACGATATCCGAGAGAGATTATTCATCTTAATAATCTTAAGTACATTAGCTAAACTCATTAGCTCATTACCAACTTAATGGATAGGTAAGTCAATGCGTATTTTTTTTTATGTATGATCACGCATAGCTTTTTACAGAATAGTCCGATTTTAATAAAATGTTTTTATTTGGTTTACATCTCTATTGAGGTGCACCATAAGGCTTAGTTCAGAGCGACGCGGATTGTCCGTAAGAGGATGGGCGGACAGTATAAATTACGCGCTCGCCTGGCTCTGAACAAGCAGGTGTGCATTAATGTATTTAGCCGGACCGTCGCGGAAGCGCGTCCACATTCGCGTCACACTGATCTAGAGGGCATTTCAGTTAATCGTAGGCGATGTTTAACTGAACCGTTGATGTTGCGTTAGATTTTATCAAGTATAATTAAAAATATTTAAAAAACCCCGATACTGATTATATCAACACCGATTTTCATTAAACACAACTAAGCACACTCCCGACCAATTCACCTTTCAAACAAAAAACAAAATCATAATCAGTTCAACCGTTCGGGAGCTACGATCCCACACACACACACACACACACACACACACACACACACAAAGCAATAGCTAGAGCCTCCCCCCGTGAAGTAATGCTACCGGCGGTCCCGCGGGGGAAGTAGAGGTTGGTGCCAGAGGAAGGTTTTGGTCGGCAGGGATACTTATCGAGTCCGACATACCCAGGCAAGGCCTGATGATACGTAAGTGTATTTTTCCAAACCTCTGTAGAAAAAAAAACACACATAGAGAGACACGTCAAACTTATATCACCCCGTCTTTTTTGGGTCGGGAGTTAAAAATGGACGAGATACGGCTCAGTATCACTATTGCTAACAAACGAGCCAGCTGTACACCTTTGTGAAACATGAGTGTTACTGAGCCGTTCCCCGTTCGTTTTTTAAAAGCTAACACAACGTCAAATAGCATCTATGGTTAGCTGAATTACCCCCCTAGCTTCATGTAAAACAAGTTAACATAAGCTACTGCAATGTTCCGTTCCAGGACTAAGTGCCACTTGTATTGTTAGATTGAAGTTAAACTTTCGTCCGCAGCAGTTTGTAAGCGATCTAACTCCGGATGTTGGCTCTGGCTTCTTCGTTATTAACCTTATTTGTTGTTTCTTTTGGGTTTTAGCTTAGTTTTAAACTAAGTACAGAGCAAAGTACAAAAGGGTGTCCTTCCACTTTCTTTCTCAGCGCTCGACGCAATGGGAAAATTAATGGAATACATATTTTTATTCATATATTTTTCTATTACTTAATACGCTTGCGTTTGTCCGCCAGCATACCTGATGATAAGCAGTGATGCGGCCTACGATGGAGCACGCTTGCCTAGAAGAAACCGATTCACTCGAGACTTGAAGACCCAGATTATAAGTGTCAGGGAACACACACTCTGGCAGAGTATTCCACACTCTAGCGGTCCGTATGAGAAACGAGGAACCAAAGCGTTTCGTGCGTGTTGTAGGTATGTCGACCATAAAATAATGATAATAATGAAGTTAGTACTTTGTGAATTATTATTTTTTTTACATCGACTCACCGAGCTGCCGACTAGTGGTGACTACTGGTGACACGCCCACGGCCCGGTGATCTAAAAGAACTTTAAGTAGCAAAGAATTAGGTTCCTTTTTCATTTACCATTGCGAGGGCGGTCGGATGCTGAGTTTGCAGGTGGACGGACCACCTAAGCCCGTGAAATTACAACGAAACTAGCTGCGCCCCGCTGTTTCTCCCGCGGTTAAAAAGTTCAACTCGAAAAACATTCGAGTAGACTTAAAAACTTTATAATTAGCCACTTAAGCAAGTAAGTAATAAATTCGTTTTGTAAGTATCAAATTACGTTTTTACTAACTATAAAATTTTATAGAAAGCAGCTTCGGAACAAACGCCAAAGATCAAAGTTTGAACAGGCCGTTCAGTGTTTATTCAAAGGGTTTTAGTTAGTCTAAGCACTGAGCTAACAATGAAAACTTATGTAGGTAGATCGTAGATACTTTTGGGACACTGTATTTGTTATCAAATCATAAAACCCAAACGTAGTTTCTATCCACGTCGTAATTATTATTTTGTTATGCAAAATGGACGTGGATTTGATCCTACTGATATTATAAACGCGAAAGTTTGTAAGAATGGATGGATGGATGTTTGTTACTCTTTCACGCCAGAACGGCTGAACAGATCTGTATGAAATTTGGCACAGAGATAGATTATAGTCTAGAATAGCACATAGGATACTTTTTAACCGTAGGTGAAACACATAGGATACTTTTTAACCGCGGGTGAAACCACGGGGCGCAGCTAGCTCATAGCTTGTGACCTTTTCACATTCATCAACATATCAACATCAACCCGTAATCGTCCATTGGTTAACACAGGCTTTCTTGCACGCCTCTCATCCCGGACCTGTGCAAACGCCGATCTTTCACCATTCCCGTATTAGTAAAACCCCAAACTTCTAGCTTAGAAAGGTTCCGTTAGGTATACAACTTATATCCTAAAGCTTTACACTTCCCTAACGCCCCTGTCAAGTAAACTTGATCACTTAACGCGGCCCATATAATCCTGATAAGTACACAACTCTGTTTGACCCTACTATACGTGGGGCGCGACCGCGGCCTCTAAACTTTACTAATTAAGGGCTTTATGTATATGTATGTATGTATATGTAGGTGGTCGGGAGTTAGGAGATTGTTGAGACCAATCTTGGAGCTGGATGATTGGGATCGCTTTGATTAGAAACTGAGTTCGTCTTCATGATTGATTTGGTTTAGGGTATCGGTGTAGTCTGGGAACCTTTGCTTGTGGTCGGTCGGTAATATTGGAAAGTGGGTAACTTGTAGAATTATTGTAGCGACTTATTTCCGTTGATAGGCTTGCTTTCTGTTGGCATTTCGCCTGACAGTGTCTGTTTGTATCCTAATTTGAACTCTAACTAATTATTATAAATGCAAAAGTGAGTTTATTCGTTCGTTTGTTTGTTTACTTTTACGCTTCTACTCAACCGATCATCATGATTTGCGTACACATTTACAGGGGTACCGAGAAGGACATACGATACCTTTCATACCGAAAAATTTAAGATTTCTTTGGGACGGCGGATGGATCCGCGGTGCTAGTTATCTTCATATATCTTTGTGTACATTTTTTGCCTTTCCCAATACAGGTAAACCTATTAACAAGCTATGAGTGTAAAGCACTATTTATTTATTTAAAGACTAGTTGTGCCTCGTGGTTTCACTTGCGATCCCAAAGAAACCCTTATTTTTTTTCGGTATGAAAGGTACTAGGGAACCTTAGGGTACTGTTCTTTTTTGTACCCCTGACTATGCAAAACCTCGTACGACGATTGGGACGTAAAAGCGTAACAAACAAACAAAAAATAAACAAACGAACTAAGAAACTTACTTTAATATGTATTATTTAAGTTAGGATAGGATGCTACCTACAATAGAGCACATTTGCCTAGAAAAACCCGATTCCATTGAATTTAATTCTTCAAAATCGCGCTCGAGCCTCGATAATCACATGTCTTTGAAAACTCCTGAATTTCTCTACGTTTGACGAACGAAAAAAAGGGCGTAGAAAGGTCTAGCGGACCAAAGGATATCACACACGGTCTCATTACGCTGGCGTAGAACAATTGCGGGTTCTACATCATTAGTGAAGGCATTGTAAGTTATAATGAGGAACAACGGATCAAAAGGAGCTTGAATTTGATCCCTTTTGATGCAAGATATTATTGTATTTATTTTTGTCCGTTGTAAAACGTTACGATTGCGTTTTTTACTTTCAGGATTTCTGCGGCATATAAAAATACTTTTTTAAACGCTGTGACCTCTATTTTCAGATTTTGTAGGTATATGTCAAAAATATAAAAAAATCTCGATAGTGAAAAGTGCATCAAAATCTATTGCTTAGGAAGAGTAGCGGATTTACGGACAGAGAGACACGCGAAAAGCTACTTTGTTTTATACTATGCAAAGAATTAAAGATAAACAGTTTAAATATGTTAGTATCAATCAGTCAACCATTGCTGTATTTAACGTCCCAAGAAGAATAAGTTTATAATAAGTTTATTTTTGTTACAATAACACAAGGTATTACAAAAGATGAGTATCGATGACACCTGCAGAAATTTAAAACTGAGTCGCAGATGTCAACGCCCTCGTCCGAAGATTTTTACAAGAATTAAATTAATCTAAGTATAAGATAACATTTTTCGAAAATAAAGAAAACTGTATAATAAAAGAATTGTTCAAATATGTAAGATTAAAGTGCGTATAAGTACATAATGATTCAGGATGAAGTAAAAAAGCAGGAGTGTATGGTGTGAAATGTCCGTGTGTGTGTGTGTTTGTGTGTGTTTGTGTGTGTGAGTTAATGCAAGGACACCAATCTTCCCTACATTGAGATTTGGGCCATTATCTACCACGCTGGCTCAGTACGGGTTGATATCTGCCACAAATCATTTGAATTATTCTTTAAGACATGTCAGTGTCCCCACAATGTTTTCCTTCACCGTAAAATCATAATATGTCATTATACATACAACAAATAAAGTCCAACAAAAACCTTGCAAACGTTTGCTAACATTTATAGAACTAAACCAAACAAAAATTCCCCGAACAAAACCCTTTAAAACTAGCATTACACGTCCACATCAAACTTCCACAATAAAACTACACAACTCGCTCGAGCTGTATTTGTACGAGTTTATACAACACCTGTTCCGAGCACCACCACTGAAACTTTCACGCTATTGTGATGGAAGCTTCTTACAAAAACAACGAGATGAAACCATTGGAACTACACACATGTTTACACTAGAACGGATATCTCTTGCTAACATACCTCGAGCGTGCCTATGTACGAAGTGGGATGAGCTTGCTTAAGCGTGGGTTAAACCATGTCATGCAGTGAGCTGCATGACGTGCAGCTCAGGACAGCGCAGCACAGCGTAGCGCAGCTTATAACGTTTTATTAGATAAAATATTATGGGAAATGACAAAGCAAACGCACGATGCATTTCAGCGCTATGCAACTATGCGTATCAGGCTTGGTTGGTCATTTCCTAACTACTCCATACATTACCATGTCTTATGTTACGTTGCGCTGTGCTGTACCGCGCTGCGCTGTGTTGTGCTGCGCTGCATGCGGTTTGACTTACGCTTTATTCTAATAGTGGCACTTGCAGTATCGATTTGATCTGAAGATGATAAGATTGTAACAACATCATTTAAAGACTTTGTTTTTAAAAATCTTTTTCTTAAATTAAATTAGCTACTAGTGTTGGTGTTACCTACTCATATTGTGTGGTATTCCGCTACGCCTTCTTTTAACATTTTTCCGTATAAAAATCCATTTATATCTATGAAATTACATTCTATTGTTCTGTATGCACAGAGCCGAACGGAAATTACTGGGAAATTGAAAACTCGCCAATAGAAAACTAGAAATGGACGCTCTAGACTATGTTTTTCATAGAATAATGGATATTACCCGACATTGTTCATTGACTTTTATAATATTGATTTTTATTGAGTTATCCATAGTGCCATAAATGTTAATTGTAATATAATTTAAACAAAAAATTTCAAACTGTTTTATAAATTACTTCCTAAACACATTTAAAAATATAAACTTAAAATTCGGGAACCTATATTTTTTGGGAAAATACCAAAGCACCACTATAGATGATTTTTACCAATAAAACGTGGCGAGCCTAGGTTTTATTTTGCTACCAAAATGTAAAGAAAATGTGTGCTAAAAGGAGACACGATTACTTGACCAAGTAGATGGTATAGTTATTAGAATACTTTTAAAAGGATACATTGCCTCAGACACTGGCACCAATTCCTGACTGGTTCGGTTCGATTTCGTTTCTGTACCAAATCTAAACTAACTGTCATGTAAGGTAGCTGTGTGGGTATTAAATGTGAGAGATGATTTTATAGCCATACTAAATTAATAGCTCTGCTCATCGGTTTTATGCTCTATTGAACAACCAACTCTTGCAAAACTCGGCAGAATTAGCCTTTACCATTGTCAGGTGACCGACGGAAAGCAACTAGACGCGATGATCAAGGTCTATGGTTATGACGTAATTTCGTATAGAAATAAATAATAGTACAAACTAAATCCCTAGTAAGTATAACTCCTATAAAAATACGTTACAGTATTCGATTGAAAATGTTTAAAAATGCAGTTAAAATACGCATCCAATACGACCATTGTCCTATTTCCTATTTCACATACTATTTTTATCGCCATGCATTTTTGAGGCTTTTACCATATCGTCACGCCTTTAGCCCGAAGCGGCTTGCAGAGGTTTATTACATTCACCCATCGCCAGACGATATTCAGACCCAAATGTTTGTGTTTTACTGTAAATGTTGTGTTTTACTATTAGTATATACTCTAAAAAAAAGACACAAAAAATAACAAAACTTAGCCTAGCTCTAAAGTACCTAAATAAAGTTACAAAACTAGAAACCCAGCTTCAATTCTACAAAACTTGTGACCAAAGAAAATAGCACCAAAATAAGCTTAAAATAAGTAACAATGTTCCACGAAACCCAAGGAAAATCGTAACAATACTTACTACTTATTATTAACCTTGACCCCGCAATTCTCGGAAGGCAATTCCTTTTTGCCGTAAGCCACGCCATTTTTCCCGACTGCTGGTGTAACGACGTGCACATTTGCAAATTGTCTCAAATTCTCGCTACCCTTTGTACCTTGAAACTGTACAGTGGCTAGCAAAAGAATAAAAAGAGCGTTTTAACCCGCTTTTATTAGCTTGGCAACTAGCTAACTATGAAAACAGATATTGGAGGTCGAATTTGATTAATTATACAGGGTAACTTTCAATAATTAATCGATAATCAATATCGGACAGCTTTTCTGTATTATCCTTTTCATTATTATTACTAACTCCCAACTACTATTATAAATGCGAATGTGAGTTTGTTCGTTTGTTTGTTTGTTTGTAACGCTTTCACGTTTCAACTACTCAACCGATCATCTTGAAATTTTGCATACACGTTTTCGTAGGTACAGAGAAAGACATACGATGCTTTTTATCCCGAAAAAAATAACGGTTCCTGTGAGACTGCGGGTGAAACCACGGGGCGCAGCTAGTTATAAACATTTTAAAGTGAATTAGTTCGTTTGTTTGTTTCTTACACTTTCATGCCTTGTATACTAAACTAGCAACCCGCGGTTAAAACGTATCCTATGTGCTATTCTAGACTATAATCTAGCTCTGACCCAAATTTCATCCAGATCTGTTCAGCCGTTCTGTCTTGAAAGACTAACAAACATCCATCCATCCATTCTTACAAACTTTCGCGTTTATAATATTAGTAGGATACAAAACCTCATAAAATTTTGCATACAGGTTGTCTCTGATACAGAAAAGGACATAAGGTACTATTCATCTCGAAAACAACAGCAGTTCATGGCGGACCGCGGGTGCAACCGTGGGGCATACCTACTTCCTTATAACTTTGGTTCATTGACTTTTCACACAAAACTGAGAACATAAATATTTAAAATGGGGCTAATAAATGCGGACGTAGACCACTTAGCGACTCCACACTCCGCAGGTTAGTGGCTGACTAACTTCCCATCTGCATAGTCTCAAAAGTTCATAATCAGACATCAACCGTTCTTGCGCTGTCGCCCGCGCGCGGAACTGGAGCCTTTTTGTGTAATTGTTCAGTCTTATTATGATGTGTGTGTGTTATATTGTGTATTTTTTGTGGTGGCAATGTCTCACTCGCCTAACGCAAGTAACTTTCGCGTGCAAAGTGGCACACAAAGACCATTGTCGTTGCGATTACAGCATAATGCCACGGTTTTTTGCACTTTTGAAGGACAGGGATACCGTTCGCACATTTTATATGAGTGACCTTGTACCTAGTTAATGGGACGCTAAATGAAAAACAAACAGAAGTGAACTACATGAATAAGTAACATTTTTAAAAACAAAAATCCTGGCTGCAAAATGCTGTACCATAAGTTAATCCCACTATCAAGATTATCAAGCTGTTTAGACTGTACATAACATAACATACGAGTATCTTCACGCCTTTCCCGCGAGGGGGCTGGCAGAGGTGTAATACACACCTACACTTCGGACGACATTCAGTCCCAAATGTGACAGAGTGCGAGCCTGGCGCCATACACCGGGCTCCAGTCATGTAGCAGATGACGTACAATACGTACATATGCTCACACAATTAACAAATCGGTGCGTGCTATCGGCTGGGTTCGAAGCCGCTCACTCTGGCTTGAGAGTCGGGCCTTCTCCCAACTAGGCTGCCATCGCTATAGCTGTTTAGGCTGTAGGGTGTACATACCCACATAAATACATACATACATACATTCGAAGAATAAATCCCTGCTTATTCCGCAGTCGGCTTAAAAACAAAAATACTCACAAATGCAAAACCAAAATAAATAAACATTACTACCAACAATACATCATTCTAAGGAAACCGCCTTCAAAGTAAAGGATGTCGTTTCAAAGAGTAAATAGATACAAAAGTATCCAAAAAAAACATGGAACGTTCTTTAGAAAGTACGCAATATTTTTCTTTCCGCGACTTACCTTTGTCGGGAAACACGGAAGTTCGGTAATTTTTTTCTGGATGACTGCATCTCTAGAATTGGAGTTGTAATGGCTTGGCGAATTTATTAGGGTCCCGTCGTTGGAAAAAGAACCTTATAATTTGGCACTCAATATCGATTGACATTCGTTTCCGTTTTCCTGTTTACTGGAGTGAATGAGGTGGGAAATGTCAACTGTCATTGACTTTAAAACAATGAGCTAGTTTTTTTTTTTTTGACTGAGCAAAGTAAAGGTCATGCAGAGTCAATTTTTGGACCTGAAATTCTCGTGAGATTTTGTAAGCAGGTTCAATAATTATACAGATCTTTTTTGTCGAGTCAGTTTTTGAAAATTTTTGCAAATGGCGGAAATGTGTTTTTTATGAGTCATCAAAAACGTTTCTATGTTGATTTAGTCATAAAAAAAAAACAGACGAGTAACGGCTCAGAACACTAACGTTTCACAAACGTGTCACCAGGGTCCAGCTGGCAGGATTGTGAGACATTAGTGATACTGAACCCTACAGTTTTTCTGGTGGGAGGCTTTGCCGTGGCTAGTTACCCACCGGACCAAGCCATGCCGTGAAATGACCTAGTCGTGTTTCGGGATGTAGTCCGGTTCGTTTCGAAGACGGGTCTGAGCAGTAGCGCACTTGTAGCGGCTCGCTCAACTGCCGTCTTTGTACTTCTTCACTCTACAAAACTTCAAGGCTAGAGTGAATAAGTACCGTATAGTTCGTCGTGGTCCATTTTAGACCACAACGTCGCTTAACATCAGGCGAGTTGGTGGTCAAACGCCGAACTATTCTACAAAAAAAAAATATATTTACAATTCTTATGACAAACGCAACATCAACAATTCAGTTCAGCATCGGCTAAGGTTGGCTGAACTGCGTCCCTGGCTCTAAAAATACTCTAACCTCAATAAGAAGCGAACTTAATTTCGTCCTACATCATGTCCCCAAGTGTAGCCGTTCTCGTTACTGCAAGGGCCTGACAAACACGACTCGTGTTTTTCTTCATTGGAGCCCAATTTAAGCCCCTTTTGTTTGGCCCGGGAACAGCCACTCGTGATGATAGCTTATATAGATAACTGTAAGTTAAGGAAGTAGTAAGATGCAGTACGTAAGTTTGACACCAGTTTCAAATATCATTTTTAGGAACGATTTGTCTTGCATTCATTATTCTTGATTCAAAAAGAAAAAGATACTTAGATCTAAACAATTACTGTAATTATACAAAATATATTTTTTAAATAAATAGAGCGCGACTCAAACAGCAAGACACTTTTTGTCATTAAGTCATCTCGCCTGATGTACATGTGGCTCAGCCTGGATCACGCTTGTCTAGAAGAAACCGATTCACTCGAGACTTAAAGACATATATTAGATCCACTCCCATATGACGTGTCTCGTATGACTTGAGGGTCACGGGGCGTCCAGACTAGGAATAAAAAAATAACTATATTAGTTCCTTTTCCCTTGAAATTCGGGTCAATAATTTTTCAGTAAGTTTTCAGTTTTAAATAATTATATTTATTTTGGTCACTAAGGTGGCTCAATTGGTAGTGAGCCTGCCTTCTGAGCTTGGGAGCGTAGGTACGAGTCCCACCAAGGACAAACATTCATGTGATGCAAATTTTTGTTTGTTTTATATCTGGTTGTTAATATCTATTTAAGTACGAATTTAATTAAAAATATTTATGTATGTACATCAGTCTCTGGCAGCCAGAGTACAAGCCATGTAGAATATTATGTTTGCAAAGACCTTTGTAACTGCATTCCACTTTACATTTCGGCTCTCCGTTAGGTATTTGTCCGTCGATACAAAGCGTAAGAGCCGTCTAACGAGTTCATAAGTAGGGATCGCTCGCAGGCCAATTACGTAGCTAGTTTACTAGAAACCAAACTGCCGGGGGCAAACAAATTAACTTTACTTACATAGTTGCTTTGGCGATTATTGTATTACCTATTGTAGCCTTTGGTTTCTCTAGGTAGATAGGGTATTTTTTATGTAGACGTTTCGGTCGACGTTTGACCACCAACTCGCCTGATTTTAAGCGACATTGTGGTCTAAGATGGAGCACGACGACCTTATTATAAGGTACTTATTCACTCTAGCCTTGAAGTTTTGTAGAGTGAAGAAGTAGCACGTTTGAAAGACATAACAAACTACCTCGGTGGCTCTGTTGGCAGTGAACCTACCTTCTGAGCTTGGGGGCGTGAGTTTGATTCCCACCTAGGGCAAACATGATGAACATTTGTGTTTGTTCTGTGTCTTGGTGTAAATATCTATTTAAGTCTGTGTTAAAATTTCTGTATAATTGTTGAACCTTCTTACAAAATTTCAAGAAAATCGGTTAAGAAATGCGTTCTTTAGAGATCCGGACAAAATTCGGACATACGAAAGAATTGTTGTCAAAGCTGAAGCAGAGACGCTTCGCTTATTCAGTCATTTTTCCAAAATAAGCCGCCCAAAAATGTCAATACCAATTTTCTTTCCCGCATCAATATTTTGAACATTTCATTATTAAAAAACCTATCCCGAAATCTCGCGCTGATTACAATCTGTCGTCGAAATCGAAATTGTAAATTTCACCTGTCAGAAAGCTTCGACCCATTTGATGAGGGTATTTTTATTTTATTGACATTTATACGCCTTTTTGGTTGGAATCAGGATTGTATTTTACTCTGGAGACTGCGATTTTGGTTTCGGCTTTTTGTTTTGACAGTGGATATTGTTCTTTATATGTTATAGTGTAAAGTTTCTATTTGAATGTCGGCGTCGGTAAGGCTTGGACGAAAGACGGTGTGATATGAACTATCATCTTTAATCGTAAAAAGTAATGTAAATTACTTAAATATCGTTGTTAAGGGCCCCGCGACGCTCTGATTTTTTTTTTTATTTATGTAGAATAGGTCGGCGTTTGACCACCAACTCGCCTGATGTTGAGCGACGTTGTGGTCTAAGATGGAGCACGACGACCTATAAGGTACTTATTCACTCTAGCCTTGAAGTTTTGTAGAGTGAAGAAGTACAAAGACGGCAGTTGAGCGAGGCGCTACAAGTGCGCTACTGCTCAGATCCGTCTTCGGAACGGAAATTTCCATACAAACGCGCTTGTCAAATTTCTTGGAAACCGTTTGTCAGATTATGATGAAATTTAGCATGTACAATTAAATGAACTATAACTCCGCCCCTATATTCTTAGTTTTTTTTAAAAACGTCCTCAAGAGAAAATAGAGCTATGAAAAATATCCGCATTTTTAAGGGGTCACTTTTGACTGTTTTATTCAATAGATAGACAAAGCAAATCAAAAATCCCTTTACATAGGGAGCTTGTCTACATAATTAGCTTTTAAATGAATCCATAATACAAGGGAAATTCTTTGTTATTTAAAAATGATTACAGAAGTGCAAAAGTCATAAAAAAACTGAAATTGTTCTTTGTCACTCTGTAGGTAACTTTAGAGACTCGTCAGCGTCATTACTTGCTCTCTTCGCTCGTAGTCTTCTTCTAGACGAAATGACTATCGAATACCTTAAGCCAATGCGAAGTTAGTCTAAAGTGGTCGCCGGACTCTTAAACTCTTGAACCATTTTGTCATTTCAGTTCAAATTTTAACCCGAATTTGGTATCTTTAATCTGAGATTCGATATGACCTTACTCATTGACAAACGACATTTAAGTTCTGCGTAACACAAAACTGAAGGGCGGACTAACTAAATTAGCAAAGCGGAGGCCATTCATTTCCTTTTCACAAATCGAAATAGTACAAATTAACAACTAGTAATCGATAAATATGTTCGTCCCTGTCTCTCTCTCTCAGATGGATATCAGAGTGACAGTGGCAACCTCAATGCCGATTGTCCCAGAAGCAGTCCGCAAATATTCCCAGAGTTTTCCAATGAACGTCATTCTAAAATCATTTCTAATTATCGGCCGCCGCTGTCAAACGTCAAGCGGGACCGCGAAAAGTTTCCGGGAAATTCCAATATTCCACTTCGAATTTCACGTAGAGCTAAAGTTTTACTGGATGTGGCAATGAATAAGCTGTATAAAAGGCCTTGCAGAGACCAACAAGAGAGAACCAACAGGTTCCATTTCTCAACCGATTCTCATGAAATTTAACTTAAAAAATCATACATCTGCCATTTTGAAAAATAGCCAAACACTAAATTGACAAAAATAATCTATTCAATTATCATATCTACTCACATAATTTCATGAGGGGGACAGACGTCTGCCGGAGGGATATACAAAAGCATTTTCAGGCTATCATCGCTTCTTTTTTTCTTTTTCTGAAGATAGAGTAGGAAAAAAAACTGAAAAACAAACTTTATCAATATCTCTTCCAGCAAGAACTTTATAAAAACGCCGGAACTCAAAAGTAACTCCGAGTGAAAAAGGCTTTTAACTCTCTCGAATTTAATTTAATGAATAATTCATTTTTATACAAAAAGTCTATTATTATTTTGCATAATTTTTAAATTCTTGTTACCTCTCAATTTTATTGATAACGTAATAAAGGGCTTTTAGATGTTTACAAAACGAATATCTTCATAATCTCATAATGAACAAGTATTTTTAGATTATTTTCATCATCATCTTCCTATCCTTGTCCCACTCAGGTATTGTTTTCCATTCGTCTCTGTCACTCCTCATACTATATGTCACCCGTACTATCCAATAATTAAAGAAATATTTATCCGGCCACTGATGTTAAGCATCGGATAACACGGTCAGTTTTGGGATGGGTGACCGCGGCCATATCAAACTATGCGCTACCATGGATCAAGTATTACATAATTGTAGGCCCCGGTTGTATGTCTTATATACCAACCGCCAGACAATGAGAGCGGGCTTTAGCCGGCTTAAGAACTTCACACCAGGGCTAGCCCTATGGCATTTACGAGTACGAACTTACTTATTCGTCATACCTTTTAAGCGTATCTGCTCAGCTTCGACAAAAATGCTTTCGTATGTCCGATTTCTGTCCGAATCTCTGTCCGGATCTTTGTCTTCCTCTACAGGTCCCATTTATTAACCGATTCTCGTGAAATTGAAAAGCAGGTGCGATAATTTTACATTTTTTTTTTTGCTGTTTTTAATTTTTTTCAACACCGCGGAGTTATGATTTATTTTTCAAATCTAAGAATAGGAATGCGATCTATAGCGGAGGTCAAACGCCGCGAGGTCTGCAGGTCACAGAGCCATTCGTTTTACTCATTAAAAGGCTAAATGTTCTACGATGGAGCACATTTGTCTAGAAGAAACCGATTAACTTGAGACTTAAAGAAACATTGACTCCCTATGCTGGCGCGTGAGATGGTATCTTGGTCACTCTTACTCTTATGACTTTTCAAACAGAAACAATGACCAGAAGATATCTAACGCATAAAATATCGCCCTAGATTATAGCTATTGGGAAACACATACTTAGGTAGAGCAATAAAAATTCACTACCAGTTCATTGATGTCGTTTTTCATGTCATCAAATACTTAAGCATTAAAAAGCATTAAAAAAAAAGGTTTCCAATAACACCCCGGAAGCTACCAATAAACGCTGGGATGGTTTTTAATTAAAAATTCATTTTAATAACAGATCCGTGCTGGGGAAATGTAGTTTTTAATCTCCGATGCATGTGTGGAAAATGATTTATTCATTTTAAATTCGCTCATGCATCGTTTATTAGAACATGTAACCTGTTTCGTGTATTTACAATGTACAATAAATGCGTTTGTTTGTTGAAGATAAAACAATTTGTTACTTTTTTTTTTTTGGTTGAAATATGTATTTTTCAAAATAAGCTTTTTAAATGTGTACATCAGACTAATGATGAAGTTAGTAGCAGAACCATGAGTTCAATGTTGCCGTTTAAGCAAACGAGAAGTT
Source organism: Peribatodes rhomboidaria (assembly GCA_911728515.1). Lineage (NCBI taxonomy): Eukaryota > Metazoa > Arthropoda > Insecta > Lepidoptera > Geometridae > Peribatodes > Peribatodes rhomboidaria. The sequence continues at coordinate 3,249,167 of OU452188.1, read as the reverse complement.
GCTAAAATGGCATAAAAAGTTGGTAGATTTATAGAAAATCTAGCTAGATGTCGCTCAATTTTTTTTTCAAGATATTGCATTAAGACGATTATATGATTGAGCGAAGCCAAAAGGAAGTTTCTAAACTGGCATCAAAAAGTCGCTAGATTTATGAAAATCGACGAAGACAGCGAGGAGCCTTGTACCATTTACACAACCACGACACTTTGCCAAGAGTGCACGACTAAGAAGAAGAAGAACTTGTCACTAATATTAGAGATTATTAGAATCCACACATAGATTTACAAGATTAAGTCACAATTCTACCAAAATTACAGTAAAATACTTTACTAACAATGGCACACTAACAACTACATTACTACGACGTAGCTATTGCTACGATGTAGCCACCATTGCTACGGGGCGTAGACGTTAACTGCTACGCTGCATAAATCAATTAATAACATCACCCGTAGCAGGTAACGCCGTAATGGTAACGAATGTTTCGCGAAATGTCACACATTTATCACTCAAGAGCGTGTTGGTAGCTGTAGGGCGACAATGATTTGGAATGTAGAGAGATTAACTTGACAGTTGGCTATGCAAAGTAGTTTAAGGTACGTCAAAGATTTATTTTAGAGCTTTTTTCGGTCTGATGTAATTTATTTTAAATATTGTAAAAGTGATTTTTCAAAATTGACTTTTGCATCAATATAAACATACATATAAAAAACATAATATAAGGTACTTACGGACTTGCACAACGTTAACAAACCCCACATCCTATTAAAGAAGTATCAGGTTCTAAAATACAATTTTGTGCTAGTTTTTCTAATGCAACTATAACCTAAAAAAAACTCATATTAAACGATTTGATTTCATTTGGGCAATACGGAGTTTTTGGTAAATAATACAAAGTTATTCGTAATTTGTTTAAAAATGTTAAGCTTGAATTGTTATTATTATCAAAAGTTATTTTGGTAGCATATTATGATCCATGGACCTCTGTAATGATAAGAAATTTGTAGTTTTATTGACTTTTAAACGTCAAAATCGTTCCCTAATTTGTCTCCGGTATTCTATAAGTCATGGTCACCTTACCACGCCGCCTTGCGGGAAGGCACTTTAGGAGATTGCAAGCCCGACCTCACTGTCTCTGAGGATCCACCGCCGCTGGAAGGATCCACTGATATGCTTCACGGCTTTCACGTGCTAAGGAGCTGTTGAGGGCGGAGTACTCTCTTACTCACCATAAGATAAACACAACGAACATTTCTGATCGTTTTTCTCTTTAAAAGAAAGAGAGGTAAAGAATAGGATAGAATTTCTGAATTGTCGTTAGTTAGATGACATATCTTAACAATTTTGATTTCAAAAGTAACAATAAAAAAATCCCAGTTGTAAAATATTGCACACTACGTCACTTCTACTATCAAGACGATTCAAATGACACCTCACATGTCGTAATCCATCAAGCTGTTTAGGCTGTAGGACGTGCCAAAGAAACTTCGTACACACATACCCACAAACATACATACACTAGAAAAAAATAACCCTCCTTGCGCAGTCGGGTAAAAATGGATTAAGAATGTACCTATATTGGATTTGAAAAAATCAGTTAGCTGGCAGCATAAAGGGAATGAATGGGGCTAAGAAAGCTAGACTGGGTAAAGAAATTGCAAGCTCGATGACTAGAGAGAGGGTAGAGTCCTATCTTACTCTCCTCAAGATAAACACAACGAAAATTTCTAAACTTAAAAATAAAACCATAAAGGAGCCGAGGGTTTTAAAAAGTAAGTTTATAAAAAGAGGGGCTAAATAGATTCGAAGCTCAACCTGTCTGAGAATGCGGGGCCTCTGGAAGTACCCACAGATATGCTTCACAGCTTTGACATGGTGAGGAGTGAGGAGGTGAGGTAATAGAATAAATCCAGTCCGAACAATGTTGCCATACTCTATCAGGGTCATTATGTGATACAATTTTATGTGATTTACCTTTGAGAACTGCATGTACCATAATGGAAGCAATAAATTATTGAGTATTGAGGTTGAGGGGGAGGAGGTGGAGGAGGAGGTACTAACCCAACATGTTAGTACGTAAGACAGCAAAGAAGAGGGAGGCGCGGTAGCTAATATTATTTTTGAAAAACTAAAATTCGACTTAAATTTCCAAAAGCGGACTGCTTTTTCAGACACGCACGCAAAAATATAGCCCGTCTAGAAGCACCGTAAGAACTATTTTTCTCACAGAACGTAACTGTACACCATCCAGTAAAGCGTTTCTCCCCAGCCCCTTGTACCGTGTTTACGACAGGTGTTCTCAGTACATCTCTCTAAAGTACGTGATGAAAAATTCACCGCCCTAAGTGGCTACTGAAAATTTCAGCGCGAATTTAAAAGGAGACAATGGGAAGTGACGCACTTTGTCTTGGGATGGCTAGTTTTTTCTTTCTTTTCGGAAGCTGTTTCTTGTTTGTTTGTTTTTAAGCCCCGACACAAAAACGAGGAATGTTATAAGTTTGACGTGTCTGTGTGTGTGTGTGTGTGTGTGTGTGTGTCTGTCTGTGGCATCATTGCTCCTGAACGGATGAACCGATTTTGTTTGTTTTTTTTTTTGTTGGAAAAGTGAGTTAGTTGAGAGCGTTCTTAGCTATGTTTGGTGAAAATCAGTGGCAGGGTTTTATTTATTTATTTTTATATCTGCGATTTTTTTTTTATTAATGTATTTTGGAGATCCAAAGTCCAATGTCTCGTCATCCTACTAATATTATAAACGCGAAAGTTTGTAAGAATGGATGGATGGATGGATGGATGTTTGTTACTCTTTCACGCCAGAACGGCTGAACAGATCTGGATGACATTTGGCACAGAGATAGATTATAGTCTAGAATAGCACTTGAACAGAGTATCCTATGATACTCTTTAATCGGGGGTGAAACCGCGGGGCGCCGCTAGTTCGAAATAAGTTTCGACGTGAAATTCAAATATCGCGATTCGATCTGCTGAACATTTGGAGTAGCGGTTCCAGTTGAATTGAAATACTTTGAAAACTATGTCATTATTACAACTTATACTTCTCAAGCCAGCGCGAGCGGGTTCTATCCCAGCCAATGGCACGTACCATTTTGTTCAAAGTACGTATTTAATGTCATCTGCTAAATAACTGGAGCCCCGTGTATGGCGACACGCTCGCCCCTTGTCATATTTGGGACTGAATATCACCCGGCGAAGTGTAAGTGTTGTAACGTTGTAACTTCCTGCCAACCCCTTCGGGAAGAAGGCGTGACGGTTATTAATTTTATCACAGCGAATATTATTAGTTTACTATATCTAATAACGTCTTGCTATTATGACGGTCACAAAATTACAACTATTATGACGGATTACCATTTAGGGTCAACTGGGGTAAAGGCGTCTGTGAGGCAATTGCGTCTTTTAAAGAATTACTGACAAACCCTTCACAAATCAGACGCCACCTACATCTTTTCTTTATCTTTAGTTGCAATAATCTGTACAAAATGGCGTTAGTTGCCTAATTTGTGAAGGGTTTGTCAGTAATTCTCGAAAGACGCAATTACAGACAGACGCGTTTGCCCCATTTGACCCTACTTATATTCAAAACATTGATCTTCATTCTAATGCAGGTATCTATGCAGGTATGCCGTGAAATGACCTAGTCGTGTTTCGGGATGTAGTCCGATGTAACCGTTCCGAAGATGGGCCTGAGCACTAGCGCACTTGTAACGCCTCGCTCAACTGCCGTCTTTGTACTTCTTCACTTTACAAAACTTCAAAGCTAGAGTGAATAAGTACCTTATAGGTCGTCGTGCTCCATCTTAGACCACAACGTCGCTTAACATCAGGCGAATTGGTGGTCAAACGCCGACCTTTTCTGCAAAAAAAAAAATCTAATTCAAATCGTATTTCCACAAGACAAATACTTACCCCATCTTTCTAAATCCAATATCGTTCTCATCGATACCACTAACCTTTCCAATCAATACCTACAGATGTAGTATATAACATTATGTATCTCGTTTGCTATTCAACATTATCTTAATTTCCCAGTAGGACCGTATCTCGTGTTTGCCCAGCGCCCAATATCCGATGTTTGACGGCAAATAGAACAATATTATATCTGTATTACGACTATGTATCGGGGATTATAGCGGATTATTGCGTATTGCCTACTAGCTACGCCCTGTGGCGCTACCCGTGGTTTTTTTTAATGAAGAATAGGTCGGCGTTTGACCACCAACTCGCCTGATGTTAAGCGACGTTGTGGTCTGAGATGGAGCACGACGACCTATATGGTACTTATTCACTCTAGCCTTGAAGTTTTGTAGAGTGAAGAAGTACAAAGACGGCAGTTGAGTGAGGCGCTACAAGTGCGCTACAGCTCAGACCCGTCGTCGGAACGGTTTTACCGGACTACATCCCGAAACACGACTAGGTCATTTCACGGCATGGCTTGGTTGAAAACTAAGCTATGTGCTATTCCAGACTATGATTTTATCTACGCACCAAATTTAATCCAGATCCGTTTAACCGTTCGTTCGTGATACAGTATCGAACATTCGTCCATAAAAACATTCGCATTTATAGTATGACTAGCTATGCCCCGCGGTTTCACCCGTGGTCCTACAGAAAGCGACAGTTTTTTCGTAATAAAAAGTACTATATCTCCTTTTTAGTACCCATGACAACGTGCATGCAAAATTTCATGATGGTCAGTTGAGTAGTTAAGGCGTGAAACCGTAACAAACGAACTCAACATATCGTCACGGCTGTCCCCCGAAGGGGCTGGCAGAGGTGTAATACAACACCCACACTTCGCCGGACGATATTCAGTCTCAAATGTGACAAGAGCCTGTTGCCATGTTGCTATGATGTTACAGTATTTTAATTGATATTTAATATTCGTCCATCCATTTCGAATACAGCAATTATTCATTAATAAATAGGTATTATTGTAATACTGTTGATAAATTACGCTTCGTTAAGTAGAAACGTGTTTATTTGATATATTGTACTTATAACTATGGTTAATAAATTGAATTTATTTTAATAGAATGTAATAATGACATCAATCCGGTTGTAAATATTGTAATTTGTAGTTATTATTATTGTTTTATTCGCGGCAACCTGCGGTTTTACCTGTTAAATAGTAGCGATGATAGCCTAGTCGGAGAAGACTCGCCTCTCAAGCCAGAGGGAGCGGGTTCGGACCCAGCCGAAGGCACACACTAATTTGTTCATTGTGTGAACATATGTGCGTATTTAATCTCATCTACTACGTAACTAGAGCCCGGTGTGTGACGACAGGCTCGCCCCCTGTCACATTTGGGACTGAATATCGTCCGGCGAAATGTGAGTGTTGTGTTGTCCCCCTCGGGGGAAAGGCGTGACGATATGTTATGTTATAAAAAGTACCCTATGTCCTTTTATGTACCCCAGACAACATGTATGTAACATTTCAAGACGATTGGTTGAGTAGTTTAGACGTGAAAGCGTTACAAACAAACAAACAAACGAACAAACTCACTTTCGCATTTATAATATTTTTTAGGACTAGTGGCTCTGTGAGCTATAGACCTCGCGGCCGACGTCTGTCTCCTCTCCAGGTCGCATTCATCAACTGATTTTCGTGAAATTTTGTGAACAGGTTCAATAAATATACAACTTTTTTTCTCGAGGCTGTTTTTGGAAATTTATCAAAGGAGCGGAGAAATGTATTTTTTTTTAATGGAAAAAAATCCAAACACGGACTCGTGAAAAATTTCTATACAAATATTGAACTTACTCACAAAAAATTATGAGAAGCGGTTAAGAAATGCAACCTGTAGAGGAAGACTATCTGGAGGGCTATTCCTACGCGTGAGATGAGATTTTATCTTGGTCACTCTCACACCTATGACGTTTCAAACGAGACCAACAAGGACGAAAAAAGGTGAGATGTAAATCTCAAATCTCCGAATAGAGCCACTGGACCGAAATCGAATATACGAAATCATTTTTGTCGAAACTGAAGCAGAGGCGCTTCGCTCGCTAACGCTCGGTCCATAAGTACTAAATTTTATCAAAAAAATGAGACAGGTAATTTTTTTTTTAATTACTTTATTTAAATTTAATTTAAATAATATTAAACTAGGGGGCCTAATTTTTATTAGTCAAGAGATACTTTCTGGTCATTGTCGCTCTCGTTTGAAAAGTCTTAGGAGCGATTAGTGACCATGATAACATCTCACGCCTCAGAATAGGGGGCTTGTAGATTTTATAATTACCCGACTGCGCAAGAAGGAGGGTTATGTTTTTCGTATGTGCATATAATAGTGTGTGCATTTTATAGTGTGTATGTAAGTATGAATTCATGTATGAGGTTTCTTTGGCACGCGCTACAGCCTAAACAACTTGATGTGTTTCGACATGTGAGGTGTCATTTGAATCGTCTTGATAGTGGAAGGGACATAGGGTACAACATCTTATAGCCGAGTTTTTGTTTTTCTTTAATGTTACTTGTTAGACTAATAACTTGGTATGATATGACACGAGCCCCGGACGAGTCTTAAATTCCCACCACATAAAGACCCTGTCTTCCTCAATGGTAATACGATTTCCGTCCTAAGAAAACCTACTCTCATTCCAGCCCGCACCTTACATTTGGCGAGCAAACAACGGAGCTGTCTCCTCACATTCGCCCCGCAATATCTCTTCCACCCTTTATGCCAACAAAATCACAGCGGTCTCTAGCAAACAGTGACTTGGTTTACGCGAACAACAGTTTTAGACTTTTTCGAAGCCAAACCCTTTGATAAACGATAAGTCCAGATAACATAACATATCGTCACGCCTTTCCTCCGAGGGGGCTGGCAGAGGTGTAACAGAACAGATATTCAGCCCTAAATGTGACAGGGGGCGAGCCTGTCGCCATACACCGGGCTCCAGTCATGTAGCAGATGACATATAATACGTACTTATGTTCACACAATGAACAAATTGGTACGTGCCGTCGGCTGGGTTCGAACCCGCTCCCTCTGGCTTGAGAGGCAGGCCTTCTCCAGCTAGGCTATTATCGCTTCTATAAGTCCAGATGGACTGAAAAATCATTGCACGCGTCGAAAAATATAACAGCCAATTGTTCAGGTTCTAAATGAACACAATGTATGACGCAAACCTAGTACAAAACGTACCTGTCGCGCCCACTTGTATAAAAAACTTGGCCTGTCACTGTTCGTTCATTACTGTTTAAGAAACTCTTTGTAGACAAATAGGTATTCATAAGCCAAACCTATGCTGGCAAGTTTCTTGCTTGTTCCAAATCTACAAATGTATCCACAGGCAAGTTACTTTACATACATTTCGTCCATCTAAAATCTTACCCTTTTATTAATTGACAGAGTGAGCTCGAAGCGCAAGCGATGTGTGTCCATTTCAGCTTGAGCAAAAATGCTTTCGTACGTCGTCTTTCGGCGTCCGGTTGGCCAGATGTCCGGCTGTTCGCCTTTACTGACTACGTTTCTACCGATTCTTCTGCTGTTTTGTGAGCAGGTTTGTTTGATTTTTTTTTAACTTGTGGTTTAAAAATTAACTTTAGCCAATTCGAAATAAACAAAAGATAGATTTGCGAGAGTTTCAGCTCAACTTAGTCCAGGCGGTCGTCTCTAACTTTGTCCTCGAGACTCCTATGTATATTCTTGGCCAAAATATGAATTACTTTCAACACATATCCTACTTAATATTATAGACGCGAAAGTTTGTAAAAATGGATGGATGGATGGATGTTTGTTACTCTTTCCAGAACGGCTGAACAGATCTGGATCAAATTTGGCACAGAGTTAGATTATAGTCTAGAATAGCACATAGGATACTTTTTAACCACGGTTGAAACCGCGGGGCGCAGCTAGTTTACAAATAAATATCAAGGCGTCCCAATAGACTACTCTGACATTTTCGCATTGCCTGATCAAATACTTTGCAAAAAACAAACAATTTTTTACTTATTACTCACTACCTACTTATAGCATGTAGGTAATATTAGAATTTTATACTACGTTTAAAATGATTACTTACTAGTGTTCTCTAAAAAGACAACACAACCTACTGCTTAAAAAAATACTGCGACAAAATCTTCAACCAGTACCTCAATATAGCACAGGCAAATGTCTTACAATAGCTGCACGGTAATTTCAATCTTAACGCTGGTACTTTAAAGTCATATTAGTTTGGCAAAAGACTGTAATTAAGCCCTAATGGGTCTGTGAGCTATTTATGCTCTGCATAATGCTCTGCTTTTTGCGTATTTTGGAAGACGAAGTAGTTCCTCAAATGGCATACGTTAAACTAAACGGCTTTTTTAAAGGGAAGAAGTTTAAATATTCATTTTATTTAAACTTTTTAAGTTTCCCTGAAGAGATCGCTTGTGACAAAATGGCTGCCGATCGCTAAAGCTTTGATTAATTATTTTAATTTAAAAAAATATGTATTCAAGGCGATCACAATACTATGTTTTATAAATTACATAGGATGAAATAAAATTTGATAGGTTTAGATGAGATTGATAATTTCGTTTTTAATTGAAATTTTTGTTTTGATTTTGTGTAGAAAAAAATCTTTAGGTATTCATAGATTTTCGGTGGTAAGTAATTAAATTCGGATAGGCCGAGTGGCCAGTCCTAGTAGTCCCAGTAGGTGTTTAGACTACCTGAAACACTCTGACATGTCTTAAAACCGACTGAAAATCGGATCATGATTAAATGTATCGTATGCAGTACTATAGCACTCAGTTACAAATGCCACTTTGGGTCACACATCTGAAAACAGGCTGTGCTTTTGTTTAACACCGATCGGTTACGACCAACTAGCGAAGTTCATCAAATTAAAAAAGGTAAAATAAAAGTTTGAATTTAATCAACAGGCAGTGGTTGTTTAAAACTAAACATTTATAATGAAACTCTATTTTTAAACCCGGAAATTATTCAACCTAAAAATTACATCATTAAAAACTTTACCCGAAATTTGTGTCTCATCAAAAAACATCAAGCAGGCGAAACAACACAATTTCATTCAGTATCCCAGAGGCCATAATAAAACCGAAAAGATTATTTGCAAACGAAACTCGAAAGCTCCCAGCAACAAGGCGTGGCCATAGTTGCAGCGATTTTTAAGTTACGTAACATTGTCACTAGTAACAACATTATTATAATAAGCAAGTAACATTATTAAAGAAAAACAAAAAACTCGGCTGCAAAATGTTGTACACTATGTAACTTCCATTATCAATGTCAATCACATGTCAAAATCCATCAAGCTGTTTAGGTTGTAAAGCGTGCCAAAGAACACAACATACATACACCGAAAAAACATAACCCTCCTCCATGCGCAGTCGGTTAAAAATTGGCGCAATACATATTTGTGTGATAGTCAATAAAAAAAAACGATTTCCACACAGCACCGCGTGACACGGCGACGGTTGCGTTGACATGCTAAATTTCCCACATGGAGAGACGTTTCCGTTGTCAGTGTGTTGCGTTGTACCGCGTGTTTTTATTAACAAAACGAAGTCGTGAACCGTCGCAGCGTCGTTACGTAGGGCAAAACTTTATGAGAATAACCTAAAATAGTTGTAGTTGTCACAAAGAGGACGACAAATATTCGTGTAAAACTATACGTGAAAGGCGATATTAATGAGACGGATGTGATATCAGATGAAATGAGAGACGAATGAAAAAACGTACATACATCCTTACATATTGTACCAAATATAGAAGGAAGGCAGGAAGATGATGATAATGTACTTGTTTTCATTGTATTGCTTTTTGTTTGGATTATATATTTCTTAAAATATATATAATACTAGCTGCGCCCCGCGGTTTCACCCGCGATCCCACAGTTATATTTTTCGCAATACTTTTTATTGCGAAAAAAAATAACTGTTCCCGTTCCCTTTATCCAGTGTCCTTTTTGGACAATAATTCCAAGTGTATAAATTTCTCGATTACCGGTTGGGTAGTTAGGGCGTGAAAGCGTAACAAATAAACTCACTTTCACATATATTTTTATAAGTTAGGTTTATTTAGTGGTGCTGTCTAGCGGACCTTCTTACAAACGCCTTAAATAATTCGCTCTCCGCTGCCAGTCCGCCGGGCCCGGCCCACGAACAATTTTCAGCTCCGCTGGGCCGGGTAATGTTATTTATCTACTCAAATGACAGGACCCGATATAAATAAGTAAATCATTTCGTCTCATATTAAACTCAGTCAATTTTACAGTTAATTGTGGTGTGTAAGCAGGTGAAATTATACTGTAGGTTTATACAAGCAGTTGCTAAACATATTTGGTAGGATCGGTTTTCAATCGATACTTATTTTTTTGTCTATTGCTCCTTCCCGCCGTCTGGCTTTCGCTTGCCGCCTCATTCATGTTTAGAGTTACTTAATTCGTAAGTTTTTCATATTTGGTGCGGGACCTTTGTATCTTCGAATGAAGCGACTCATATAAAAATGATCGAACTTCACTTCAAGAAGTTCATTTGATCTTATCTGCACGACTCTTTTTTTTTTTAAACTCTCACGATGTTACACGCAATAGGTACGAGTATATGTAGGTACATGAAGCTTATGTTACTGTGCAGATTATTTAATTTGAAAAAAACTTCCGTTGTAAGATAAACTATTTTGTCATGATTTTTACACAGTAGAAAAATAGATTAGATTTTAAAAATAAACAACTACCTAACATTATTAACAAAAAATAAAATGAATTAATATTATTAAAAGCAAAAATAAGAACAAAAAACCGGGTTGCAAAATGTTGTATTCTATGTCACTTCCACTATCAAGACGATTCAAATGACACTTATCGAAATACATCAAGCTGTTTATGCAGTAGGGTGCGCCAAAGAAACCTCATACATACATACACTCGAAATAAAGAACCATCCATCTTGCGCAGTCCGGATTTTTTTTAATGCCATAAGCTTATTAATAAAATCTATATACCTATTAGAGATATCTGTCACATCTAAAATCATTTGTTTCAGCGAAAAAAAGCCATTCTCTACAAAAATACGAATATTATTGTTACAGTGTTCTATATTTCATTAAACCAACATCCATTTATCAGCATCAAGCACAGCGATTCTATCACTCAATTGCCATTGCGATCGTTATCGCGAAACACGATGATGATTAATTATCTACTCATTTTCGCCTTACCCCGTGAATGATGAGTCATAGTTGTAAATAGACATGGTGTAATAATATACTCCGCCAGGTAGAGCATTCAGCAACACGTAGTGACGTCAATCGATGCTTAAGCAAGACAGAAATAAGTTCTTTACAACATGTTCAAAAGAGAGGGATGACGATAACGTCATTAGGTGTTTACTGAATGCTAGACCTTGTTTTTTTTAGATCAAGAGCTTTAGTTAGTTTTAAAAATATCTTTATTTCAATTAAACATTAACACATTGCACACCTCTAGTGTGATTTAGTCCTAGAGGTGCCAAGAAATATTATAACAACATTGTTTCCAAGCTAAATACACTTCTATAAACTTTCAGCTGGTGATTATAAAACTTGATTAAATATACTTTACTGATAGGTATTTTGTTTGAGATTAACAATATTATGCAAACTTTAGTAAGAGTGTTACATTTTCGAAATTGGATAAATTATTTAATATTCTAAAAAAACTGACCGAAAGGGAGTAGGCAACTTAACATTAAGAGTCCGGCGACCTAACTAACTTCGACCTAGGCGACCTAGACTAACTTCGCATTGGCTTAAGGTATTCTATAGCCATAGAAGAAGAAGACGAGCCAAGAGAGCGAATAATTATACTGACGAGCCTCTAAACTTACCTACAGAGTGACAAAGTGCAATTTCAATGTTTTTTAATGAGTTTTGCACTTCTGTAATCATTCTTAAGTAACTAAGAATTTCCCTTGTATTATGGATTCATTTAACAGCTAATGATGTAGACAACCTCCCTATGTAATGGAATTTTTGATTTGCTTTGTCTACCTATTGATTAAATCAGTCAAAAGTGACCCCTTAAAAATGCGGATATTTTTCATAGCTCTATTTTCGCTTGAGAACGTTTTAAAAAAAACCAAGAACATAGGGGCGGAGATATTGTTAATTTAATTGTACATGCTAAATTTCATCATAATCTGACAAATGGTTTTCAAGAAATTTGAGTAGCGCGTTTGTATGGAAATTTCAGAACGTCGCGGCCCTCTCAATACAGCGCTACACCAAGCGAGCGAAGCATGTTGTGAATGACGGCTGTATTTGTCGCATTTGGCCTAGTTGACCCTAATTGTCAATATACATTGATACAGACCTACAAACAGAAAACCTACAGCCGCCCTACTTCGACTCGGTCATGACACAGCTAGACCGGTGTAGCATGAATCATATTTCGACCTTTTAAATGGAATTCCTAAAGCTCAGGCACATTGGAAGCTTTCATTCGCACATTCAGTATTCCTTTTGCACTGATGGACGGACTTTATAAAATATGTAACGTTCTCTCGGACAGTTCGGAGTGAATTTGTTGAATGGATGCGACGGATGGGCGCACTTCAGACGCCTTTGAACGTTATAAAATGTTTAATTTAACTGCAAAGTTTGATTCTTAAACAAGTAACATATAATAAAAGGTTAACAAAATAGTGATAACTAAAATGTTGTGCCGTATGTGACTTCCACTATCAAGACGATTCAAATGACACCTCACATTTCGGAATCCATCTAGCTGTTTAGGCTGTAGAGCGCGCCAAAGAAACCTCATATATAAATACATACATTACATACATATACTTACATCCATTTATACACTTGACAAACATGGCCCTCCTTTTGCGCAATCTGGTAAAAAAAGGCTAAAGAGATACTGCAGGGCAGATCTACGGAATTGACAGAATGATACACCAGGGATATGACGTCACTGGACCTCAACCCATAAAATAATCACTACACAAACTGAACGCAGAAAACTGAAAAAAATATTTAAAAAGAAATAGATAACTACTTAAAAAAAACCTATTTTTAACTGAACAGTCCTATTTAATTGATGCCTTATATTTTTGCTTGTTTGGATCTTTGTTTCTGATATTACGTCAGCTTTTTTAACTCTGACTCTGACTTTTGACCAAAATAATTACGTGTAAACATTGGATTTATGAATCTACTAGCTGTGCCCCGCGGTTTCACCCGCGTCCCACAGGAACCGTTATTTTTTTTGGGTCATATTTTCTTCCATTAGATTCTTCCCCTGGCAATAATAAACACAACAAAAAAATATTGGCGAAAATATTCCATCTGTTCACGCGTGATGCGATGACCAAGGGAAATAGTGATTCATTTTAATTTATAGAGATTTCAATTTATAATTTCTGATTTTCTTAATTAACTGCCATTTTGAACCTGACAAACTTTGTTATAAAATCGTTAACATATTCGACACCAATAATAGCTACAGTGCTAAAGTGCTATTAGTTTTAGTCGAAAACCGTTTCAAACTTTTCCCAAAATGTAAATATTTTCCGTCATTAAATTAAAGGCCTCGAGCCAACCACCCAATCTGAAGTTTGTTTAGCGACAATGCACTATAACAAGAAAAGTTTAATACGGCTTACTTTATTCTGAGCAGGGTTGTCTATATGACGGGGAAGTCAGAAAGCCCGAGGTGTCGCCTCTGATTTCTGATCTGTGAACTCGTCATCAAAGGGTCATCATCTATGGTGAGCGTTAGACTTCAGGAACGTTGACATAAGGGGACTGCAGTGTTGACTTTTCACTATTTTAATTATATAGACACTTAGATTACTTAATAAGTAAAGGATTACAATAATAATTAGCGATTTAGAGTTAACGGGTTTGCGAAAGACCATTGCGTGCGACTGCCCTCAACGAAGTCAAGTAAGTGAAGGGCGAACATGACGTTCGCCCGCCATCCGAAACGCAACTCCATTCGGTGTTAACCGCTCTAATTACCATAAACAAGTCGATTTTTCGTCAAAAATAACATAACAAGTCTCAAAATAAACTGATTTTAATTATTTAATGATGTCGCGCGCCACCTTACATATTTTCGTTAGAGTATTAGAGCATAAGGTCTCTTTTTTTGATGGATATTATTTTTGTTGGAAGTGTGGAATGCTATACCTGATTGGGCATCCTGCTGGGGATCCTCGAGCATTTATAATCTGGGTGGCTTAAAAATCTCGAGTAAATCAGTTTCTTCTAGGCAATTGTGTTCCATAGTAGGTCATGTTCACCAATATGATACAAGCTCAATTTTTATAGTTTTATATCGATAGTCTCATCATTGCTAACATCAGGCGAAATGACGGACAAACGTAAGCCACGTAACCTATCGAAAAAATAAAAGATCGTCATACACAGCTTAGTTAATTATTTATGTTGCCGGGAAGAGATCGCTTTGAGCGATAAGCTTATTAAGATTTATACCATAAAAAACAGCAAAAAAACTGTATTTTTAGGCGCCGATTTTATTTTACCCTCAAAAATAAAATACGCAACTCTAAACGAAGCGGCTTAAGTAAACGTATATGTAGATAGATAATCGTGGAATAATCGAGCCTTCACTAATGACATTACAAGTCTAATTACGAAAATTCAATCCTTTCAACATGATATACTCCACGTCCCATATTTTTCAACCATTCCAAATGGCGTCAACCCTAAGCGACCTTTGGTCCACTCACTCGTCGAACACCTTTCATCGAGTTCCCGTAGCTTACAATGAATAGACTTTTAATAATGTAAAAAGTTTTCAAATTAAGACTTTTTTGTATGCTTTGGTATGATTTATTGAATAGGGGTTTGGGTCGATGGGGCTTGAGATATCTGTACCGTATTGTGTGTGTTTTCTTACTTTTTTTATTGTGTGTTGGACTTATAGAGCTTAGGGCAATTTAATAGCTTCTCTGAACGTCTTCGGAATATAAATTTCTAGCGCTGCTTTCTCTAGTGTTATATTAATAGAAAGTTAACTGGAATTCTGCTTGTAAATTTCTAGATTGCAGCATTTTTAATAATAAAAAAATGTGCTATGATTTTGTGTCAAAATAATACTTTCGTGCTTGGAAAAAAAAGTTGATGTTAGATTAAGAAATTAAAGTAAAAAATTAAAAAAAGATCAGTAGAAAAGAATCTCGAAATGCATTTTAAATTAAATTAAAAATTTTCTTCGTAAAACTTCTCTTAATTCTAAAGATAATTCACTTTGACAAGATTTTCCTCCACGACTTTGCACATTAACTTAGTACTTTCTTCCACAGTAATCCCTGCTTAGCGACAACCTGCTTGGATATTAATATTAAGCACTCTAAATGCACTTTGCTTCTTGACAGAGTAAAACAGTAAATATCTGTTAACTAAACTAACAGCTGCTTGATTTCTTAGCTAAGTCACGGAATAAAAACTAGTGCAATTAGATAAGTAGAATGATTATACATCCTACTAATCCTACTAATATTATAAACTCGAAAGTTTGTAAGAATGGATGGATGGAGGGATGTTTGTTACTCTTTCACGCCAGAACGGCTGAACAGATCTGGATGAAATTTGGCACAGAGATAGATTATAGCCTAGTATAGTACATGGGATACTTTTTACAGCGGCTAAAACCGCGGGGCGCAGCTAGTACTCTATACTCACGCTTTTTTCCCATAGGGGTAGGCAGAGTCCACTTCTCTCCACTTGCTACGATCCTGGTGCACATCTTTAGCTTCTTCTACTTCCACGAGTCTTTTCATACACACTCGTAGGTTACAGATATTCTTGACCTGGGGCCTACTATGATATCTCATTACTATGATAACGTTTAGTTTTCGACGCTGCGTGACCATAAACATTTTTGCGCAGCGATACGATTCGCGGTCGCTCAGAGGCAATAACAAAACGTAACTATCATGGCAATTAGATGTCATGGCCTCTTGGCCTTTTTTTAGACGTCTAGACTGAAAACAAAGGCTATTGCTTACTGGACCTACTCAACACCAACTTTCCTAAATACAAACCGCCTCGGCAATAAACGTTGGACAGCCTCGGAATAGCTTCACAGTCTTTTGTCTTTATCGATAGAGTTTAGTTAGATAACACTGTTTAACTATTTCGAAGCCAAATTGTATTGCTAAGAGGCAAAGTATTTAAATTTGAGCTCTATATCATAGAACGGCAGAATTACAAGTGGCAGCAAGCATACGTTGCGATGAACACGTATCCTCGAGTTATGTTAAAATTTTACTGCGCATCTCTCAAAGCTTGTCAATTATTTTTTTCAGCCAGCTTGATGTTGAGCAGATCTAATGAGAGATGACCTAAATGAGGTGCTGTAGTAGTTTTACCTCTAGCAGGGTTAATTGCAAGTCTAAGTAGAACACATTTATAGCAATACTAGCTCCGTTCACGGCTTCACTCGCTGATCCACAGGAATTGTTTTTTTTTTAGATTAAAGGTACTATGTCCTTTTTTTACCCCTGACAACGTGTATGCAAAATGCATGATGATCGATTAAGTACTTATAGCGCTAAAGTGTAACAAACGAACAAACAAATTTGACATTTTTAGTAGGATAGTTGATTTGAAAATAAATAAAATAATTATTAAACAACCAAAAATCTAAAACAAGAGTTTATTTTCTAGGAGTATATTCCACTAGCTGCGCCCCGTGGTTTAACCCGCGACTAAAAGTACTATGTGCTAATTCAGACAATAATCTATCTCCGTGATAAATTTCATCCAGATCCATCCAGACATTCTGGCAAGATTGAGTAACAAACATCAATCCATGCATCCATCGTTCAAACTTTCGTATTTATATTAGCACACCCAGGACAATCGACTAAATTTCCATGGAAAAGATTACCGTACAAAACATTGCACAAAATATTTAATTAATAGGCATATAGTATTAATTGATGAAGATGATAATAATAATACTACATTTTTATTTGAAAAACTACATGGTAACAATAAAAACTATCGGATATAAACATTTTTTAGGAACAATAAAAGAATTTTGCCTTAACTAGGTTTAAAGACTTTTGACACATTTCAAGCAATTCTGATGCCAAACTAATTTTAAAATTTAGGTCATGTGCCTTAGTGAAATGCATAGATACATGTATATCAACGGCGAGTCAGAATTCAGAGAATCAATATCAGCGAATCTAGAGCGAGCAACTATCCTAACAAGCAATTACTTCGAATCATTGGTGTATGACACGGGCTCTGCGCAGATATGTTCAAGGGAAAATGTAGCGGGTTTGCCGGGATATAAGTGTTACCGACTACACAAGAAGGATGGTTATGTTTTTCAAGTGTATGTAAGTGTGTATACATGTGGGTATGTATGTATGAGCTCTCTTTGGCACGCTCTACACCCCAAACAGCTTGATTGATGTGAGGTATCATTTAAATCGTCGTGATAGTGGAAGTGACATAGAATACAACATTTTGTAGCCTGGATTTTTGTTTTTCTTTTAATAGTGTTACTTGTTATCTCTAGTACAAACAGAGCCGTGTGTAACACACTGTGTACATGTGGCATTGTAGCCCTCAATCGACTGAACTAAGTCATGCTCCATCGCTAGCCCATTCATTGCTTAGCACCAAGCGAGATTGCGACCACCAACAAAACCTAGAACATCGTCATCACGCCTTTTCCCCAAAAGGGGCTGGCAGAGGTGTACAACACCCGCACTTCGCCGGACGATATTCAGCCCCAAATGTGACAGAGAGCGAGCCTGTCGCCATTCACCAGGCTCCAGTTATTTGGCAGATGACTTTAAATAAACGTAAAACGTAAAGGTTATCCCATACTGTCAAACCAAATTCTAGATATCGTTTACATAATCTGCGACAGTAAAATTTAAAATAAATCAAGAGTCAAAACCTCCAAAATTGAAGAAATCTACACACTGTCTTTGAAGAATTACAAATCTAGATGCAGGGGGCTATTCCTGCGCGTGAGATGAGATGAGATTTTATCTTGGTCACTCTCAAACGTTTCTCAAAACTCTCACTATGACGTTTCAAACGAGAGCAACAAGACGAAAAAAAGTGAAATGAAAATCTCAAATCTCCGAATAGGGTCCCTGTTATAAGGAGTTCCATCGATTGCATAACACGCCCGAGAGAATGCACTGACTACTCGCGCGCCAGCCAGGAAGGCATGAGCTGGATTCATCGAAGCGAACAGCTGCAAAACAGAAAATAACACTCGCTAACATGGGAAATAGCCTTTTTACCTATTTCTGGAGTCATTTTTCTCAGAAAATATTGAGGAAAAATTGAATAAAAGCAGATTTTAACTCTGAGAATTACAGAGAGATGCGCTGTATAGTAGATGACCTGGTTTACTAAGGAAATAATTATATTTCACCAGCTACGCCTCGAAATTTCATCATTTACCGTCATCATCATTATTTCATTGATAATAATCACTATCACCGACCCGGAACAACTAACTACGTAGGGAACTTAGTGCTGAAGCAGTAAGTTGGATACACCTTTGATAATTAATACGGAAGGACTGGATGGACTGAAAACGTTACCCGCGTCGAATAAAAGAGTGGCGAATTGTGAGCCTCTAAATGAATACAAAATATGACGCAACGCTAGTGTATGTGATACAGTATCTGCTACATTGCATGCTACACGGCTTATTGAGTACCCTGCCTTACACTAGCGTTGAAGCACTCTTGGCCTGTCACTTTTCGTTCATAAAAAGTACGAAACTCTTTCGAGTCATTTAAATACTCATAGACTACGTTCCATCCCCGGTCGAAGATCCAGAGGTCAAGGATCCTAAGGCAAGGTAAAATTAGTGCAGAGAGTGTGAGGTTTTTATGATGATATTGAGATAGTGCTAAGTGAAGACAGATGAGGAAGGCGAAGACGAAGAGACAGATGAGAAAGACTGACCCCACCACAGTTTGGGATATACTACTACTACTACAATAATAACAATACAATAATATAAATATACAATAATATAATATAATACTACTAGCTGCGCCTTGCGGTTCCACAGGATTTTTTTTCAGGATGCAAGTACTCTATCTCCTTTTCTATACCCCTGACATCGTGTCTGCAAAATATCATGATGAGTAATTAAGCCGTGTATCCGTAACAAATGCACAAACGAACAAACTCACTTTTGCATTTATAATATTGGTTCGGATTAAGATGTCTGGGCGTTAATATTTATTTATGTACTCATATATTTAAAAGTATAGACTCAGCCTCTGGCTGAATCACTGATATCACAGGCTTAGCTAAGTTTTGGGTCAGTCGACCGTTTGCGATAAAAAATAATGTTACTAATGTTTACTATTTAATTATGGCCGGAAAGAAAAAGAGACTCATAGAACTGAAGGCTTGTTCTGAAGTAAAATGAAGTTACCCTCTAAAAGTAATATCATTTTTAATTCCATACATATAATTACCATAATTTTAGGCTATATCTCGTAAAAATAAACAGAGCCGCAAGCCGAAGCCTTTGCGCTCCACTGGGCCGCTGCTTCACATCACGTTAGCATCAGCCGTCGACGGCGCGAGACTAGCTGCCGTAACTCGGAAATTCTATGTTTATTAAAGTATAAAAATCTGTATTGAGTTTGATATTTCAGAATGCTGCAAATGCTAAAATAATTTTGTCTCTCTGTCGGTTTATTAAATAGGTAGTTTGAGTTAATTTTGATAAAGGATGTTGAAAATTAGATTTGTATGTTTGTTACGAACGAAGCTGATAATCTCTGGCTTACTTTAAGATCTTACTCATGAGACACAATTTGACAATAAGTAATTAAGAGTCTGATAGTTATTTGATTCTCTAGTACCTACTTAATCGTCTTGATAATAGGTAGACTGGTTACGTAAGCTTAATTATGTTGTGCTATTAGAGTATTATTATATGTTCTGTGGTTATTAGTGCAAACAATATAATTAAATAAATAGGTATGTTAGTTAGGGAGATGAAATACATTTTTAATGATTCACTATTTCTCTACATAAAGACAAGTGGGCTGTAAACCAATTTTAACACAAAACTTTTTTTAATTAATAAAAACTGAGACATTATTTAATTCCACAACAATATAAGCCTGAAATAATTTATGTAATACAATCTAAGTTGCCTATTTCATTTTTTTCTTCACAAAAACAAGACAAGGTCGTTGTTTTTTCTAAACAATGAACCACTTTAAAGTTTAATTTTTTTTTTAAAGGAGAGTTTAAAATACCCGACTGTACTTACTCCTCTAAAAATATTTTTTGTATTTACACATTGTTCTTTCATATAGCCGACATGGCTCATCCGCCATGGAAGATGGGAATTATGAATTATTCAGCTTTCTGGCTTGCACCGGATTTTACCACAACCTGTCAAGGAGGTCGTTTTCATCGCTTGAATTTCGAACGTTATTTTTGGTGTGTTATTCCCAAAGAGGTAAAATATTTCAATATGTTTCATTGAGATATATTCGCACTTAGCAATAACCTTTGTATAGCCTCGGAGTAGTCACACAGTGTTTTATCTTTTTCTAACTTTTTATTTTTTTATCTCGATCGAAAAGGCAAAACACTGTAATAACTATTCCAAGGCAATACAGCGTTTACTGCTAAGGGGTACAAAGATAAACCAGGGAAAAAAGTCACGAAAAAAATGTTTTTTTTTTTATAACAGACAAGCTGCGCCCCGCAGTTTCACCCGCGGTTAAAAAGTATCCTATGTGCTATTCTAGACTTGGTCTATCTCTGTGCCAAATTTCAACCAGATCTGTTCAGCCGTTCTGGCGTGAAAGAGTAACAAACATCATCCATCCATCCATCCATTCTTACAAACTTTCGCGTTTATAATATTATAGTAGGATCGTCGTCACGCCGTTCCCCCGAGGGAGCTGGCAGAGGTGTACAACACCCAAAATTCGCCAGGCGATATTCAGTCCCTAATGTGACAGGAGTGAGCCTGTTGCCATACACCGGGCTCCAGTCACGTAGCAGATGACATCCAATTTTTTTTTCATAAGTAAAGTTAAGTTTACCGAGAATCGGTTTAGCGTTTTCTAAGATACACGCCAATAAGTCATTGATACACGCAAAAGAAACTCGATCTAACATCAAATAAACCCTAACAAGAGCAAAAATAGAGACATTATTGTAAAGAAGCCACACGATATCACTAGTATAGCATAAAATATTGCGTACATTCGACGCCTCGGAGATATTTCCGCGAAAAAACGACACAAGAAAAATATTACGGATGACAAATGTAACTTGACCTTTCGCCGTTGAACTTAGATTGAAATTCTTCGGATTTCTCGTGATATCGATACCGTTCGAGGCTCTTTCAGAACTGGTTCCGTACTTCCATGTTTTGACTGTTCAGTGACCTGAAAAATAATGAAATAATAAATATACAGAAGGTGATGTATCGTGTCTTGTAAGTTTGATCTTTATCTGTAAGTTTTTGTGTGTCGGAGTTCAGGAGAAATCGGAATTCATGGGTAAAGAACGTGTAGCATTTATGTAGCAAAGAAGAAATATTTGCTTGTAATATATGCTTTTCATAATAGTCCTTATGTTTATACTAATACGGTATTTCGTATTTTTGAAAGAAACAAACAGGTACCTACTTTTGTATTTGGTACTTTTTTTATCAACTGCTTCGATCATAAATAATTAGTAATAAAATAGGGTCAACTGGGGCAAATTCGTCTGTGGGGCGATTGCGTCTTTCGAGAATTACTGACATATTCTTCACAAATTAGGCGTTATGTACATTTTTTTATCTTTAGTTGCAATAATCAAGATGGCGTTAGTTGCCTAATTTGTGAAGGGCTTGTCAGTAGTTCTCGAAAGACACAATTGCCCCACAGACGCATTTGCCCCAGTTGACACTAATACTTTGTATTATTTCGATGTTCGACTGCCAAAATGTAAAAAAGAACTGCCAAAAGAAAAACGCACATTTCGTCTAAATACGAAATGTGCGTTTTTCTGTTTATAACTCGCGAACCAAGGAAGCTACAGTTCTGCAGGTGTTTTTTAAAGAACAGTATTCTTTATGAAATCAGCAAAATGAGGATTTTCTGAAACGCTTCACTTGGTGGCAGCACTGAGACGTTGGGCCTAGAGAACTGTCAAAGAATCAGTAAATAAATTAAAACTTTAATAACCCGCGACACCGATATTCATCAAACATGCTAAGAACACTAATTCCGACTAATTTACCCACTAACAAATTACATGAAACCTCCCGACTAATTCACCTTACAAACAAATAAAATCTAAATCAGTTCATCTGTTCGGGAGCTACGGCAGTGACAGACACACACACACACACACACAGACACACATACTCGTAGATACACTACACTTATAACACCCCGTTGTTTTAACGTCGGGTCTTAAAAAATTTACACTTTTAGAGTCCCTGCATACTGTTGACTTTCTGTGAACCAATTTGGTAAGGTTGGGCTTGCTGGTTTGACGTCAGCTGTTAACCCCATCAAACTTTTTTCAGCCGGAACTGAAACGCTGTAATGTGCGCATTTGGACATTTTCACACTGATTAAGATACCGACCAAACTATCAGCCGATAGAAGTCTGCAAGACTCTTAACAGTTCTTCCCTTTCTTGCAGTTTAATTGATGGATAATTATAATAAGCCGCATTGCTGCTTAACATCAGGCAAGATGGCATGAAGTGCTGGCCTGTCACAAAATTAAAAAAAAATTAGCTTTCTGGGCAGAAAAAATAAATAAAAACCCACATTAAAATTTCTCAAAGGTCTTCAAACCAGATTGTTACACAATTCAATTCGCACGTAGGTGAGAACGCACTTAAAATGTATATTTATCATGATTCCTCGGGTTCTCTATTATTTTATGTAGATCTCGTAGACCCTTCTCAAATCTTGACTTTTTACTCCGCCCCGAAGGTCCTTGTTTTTTGAAGAAAACCATATTTTTAGCGAATGTTTTGAAAGGACCACAATATTATCTGTCGGCTTATGATAGGAAAAGATAAGGAGCTTGCGTTGATAACGATATAATCAATTATACTATCACATCACACTAATATCTAATATACTAATACGAAAGTTTGGATGGATAGTTGATTGAATCAGGCATTACTTTGCGGAAGTTCATCTTCAAAATTGTTACTTGAACTAATATCTAGTGTAATTCCGCTTTATCATCCATCCATCATCATCATCCATCAGCCATGGGACGTCCACTGCTGGACATAGGCCTCCCCCATAGATCTCCAATAAGACCGGTTGGTAGTGGCCTGCATCCAGCGCGATCCTGCGGTCTTCACAAGGTCCACCTTGTGGGTGGACGTCCTACGCTGCGCTTGCCGGAACGTGGTCTCTATTCGAGGACCTTTCGACCCCATCGGTCATCAGTCCTTCGTGCTATGTGCCCTGCCCACTGCCATTTCAACTTGCCAATAATCCGCTGGGCTATGTCTATATTCTATATTCCGCTTTAACGTCGCATTAAATATATCAAGGAATATGATTTTTTTATTCTATTTTTAATTTTAATGTTTTTTAATTAATTTTATGAAATTTACTAGAATCTTTGTTCAAATTGATATTTGAATCTAATTTTAAACGTTATACAATTTGATATTTCAACTAACGAATTTAACAGACCTATGGCCCGATTCGGAAATCTGAGATTTTCATCTCCCCTTTGTTCGTCCTTGTTGCTCTCGTTTGAAACGTCATAGGTGTGAGAGTGACCAAGATAAAATCTCATCTCATCTCACGTACAGGAATAGCCCTCCTAGTTTAATGAAATCTACTAAAAAACTTTATTAAATTTGATATTATGAAGCTAATAAGGAATTTGGATGGATGTTTGTTACTCAATCACGCTAGGGGTGCGAGCATGGGCGTATAAACTGTCGTTCCAAACCGACTAAATCGGTAATTTCCATACAAATTTGTCGACTTAGTCGATTTAAAATATCAGTTTAAATGCCCATGCTCGCGCCCCTGATTGGCTGAACGGATCTGAATCAAAATTTCCACAGAGATAGGTATAGTCTGGAGTAGCACATAGACTACTTTCAAGCCGTGGTTAACAATACCGCGAGGCGCTGTCAACTGGGGCAAATACGTCTGTGGGTGAATTGCGTCTTTCGAGAATTACTGACAAACCCTTCACAAATTAGGCGCCACCTACGAGTACATCTTTTTTCTATCTTTAGTTGTAATAATCTGTACAAGATGGCGTTAGTTGACTAATTTGTCAGTAATTCTCGAAAGACGCAATTGCCCCACTAATGCATTTGTCCTAGATGACCCTATATTAAAAGATGCCATTCGCATCTACCGTCATTATTAGCCGACTTCTAAAATAAAAAAGTTAATTAATTAATCGTCTGTATGTATGTATGATGATAGATTAAAAAATCTATTTTTTTGTTTATCAAAGTTGCTTGTCTTAATTGTTTGTTCAAGTTTGCATAAATTTTCTTTTTTGACTCCGCTCAAACTTGCTCGTAAATACCTTTTATTTTGGTGCGTGGTCAGTCGCTGTACTTAAAAAATATTTTTAAATTAATTTAATGACTTATAAAGTCGCTTACAATTTTCAATTCAGGACATTATAGCTGCATTTTCACCCAATTTCATCGCAATCCGTTGAGCCGTTCCAGCGTAAACCAGTAACAAATACACACCCACACCCATGTTTCCTCCCGCCCAATTCTTCACTTGCGAACTTTTTCACATTAAATAAATAATAAATAAATAAATTCGGGACACTTCCACACACGGTCGCCTGACCCCAAACTAAGCAAAGCTTGTACTATGGCTGCCAGGGACTGATATACATACTTAGATATTTTTAAATACATACTTAAATACATATTTACACCCAGACATAGAACAAACACAAATGTTCATCGCATAAATGTTTGCCCTAGGTGGGAATCGAACCCACGCCCCCAACCTCAGAAGGCAGGTTCAGTACCAACTGAGCCACCAAGGCAGTCTATAATATTAGCCTGGTGTGATTTGTCTTTTACCTTCATTTTTACAAATGTAATACAGATATACATTATACATATACTAACAAATAAAGCCCCTACGTCTGTCTGTCTGTACGGGTGCAATCGCCCGTAAAGTTATGACTTGTGACGTCCTGTCTCTCCGCACATGGGCCCAGAAATAATATAACAGTATTGCTGTTGACAGTTGTTTGATTTCCAATGAATAGCTTCATTCGACGTGTCAGATCTCTGTTACATTTCGTCACACCTTTCTTCCGAGAGGTTTATTAACACCCACACTTTGCCGGATGATATTAAGTCCCAAATAAGGCGGGGTGAGCCTGTCTCTACCACTACACCGGGCTCAAGT
Source organism: Peribatodes rhomboidaria (assembly GCA_911728515.1). Taxonomy (NCBI): domain Eukaryota; kingdom Metazoa; phylum Arthropoda; class Insecta; order Lepidoptera; family Geometridae; genus Peribatodes; species Peribatodes rhomboidaria. The sequence continues at coordinate 3,223,772 of OU452188.1, read as the reverse complement.
TATGTAACAGGTGACATTAAATACGCACATATGTTTACCTATTGAACAAATTGGTGCGTGCCGTCGGCTGGGGTCGAACCCACTCCCTCTGGCTTGATAGAAGATCTGTAGTGTCTCTATAATATATTTGTTTTAGGCTACTTTTGCCTAAAAATTAACGTTTTCTATGGGATTGCATACCCAATCGCGGTGCGCTGCCTAGGTTTTGCTATCCTATTAATATTATTACAAATTTAAAAGTTTTTGAATTTATTATTGTGTTAGTTTATTACTTCTTCACGCTCAAAAAATTGGACAAAATTAGATGAAAATCAAAACAGTGAGTCGGAAAGTTCTTATACTCTTGATTAACTTTTAAGATTCAACATATCCCAAGACAGAGACGAGTGGCGCTTTTAGGATTGGGAGCCTTATTTTGGCGCGTTCGATATTATCTTGGTCACTTTAACTCTTATGACTTCTCTAATGAGTAAGGCAGTGACTAAGACAATATGCCATGGGTCAGAATAGGGCCCCAGAACTAGGCTTGGGACTCTAAGACAACAACGTTAGTTAGGGCTCTCGGGTCTCGGATCTTGGTCACTTTAACTCTTATGACTTCTCTAATGAGTAAGGCAGTGACTAAGACAATATGCCATGGGTCAGAATAGGGCCCCAGAACTAGGCTTGGGACTCTAAGACAACAACGTTAGTTAGGGCTCTCGGGTCTCGGATCTTGGTCACTTTAACTCTTATGACTTCTCTAATGAGTAAGGCAGTGACTAAGACAATATGCCATGGGTCAGAATAGGGCCCCAGAACTAGGCTTGGGACTCTAAGACAACAACGTTAGTTAGGGCTCTCGGGTCTCGGATCTTGGTCACTTTAACTCTTATGACTTCTCTAATGAGTAAGGCAGTGACTAAGACAATATGCCATGGGTCAGAATAGGGCCCCAGAACTAGGCTTGGGACTCTAAGACAACAACGTTAGTTAGGGCTCTCGGGTCTCGGGTTATGTTTTGAACTCGGAGCTGATAAATGCCAGCCGCGGTCACCCATCCTTGGACTGACCGAGTCGTCCGTTGCTTAACATCGGTGATTGGTTACGAACACGTCGCGCTACGATGTGAGCGCTACGGCCACTTTTAGTGCAAATAAACTGTTCGTTTTTTTCCTACATCGGACTATGCATACGTTCGAGCACTGACTTGCCTGATGGGAAGCGACGACGTGATCGAAGGTGTAGCACGATTGCCTAAGAGATAGGTACCTATTCATTTTTCTCTTTAACATCCCAGGATTGTATTTGGGTGGAAAGACAGACGCAGGCAACGAGTTCCACACCTCTGCAGTTCTTACGAGAAAAGTTGACTTGTTGACCTGTTTCTGTAATCCTGTTTTTGTAAATTAATGTGCACCTGAAATTGTAAGGCGCCCTTCATTATAATATTTTGTGCATCCATTTTCCACAACAACCACACTAATACTTTGGAACATCCCAGGATTGTATTTGGGTGTAAAAATAGACGCAGGCAACGAGTTCTAAACCTCTGCAGTTCTTTTAAGAAAAAAATGGATTTGAAACGCTTAATAGTGCGCTTAGACGGAATTTCCACCATGAGAGGGTGTGTCTGGGTTTTAGTAAGATCAACAATGCAACCGCAGGATAAGGTTAAGACAAAAACTCCAGTACCGTGTCTAAATATACAGTTACAAAAGTAATACGAAAGCAATGTAAAGTATTTTTTGGAACATTGAATCAGAAAGGTGAAAATATTTTGCACAATATTACGAGATGACGGAATGGGGGCGGAATTTCTGAGAAAGGTTTTCAAGGGCTGTTCGACGTAAATAAATGTGATTCTTATCGAACAATCTTTACTTTTGGATGATTTTAAAGCAAATTTTAGGATTTTTTTGGAAGAATTCGTCCAGATCTAAACTAAAAAAAGTTTAAAAATAAATACACTTCCAAAAACAGCTCATCTTATAATGTTATTATGTTAATTGCCACCGGATTGAAATGTGTGTGCAAAGTTTAAAAGAATTAGTTCTACGGAAGTAGGCGAAAAATCTGTGAAGAAAAAAACTTGAAGGAAGCACGAAATAAACAAAAAAATAAGTGAACGTTCGAGGGAAACTAAATATAACCGTTAAAAAACTTCCTTCAAATTAATTTCTTCAGCGTGCATAGATACAGTTATATGACACGTAATACTTACTTACATGATTATGTTTTATTACTGGCTGTACCCCACGGAATCACCTCATTATGTTAATAAATTAATTTAATTAATTATTTAATTATTATCTATTTATGTATGTATTAAAAAATATATATCTGTGTACTAGCTGCGCCCCGTGGTTTCACCCGCAGTCCCACAGTAACCGTTTATTTTTTCGGAATAAAACAACGTGTATACCAAAAATGTATCTGTTGATTAGTTAGGGCGTGAAAGCCTTACAAACAAACGAACAAAACTCACTTTCGCATTTCACGGGTCAGACGACCGTGTATGCAAAATTGTCCCGAATATTTATTTAATTATTTTACCTCGAGGATTTGTCTTCTCCAAAGCTGTTACGGAGTTGCATTAAAACAAACATACTAACTTTAACATTGAATATTAGTGTAATTAATGACTTCACGTCATGTGGCCTATATTTCAGCATGTCCCATGAATCATTAGCGGAGGCGTGTTCAAAACAAAACAACCGTAATCCGCGCTTTCAACAACAAAGGGCATTCCAATAAAACACGGCCTTACGTCACACCGACACGTAACGTCAGCCGTTTTAAGGTTGCACGTTGAAACCGAATTTACATTACGTTTCATAATGTAAATTCGGCATGAAACAAATAGTGGCATGAAATAAGTTCCGTGACATTAATTTTACTAACAATTTACGTGAAAATGTCAAGTTTTACAGTGCATAACAAAACATAACATATATTCACACCTTTTCCCCGAAGGAACTTGCAGATTGCAGATGGCAGCTTCCGTAAAGGCCACTTGCAGGTCCTTGGATCTTGCAGATGTTTTTGACTGGGCGTTAACTCCTCATCAGATGTTAAACTTTTAAGAGTCCGTCGACCACTTTAGACTAACTTTGGCGTAAGGTTTTCCATAGCCATTTCGTCTAGAAGAAGAAGACGAGCGAACGAGTGACTTTTGCACTTCTCTAATCATTCTTAAATACCTAAGAATATCCCTTGTATTATGGATTTATTTAAAAGCTAATGATGTAGACAACCTCCATATGTAAAGGGATTTTTGATTTGCTTTGTATACTTATCTATTGAAAATAAATCAATCAAAAGTGACCCCTTACAAATGCGGATATTTTTCATAGCTCCATTTTAGCTTGAGAACGTTTTTTAAAAAAAAAACCAAGAACATAGGAGCGGAGATATTGTTAATTTAATTGTATATGCTAAATTTCATCATAATCTGACAAATGATTTTCAAGAAATTTTAGAAGTGCGTTTGTATGTAAATTTCAGAGCGTCGCGGGCCATTTTCTTGCGCCCCCCAAGAGTTAGAAGCTAACCATGAGCTAACTCAATATTGGAGTGACAATATAACATAAAACACTTTAACTCTGAGCTAAAAAACTCTGCGTTTAAAAATGCAGAACGTTTCGAACATCAGTCTCTGAGCACAGTACTGTGTGACAGGCAACCGCAATCCCCGACATAAGGGGCACTCCACACGGCCCGTGTCACGCGCAGATTATTTATCGCTGTTATTTATCTGCCTTCTGAATCGCCTACGCCTGTTCAGACCAAGATCGCACCGCGACAGATAGCTGGACGCGATGCGACGCGACAAAATGTAAGTAACATTTTGTCGCGTCGCATCATGGCAAAATATCGCGTAGCTTATATGCAACTAAGGCCTTTGTTTACTGAACTTGATTTGGACTGATTTGGGCCATTGTTGACATTCATTCAGATTTCGTAAGTCGGTTGAAATCGGTTCAATTTTTTATCGTTTGTTTAAGTTTTAGTTAACTTTACTTACTCAAGGCTGGCCTAGCTCCACTGCAATGACAATTTAATAACGGCCATTTGTTTCACTCCCTGATAAGAGCAATACCAATAAATTGACAAAAGATGAAGTTATAAACCGAATGGCTGGCACAAGACCACCTGAAGGCCTCTCACATGGCTTGACAGTTGTTGTCATAAGAGAGACAACCGGGTCCCACAGTTTTATTTTATTTTGCTCTCCCATCTTGAGGGATTTAGCGTTGCACGTCTTGTGCATTTGCCAGGATCCCACAATGTAAAGAGCCATCTGATCTGCCACCCGCGATCATTCGAAAACTGACATCCGTTCCTTAGCATCGGTGATGGACTACGAACCGAGCTACGAGCTACGCTGTACAGGTAATACAGTAAAATTTTAAAAAACGTCCTCAAGAGAAAATAGAGCTATGAAAAATTTCCACATTTTTAAGTGGTCACTTTTGACTGATTTATTCAATAGACAGACAAAGCAAATCAAAAATCCCTTTACATAGGGAGGTTGTCTATATCATTAGCTGTTAAATGAATCCATAATACAAGGAAAATTCTTAGTTATTTCAGAATGATTACAGAAGTGCAAAAGTCATAAAAAAACTGAAATTATACTTTGTCACTCTGTAGGTAACTTTAGAGGCTCGTCAGTATCATTACTTGCTCTCTTCTCTCGTAGTCTTCTTCTAGACGAAATGGCTATAGAAAATCTTTAGCCAATGCGAAGTTAGTCTCTTTGTTAGTTAGTTTAGTTAGTTGGTCGCCGGACTCTAGTAAATTGCAATAAGTGCTACGCGTTCTGTAAGCATGAAATTTTTCCGCGAAGAAAAATCAAGGGGTGTTTTTGTCGGGACGTGACGTAGTGTTTTTTATTGTCAGAGTCTCAGTGTGTTCTTATCTTTACTAAGTAGTTTGTGAATGGGAGGTTTTTAAGGCTTTTTATGATCTTTTCAGTGTTGTGTTATTTGTGGGAGTGTTTTTTATTGACAAATGAGTGTTTTAGTGGGTTCTGCTGAGCTGTGGGGTAAGTGAAGAGGATTTGGAGTGCAAGCATAATACTCGCCTTCTACTGCGAGCGGGCTTTGTACCGACTCCGTGTATTGTGGGCTGAGTGGTTGGTTCTAATATCAGTCTTGATTTTAGTGTCAACCACTCAGTGTTTAATATATGTATACAGCATGTTACAAAAACCCTGTTGTATAATTAAAAGGCATGTACACACACTTTTGCAAAAATACAATAAAAAAATGCACTTTGAAAAAAACAAGAGTACTGACCGGTTTAAGAACGCAAAAAAAGGAAATTACGCAAAAATGTTTACAAATCTGTATTATATGTTGGCGCCTTTTATTCTAAGAAAGCACGCGGTACGACGCGTATAGTTTACAAATAAAACTGACGCGATTAGCGGCTGCGTTCGCGCGTTTAGGAGGGCGGAGCGCCATGCGTGTGCAAATTTTTTCCAGCCAATTTCTAATTTAAAATATTGCGCCCTCCAGTCGACACTGGATGCGCAGCTCGCGGATATAACAGGGTTTATGTAACACCCAGTATATTTTATACCCTAAGAAACTTGCGTTTAGCCGCCAACACGCCTGATGATAAGCAGGGATGCGGCCTACGATGGAGCACGCTTGCCTAGAAGTGACCGATTCACTCGAGACTTGAAGACACCCAGATTATAAGTGTCAGGGAACACACACTCTGGCAGAGTATTCCACATTCTAGCGGTCCGTATAAGAAATGAGGAACCAAAGCGTTTCAGGTGCAGATTAATTTACAAAAACAGGAATACAGAAACAAGTCAACTTTTCTTGTAAGAACTGCAGAGGTGTGGAACTCGTTGCCTGCGTCTGTCTTTCTACCTAAATACAATTTGGGGGTGTTTAAGAGTAAAGTGAATAGGTATCTCCTAGGCAAGCGTGTTACATCTTCGATCACGTCGACGCTTCCCATCAGGCGAGTCAGTGGTCAAACGCATGTCTAGTCTGTTGTAAAAAAAAAGCAATTACAATTACAGAAATTGAAGATTAGGTGTTATGAAGGTTAGGCGGATTACGCGTGCCGTGTGTAACCTACATTCAAAATATTCACAAAAAAATACCTCCGAGTGATAAGAAAAAATATTTTATTGGATATTTATGGCTGAATTGGAGTGCTATCCAAAAGATTAAAAGGCGTACGCCTTCTGCGTGCCTTTTCCTTATAGCGGCGTAGGTTTATGTATGCATAATATATTATGGTCTACTACTAAAAGCGATGATAGCCTAGTTGGAGAAGGCCTGCCTCTCAAGCCAGAGAGAGCGGGTCCGAACCCAGCCGACGGCACGCACCAAATTATTCATTGTGTGATCATAAGTGCGTATTGAATGTCATCTGCTTCATGACTGGAGCCCGGTGTATGGCGACAGGCTGTCCCCTGTCACATTTGGGACTGAATATCGTCTGGCAAAGTGTGGGTGTTGTATTACACCTCTGCCAGCCTCCACGGGGAAAGGCGTGACGATATGTATGTATGTACTTCTAAAACAAGAATTAGTTTTTTCTAAGCAACTGTGTTGGCCGCATCGTTGCACACAAACAGCCCCCGAATTCTACTAAGCAATTGTTTTTAATTTGTTAAGGAATAGCCTTAAATTGACAGTTTTTGTTAGCCAGAAGTGTCAAAAATAAACAATTTATTGACAATAAAAAAAAATCGCTTATTAGATTTCAGGCCCAGGCGTGATGTCAAGTTACCCAACTTCACAGTAAAATCATAGAAACAAAAGTTTGGATGGATGGATGTTTGCTACTTAATTACACTACATGGAAAAACACATACTCGTAGCATACTTTTTAACCGCAAGAAACACTATGGGGCGCAGCTTGTCAAGCTAGCGTTAGCGAGCGAAGCGTCTCTGCTTCAGCTTCGACAAAAAATGCTTTCGTATATCCGACTTCTAACCGGAAGTTTGTCTTACACTACAGCAGAGCTATTCACAATAACTCGGAAACGTTTCCGGTCGGATTTCAAAAATTTTAAACCTAAATTTTTCGAATCTCAGTCTATATTCATAAGTTTTTAGACGTGATTAATTCCTCCGATCGGATTTATACTTGATACTCCCTATTCCAAAATGTATTAAATTAGATTGAGATTCGAACAATTTGAGTTTGAAATTTCTGGGATGCGATCGGAAGACGAATTCAATGACGACAAAGGCGATTCAAATGACACCTCACATGACGAAATCCATGAAGCTGTTTAAGCTGTAGGGCCTTATACATCAAAGAAACCTTATACATCCTTACATACACTCGAAAAACATAACCCTCCTTCTTGCGCAGTCGGGTAAAAAACACTAGGTTCTGCTGCGGGTAGATAAGATAAAGATAACTTCTAGCTTTAACTTTAGCTTTCAGCAATTTAAAGACTGCAAATAAGACGCCAATAAACCTATTACTGTGGGTTTAGTTAAATAAGAAAACTCTTAAAGACTGCAGGGAAAAAGCTAACAGTCAAATAGTTACCTAAATGTTAATAACATAGTCAAATTGATCATTAAGATTCGCATAGTAGAACTTTGTGTATGTAGCTATCTACCTAGTAAAATCCAAAATGTAGGCTATTCACTCATTTCATCTAGAGATTTCATTAGATTTAGAGCAGCCTCGTCGTGCAATTTGCCCGCCATAGAAGGAATCATGAAGGGGGTAGTCAATGGATATACCAATATCAATGCTTTCTGAACACGCGTGGTTGTCCATTTTCGATTTCGCATTCAGTTTGGGCCCTATGGACTCAGCTATACATCTACATATAGCATATACTCCGCCAGCTATAGCAATCAGAGTAAAAAAGGGTCACGTGGGCAACACGTAGTGACGTCAATCGATGCTTGAGCAAGACCGATATAAGTCGTATAAAAAAATACTTGAAAGAGACGAATGACGATTACGAGTGACGTCATCACGTGTTGAATCGTCTAGATCTTGTTTTTTAAAATCATTTATGGACTCAAAACGACTGCTTACAAATCAACCACATCTTCAGGTTTCATCCATGTAAACCATTTCATAGAGCTGTACCTTATTACAAGCAATTTACTGTATACTTTTCCGGCACAAAAGTAGACAAATCTGCTTTTGTTATCTATACGGACTTCGGATAAATAATAAAAAAGTATTCTATGATTTAAACAAAAGGCTGGACCAATAAACAGATCAGAAAACAAACAAGCCCAAATGCCTCATCGACTATTTCGTCCATCGACAGTCCTATCAGAGCAATTCATGTTGACGCAACGCAACTTTAATTATGGTGTTTGATGACGTCGTCTGCACTTCGGAGCCCCTATTCTGACTCATGCGATATTATCTCTCTCAAGCTGCGTAGGTACATACTTACGCAATGTAACATGAAGTTTTTTTTTTATTACTTAATAGGCTTGCGTTTGGCCGCCAACATGCCTGATGATAAGCAGTGATGCGGCCTACGATGGAGCACGCATGCCTAAAAGAAACCGATCCACTCGAGACTTAAAAGCAGCAACATGAAATGTAAGAATTTACCGTCCACACCAGCGCAATGTATCATGCAATGTAAGATTCTCTCAGTGTAGATGCCTTGCGCGCATAAACTACACACGCTGCGAGCATTTTAAATCGTGCGCGCAGTGATCCTCGATTTGTTTGTCGGTTTTTCGAACGAGCACGAAGGGACGCGCACAGTGTCCGTTGCGTCAGTGTGGACCGTTGTAGACGCGCACGAAAACGAACTGAAAGAGGTATATTTTGTAGCAGCCAGACGCTACAGAACAGATCCTAGTCAGTACAAATTCGGTTCGTGTGCGCAAGGCATCCACTGAAGAAAATAATAAATGCTCTTTTCACTTTACATTTCATGATACATTGTTAAATTTCTGTACGCAGCATTACTCTCACGATTTTTCTAACGAGAGACACAGTGACGGAGCTAATTTATCGCACAATCAGAATCAGACCCCTGATCACTGCATAGAGATGGGATAGTTCTTGCTCAGTGGACTGCGTAATTAATGCTGAAATTAATGCAGCCACTCGAGTCAGTGACTTTTGGATGGCATAGGTTACACTATTCCTTCATAGGAATAGTGTAACCTATGTAGAATACTGAAAAGAAGACCGTTCCGAAGACGGGTCTGAGTATTAGCGCACTTGTAGCGCCTCACTCAACTGCCGTCTTTGTACTTCTTCACTCTACAAAACTTCAAGGCTAGAGTGAGTTAGTACCTACCTTATAGGCTGTCGTGCTCCATCTTAGACAACGTCGCTTAACATCAGGATAGTTGATGGTGGTCAAACGTCGACCTATTCTACATAAAAAAAAAGAAGAGGATACTGAAAACTAACAAAATTAACATACATATCGTCACGCCCTTCCCCCGAATTGGCTGGCAGAGTGTACAACACCCACGCGTCGCCGGACGATATTCATCCCCTAATGTGACAGGGCAAGCCTGTCGCCATACACCGGGCTATATACGGGCTACACCAGTTACATAGCAGATGACATTAAATACGCACATATGTTCACACAATGAACAAGTTGGCGCGTGCCGTCGGCTGGATTCGAACCCGCTCCCTCTGACTAGGCTATCATAGTTAATAATAAAATTATATTGCCAAACCTGCGAACAAAAAGATTGCACACTGCAGATGCAAAATAACATTTATAAACTAAGTTAATATAATAATGCTTCTGGAATTTCGATGCAATTAATTTTTTTGGATTTAATAAGTACGAGTAGCTCTACAGTGGTAACCGGGTGGTATAGGGCGTGGAGGTAAGGCGTCAAAGGGGATCGAGGTATGAGCGGGCGAGAGGTCATTTTATTTTAATTTTGCTCCTTAATCCGCTAACTTTGACATTACGATATTTGCTACTAAGATTTTCTGGAGTGAATTTTAAAGAGCTTTTCTGTCTATCTGCATAATGAAATTATTTATAAAGAAATGTAAGTATAATATCTTCATTTTATTTGCAAGATAGAACATCAGTTTGATTGGTTCTCAGAATTAGTTCTCAAGTTGCCTAGCCAACAACGGCAGAGGTGTCCAATTTGCCTCAATTCCAAGGCAATCTACGTCTAAATCGAAACGGCCATCGGTTAGCATGTCATTACGCTTGGTTACAGTTTCCGGAACGCTTGATGAAGGTGAGGAAGGGTGCAGTGTGTGTCTGGCTTTTACACTCATCATCATCATCATCTACAGCCACCAGTGCTGGATGTGGGCTTTTCTTTAATCTAAACAGTAACTTCTGTTTAACATCCTAAACCACCCTTCCTTCCACCGTCTCTCTTAGTCTAGTCTGTGTTCGACTACTTTATAAGCAGGAGGTCCGGGGTTCGATTCCCGACCGGGCAGATGTTTGATTGATTAATTAAATATTTTTTTCTGGGTCTTAGTGCAAATTGTCTATGTTTTTGTGTGTGTTTCATTACATTTCTGTCACAAGAATATCCTAATAATTAATAATAATAATATAATAATAGTAATAATAGGCCCCCCAAAATCCTACCTTACGCCCGAGTCGACCATAAGACCTCGTGGGGGGCGGGCAACGTGTGCAATAAAAAGTAACCTACACGGCTAACAAGGTTCAGGTAACCCATAATGATGGAGACGAGAAATAAGAAATTACGTATAGGGCCGCTGCCCGGGGGCGATCGCCGGGGCACGTCTGTAGCTGGCCACGGGCGTGACAGCATGCTAGCCAGTGACTCCCGGCTGGGCGGCTGGGCGGGAGTCGGGGACGCCGGGGGTAGGGGAATGTCCTCAAGGACTACAGCTGATAGTGGGGAGAGTAGAAGTAGTAGTAGAGCAGATACTCCGGCTACGGATGTTTCGCATGAGACATGTGTCAACCAACCTGCGACCACCAAAGCCGGAAAACCCAGAGTGCGCATGAAGTGGGATAATGATATAAACTTATTCATCATGCGTACATACTTAGAAATCACAAAATTAGAAACAGATCGGACAATGTACTGTAAAAATCTTTTTGAACACTTTAAACATAAATATCCGCACCTAAACGTTTCCTCTCAACGGGTTGCTGACCAACGTAGAGCCATCATTAGAAACAAACTTCTGGCAACAGGAAGACTTAAATAATCCGCAACAAGTAGAACATGAAGCTCACTTGGCTTAGGCCCGTGAGCTTCATTATACCGAAATATCCTAAATATTTCGAGAAATACAACAGTTACGTAAATAATCGTAATAATAGTACTAGTACTAGTATGGTACTATTATTTATTCTGTGACTAAACACCGATTACTAGGTGTTCGCTTCGTATTTCGCACCCCCTGTATCTTCAAAAACTGATTTTTCTCATAGGTGAAGCAGAGCTTTCCTAATAAATACTGCCAAGGAATGGAACGCACTTCCTGCCTCGGTGTTTCCCAGCAAAAGTTACAACCTAGGTCTCTTCAAAACAAGAGTGAATAGCCACCTCATTGGCAAGCGCGCGTCATCTTTCACACACATCATCACTTTCCATCACTTCCATCTTGGTGTGTTGTGTTGAAACGTAGGCTCATTCTAAAATATAAGTAGGTAATTTAACTTATTTTGCAAAAACGAAACGATTTGTATTTCATCTACTACATGACTGGAGCCTGGAGGCTGGAGACTGGAGGTGTATGGCGACAGGCTCGCCCCCTGTCACATTTGGCACTGAATATCTTCCAGCGAAATGCAGGTGTTGTATTACCTCGTGCGTGACGATAATGACAATAAACAATTTTGTAAAATACAATCACTGTACGCCGACTTGTTCCCAATCAATGCCCTTAGCTTCTCTCAAACAAAAATTTACAAAACATTTTTGGCTCACACATGATTAAAGCAAAGGCGAAAATACAAAAATAAACTTCACATATAAATTTTGACTGAAAAATAATCCCTGGAGAGGAAAACATGTTTGTTAGTCCGATCAATTTCGTTCCAGATCAAACGTAATTTATTATTTTGATTCACCCGTTCAATTTGTAAGAGAAATTACCTTGAGCTTTATTTAGATCGTATTACCGTGTCACCAATATATTTGTGGAGTTAAATGAGGGAGCCACTGTCGTATTGTGAAAGAAACTGAGAGATTCCAAGTAGAGAAATTTAGTTCCTTCATTGGTTAACTTTATAGGCAAGTTGGTTGATGTCTTCCAAATATTTTATTTGGTTTATGTTCGTGTATGTAGGTGTTACGGAAGTCGTTATTATTATGTAAGCTGGCACTCGTTATCGTTATCGTTCATCCAATCAAATATCTGATTATATTGATCTGTTATTGCCTATCTGTTTTGGCGGAAATTTGTATTTGGCCTAGATACATAACATGTATGAATAAAATAAATAAATAAATACGGGACACTTCCACACACGGTCGCCTGACCCCAAACTAAGCAAAGCTTGTACTATGGCTGCCAGAGACTGATATACATACTTAGATATTTTTAAATACATACTTAAATACATATTAACACCCACACATAGAACAAACACAAATGTTTGTCCTAGGTGGGAATCGAACCCACGCCCCCAAGCTCAGAAGGCAGGTTCACTACCAACTGAGCCACCGAGGCAGTCTATGACGGGGAAAGTCGGAAAACGGCGAGATGTCGTATCCTTGAGCTCGAACACGAACACCTATGGTGGGCGTTAAACTTCAGAAAAGTTAAAATAAGAGGACTGCTGTGTGGACTTTTCACTATTTTAATTATACAGCATGTTACAAAAACCCTGTTGTATAATTGAAGGACGTGTAAACACACTTTTAAGTATTCATGAAAAATACAAAAAAAAATGCAAGTTAAAAATAGCAAGAGCTATGACCGGTTTTAGAACGCAAGAAAAAAAGGAAATTCTACGAAAATATTAACAAATTTATATCATACTAGCTGTCACCCCGCGACTTCGTTCGCGTTTATTATTTACGAGTAAATATATATATACGTGAGCTATCCTATCTGTTAAGTTAGATCGAACTGCACACGGTGTGCAAATTTGATTGAAATCGGTTAAGTAGTTTAGGAGTCTATAGCGGACAAACAACATGACACGTAATTTAAATACATATATTAAGATGTTGGCGGCTTTTATTCTAAGAAAGTAGCGGGACGACGCGAATAGTTTTCAAATTAAACTGATGCGATTAGTGGCTGCGTTCGCGCGTTTAGGAGGGCGGACCACGACGTGTGTTTAAAATTTTTTGAGTCAATATTTCATTTATGCGATGCGCACCTCGCGGATACAACAAGGTTTTGTAACACCCTGTATACATAGTTATTTGTAACTTACCAGAAACCTCTTAAGGGTTACGAACAACTTTTACTATGAAGCCAATCCTGTAATCGCGAAAAAAAATCAGCTGTTCCGTACATTTTGTCTCAGATGATTGAACTTTTTGTATGGAACAGCTGGTTTTTTTTCGCGATTACAGGATTGGCTTCATAGTAAAAATTGTTCGTATTGATGAGTACAATGAACCCTTAAGAGGTTTTTGATTAGGTACCAATAACCCTGTAGACATACAGGGTGTTACAAAACCCTTAAAACTTAAATTACTTAATTAATGAAGGATTACAATAATAATTAGCGATTCAGAGCTAATGGGTTTGCGAATGACTATTGCGTGCGAGCCGTCAACAAAGTCAAGCAAGTGAATCAATGACAGTCATCATATCACGCGCCGTCATATTAGTATAATAACTAATTACAATAATAATTTATATCAAAATCTAGAAACGCGCGCGGTTTTATCCACGGTAATAAAGGATCCTATTTGTGTTTGGTCATTATGTATTTTTATTGTCTTGTGTGCCAAAATTAATACATCTTTCTTTCATTCTTCTTTCTATTCTAGATTATATAATTTATCTTTGTGTCAAATTTTATCCAGATCCGTTAAGCCGTTCTGGCGTGATTGTGTAACAAACATCCAAACATAGATCCAAACTTTCGCGTTTATAATAGTAGTTAGTAGATAAATGTTATGATTATAAAGGCAGTGAGGCAATTTTCCTAAAAATTACACTTATACCGCTTTTACTAAGTAAAAATTTAATGAGGTAGGTAATGAATTCCTTAGTGATATAGAGTGATTTAGGTGGTGCCCTTCGGTACGGTGTAATATTGACATACTCGTACTACACATGCAAAAGTTTGTAACCTTATGTGTCAGTTTGTTACTTCTTTACGCCCAAACGGATGCACGGATTTAGATGTAGTTCGGAACAGAGATAGCATAGGAGTATACACTGGATTAAAAAAAAAGCTACTTCTCATCCCAAAAGATATACCGATCCTGTAAACTAGCGGCTTCAAACGCAGTTAAAGAAATAAATGTTTAATTTCGCAATCAATATAACTGCTTAAAAAGTCGTATTTTTATTTTCAGGTTTGGACAGAAGAAAACGAATGTCAGACGGTCGAGTGGTGATCACGCAACACTTCACAGAGAGGACGGTCACGCCTGGGGGTGATGTAAGTAGCTGATTTGGACATTCTGGAATAGCTTAGATTGATGGCAGTGGCGGCCTTAGGCTAGGAACTCACAGAGCTATTATTAGTCGCGCCTAGCCTTAGCCTTGAGCTCCTAGCCTTAGCCATTACGAGCCCCGGGCGGCAATTCTTCAGTAGGCCCCGGGGCGGCAAGTTTCTATAGCACTTATTCTTTGTGTAATTCACGTAAGTCTTAATCCAAGGCTCTATTATCGTGCGTGCTATATTGTCTTGGTCACTGTCTCTTTAGTTAGAAAAATCATGAACGTAAAAGAGAACGAGAAAACACACGAGATACATGCGCTAAGGCTTCTAGGGCCCCATTCTTACAATTCAAACTATTTTCTCTATTAGTTTTTTTCGTTATTGTGTCTCTCGTTTGAGAAGTCGTAGAAGTGACAGTATAATTGGCAACGAACAAACTATTTAGATTGTCCGTTGAATTTATTTTTTGACTAGATATTCTTCTTATTTTTAGATTAGCATGCAATGCTCAGCCACCGGTGATCGACCACCACAATTCATGTGGGAAAGAGATGGAATCGTCGTCTCAAGCAACACTGATGCAAGGTAACAATATTCATCCGATCTTCCGCCTTGGCACTACCAGTAATATCAGTAGTAGGACTTTTTACACGTTAATTTAAACAATCATCTCATTTCTCCATTTAGGTATTTACCGTTGTAAAATGCTAGTATAGATTTACCTGTTTATACCTGGCTACCCGATAGTTGTGACCGGAAAAAAATGGGCAACCTAACGTTTGCATATTCTATGGGCTTCATACTTTCGATTGGTATAGAGTTTATCTAATAATCACACCGGTGCGGTGGAACGTTTCAAAAAAAATTTTTTTTTATTATTACTTAAAAATACCCTGGACTAAAATTTGTTAGGCAACCCATATGCAATTTATTTATTGACATATTAAATTAAATAAAAAATACATTTCATCAAATAAGCATCTCGGTGAAGGTCGTTCTATAGCGGGATCTTAGACTAATATATGAATATATACTTTACTACCACTTACAACGTTTTACGTCAACTTATCCGTATACAACGTCAAGTGTTATCGCGAAGGTTTATTTCTTAAGTTAATTCTTGAATATTTTTAGACCTTTTTGGAAGTTAGTTATTATTATTATTCGACCAAGCGAGCAAAGCGTCTCTGCTTCAGGTTCCGCAAAAATGCTTTTGAATGTCCGTCCGGCGTCTGCCCGGTATCTACCTCTAGAAGAGTCCGCAATTTTTAAAAAATGTTCAAAAACTGAATCGACTGAAAAATCGGTATAATATCGAACCCACTCACAAAAAATCACGAGAATCGGTTGAGAATTACGGCCTGTAAATGACGACAGCCGGACAGGGGCCCTATTCGGAGATTTGAAGTTTCATCTCACTATTTTTCATCCTTGTTGCTCTCGTTTGAAACGTCGTAGGTGTGAGAGTGACCAAGATAAAATCTCATCTCATCTCACACGCTGGAATACCCCCACAGATACAGGCCGGACGGTATAATTTCACCTCACAGAGCCACTAGTAGGCATACTCTTTTTGTGAGATTTTTGCCTTAATCTTATATTATATCTTTAAATGAGCAATTCTTGTATATATGTATATATATATAATAATTGGAATCTCGGAATCGATTCCAACGATTTTCATACAATTTAGTATATAGGGGTTTCGGGGGCGATAAATCGATTTAGCTAGGAATCATTTTTAGAAAATGTCATTTTATTCGTGTTTTATCGATAATCAACTTAAACATAAACTTGGAAGAAAAATAACAAAAAGAAGGCGTTGACTCTTCCTGACATCTATTGGCGAATAATAATACTATTTTTTGTGAGTAACTAATTGCTTTAACGACACAACAGCAGATGGCGTTGTTAAGTGACACGAAGTCAATGAGTGTTTGCTTTGAGGTTAGACTAAAATCAAAGCTACTACATATAATATGAAAAAGTGAGTCTTTGTTCATTTTCTTTGTTTCTTTGTAACGCTTTCACGTCTGAACTACTCAACCGATCGTCTTAAAATTTTGCATACATGTTGTTTAGGGTACAGAAAAGGACATAGGGTACTTATACTTATCCCGGAAAAATCAACGGTTCCTGTGGGACCGTGGGTGAAACCACGGGTCGCAGCTAGTAAGAATAAATAAAGCTGATCAACTCATGTTTCAGGTACGCCTTGGGGCAAGTGATGACGTCAGACAACTCGGTGGTGGCCCAGCTGAACATCACTCGAGTGAGGGTGGAAGACGGAGGACTGTACTCGTGCACGGCGAGGGAAGGAGAACACACCGCCAGTCATGAGAACAGACTTGATGTTTACGGTACTTATGAACGTGCTAGCTGCGCCCATGGCTTTACCCGCAGTTCAAAAGTATCCCACGTCCTATTCTAGACTATACCAGTTCCAAATTTAAATCAAGATCCGTTCGTCGTTTTGGCGTGATTGACAGAACAAACAATAACAGACTGTAACAAATATCTATCCATCCAGAATTTCGCATTCTACGCTAATCGTTAAACTGACCCAGTTTATTTGTTACTCATATTTAGTTATTATTTAAAACAATCTTTGTTATCATGTTACGCTACGTCACAACAGTTATGATGTTTAGCTACAGTTTCAAACAATCTTTATTTTAAATGATAAGTAATCATGATAACCGTTATGATTAACCCCGTATTCTCAAACCCTGCGGTCGACTTCGTCCACTTCTTAACTTGGTCCATTTCTAACGTTGTCCACTTCTACTAGCACTGTGCTAAGTGCAACATTTCTCAGTACATTCACATGACAGTTGCCATACATTTTCTGTGCCCTGTTTGTTGAAGCCATGAAACATTGTCAATGGTTCAAGCGCATCTTTTGACCAAAATGAAAGATCGTATTAGTAAAAACTGGCGTAGAAGTCAAAACCTTTTAATCTAATTTATTTTAGACTGTACCTACTTATTTCTTAATTGAGTTGATGGGCTTCGTCAATTAGCGACCTGTAATTGAGAATGAAGACAAACAAAAAATTAAACCCGTAATTTGATAAAAAAATGGCGGCGTGATACACAGAACACTCCATATCCCATGGCGTAAACAAATATCGTTGCAATTTAATCCACCTATCCCTAAACTTTTAACTGTCCCATAACACAGTAAAAGTTTATAAATCTAATTATCCCTTACCTTCGTCAGAAGAAAGTATTACTTTATTTCCTACGGTATCGGGTTCGATTCCCAGTAAATATCAAATGTCGTCCAGCAAAAATGTTCAATTTAAACATTTGCTGTGCGTCTGTGTGTTTGATGTCCATGTTTTTGTACAGGTTATATTACATTCTTTACAACTGAACGTGGATCAGAATACACGTTAAATTGTAGGTCCCTGTAGTTATCCTATTACAACCCCAAATCCACGCTTTCGGTCCTTCAGGCGGCCTAAAAGCTAAAAACAAAACCTAAAAACGGGACTAGCCATAATGTCACAAAAAAGGTTTTAAGCCTTTTTCGTAACAAGCCTATAGGCTTAAAACCTTTTTTGTTACATTATCAATACAAGGAATTCTAGGAATCTATGACTGTTAAAGTTTATTTAGTTTTCTTATTTAAACATGCTACCTACTGTTGAGATTAGTATTTCATAAAGTAACAGATGGTGATCGTTTCAGGTCCACCGTACATCAGATCCTTTCCATTATTAAAGGTACAGAGCGGCGACGCTGTCAACTTCAGATGCCCATTCTATGGCTATCCTATCAGGTATACATAGTGAACGAGTTTCACGAGACGTTTTAAAAGGTCAACCCTATTATATTTAAAAGATGACATAACCAGGCCAATTTATGCATGCTGAATTTATATGTATGTAACCATCACCGATTTGTAGCGACATTTACCAATGTTATTAATTTTAACAACTCATTTTGAATTGAATTCTTTCCGGTTCTTTTCTTTTTTGTAATCTTATGTGACCAAATTCACATGCCGAATAAAGGAAAAATAGGATAACTACATTATAAAATGAGACCATTGTAATACCCTATTTTTAATAAATACATTTCATTTCACTGTATTCTTCTTGTTTTAGCAAAATAGATTGGGAGTATCAAGGCAAAACATTAAATACCAACAGCCTTTTTTCCACTCGATACAAGAGAAGCATTTATACGAATCGCAAATCGAGACGTGCCGCTCCAAGCATCAATATAAACGGCGTTTTATCCATCACAGAAGTTACCAAAGAACTTAACGGGGCTATTTACACCTGCATAGTAACGAGCCCAAGTGGAGAAATGGCCAGACGAGCGTTTGAGATTCAGGTTATAGAAGCGCCAGTTCTAGACGATCTTCTTTTGGGTAGTAACCTTCAGGAGGGGCAAGTTGCCAATATCTACTGTAATGTTAGAACTGGGGACTTGCCGATACATTTTGAGTGGTTGAAGGATGGGAAAAGGATTCCTAGTAATTTGAAGGTGAGTATAGTGTACGAGAAATATAATACGAGTAACTATTATATTTTACATTGGTACTAGCAGCGTAACTGTTTTGGTAATTGCAAAAAATATATGTCACGCTTGTTTTTGAATGACAAACATGAACGAGATTAGCCATTTTGATAGATAGGACAAGAATGAGTGACGAACATAAGGAGAGACCTGCTCAGCAGTGTGCGATTACGGACTGATAATGATGATGACATCTATCAGAATATTTTAGCTATCGTAATAACATCACATACATATCCTCACAAATCACTCTCAAATATGACAGGGAGCGAGCCTGTCGCCATACACCGGACTTCAGTTATGTAGCAGATGGCACACAATACGCACATATGTTCACACAATGAACAAACTGGTGCGTGCTTTGGGCTGGGATTGAACCCGCTCCCTCTGGTTTGAGAGGCTAGCTTTTCCAACTAGGCTAACATCGCTTTAACTATCTCAATATCACTTTTAACTCTAATTGAAATTCAAAGTCTTTTTTGCTAAAAAAAATCACAAAATGAGCTATCTTAAGAAGAAACAATTGGTATGCACATCTAACTACAAATATTTTACAAAAATATCTTACTCTTCAGTGGCTTTATATTAGTTATATATCAAATTAACTAAGATATTAAACCACGTAGCAACGTTGCAGGTCGTCGAACGGAATTCGGAGCTGTTCAGCGCGCTAGTTATCAAGAAAGTTTCTCTGGAGCACTGCGGAACCTACACCTGTGTGGCTTCCAACCACGTCGCAAAGGTTAATCGATCTACTGAACTTTACATCAAAGGTAATAATATCTTGAAACCCAACTAGCTAAATCTATTTTAATGATGATAAATTAATTGGTGTTAGGGTGAGACGTCTCGCTCATGGCGTGAAATTTAAATTTTAACCTTTTTTTCGGTTATAGCTAGACCGATTATCTATTGTTCTAGTTAAACAAATAACAACAAATAAATTTGACAAAAATATGCTTCTGATAACTCATGTAAGCTCGGCTCGTTAGTTTATCGGTTTAATTTGCTTATATGACTATCTGGTGCATAACTGTTCAATATCTCTACAAAATATCACAATGTAAATATAGTAAATGACCTACGATGGCCGCAAATTCTATTATAACTGAATTTAGGTACCTGATCTCGCTGCAAAAAAAAACTTTGATATATAAATTTCAAGCCATGATCAAAACGTTGAGCTTTAATAAGAAACATGGAAAAGTTACAGACTTGAATTTGTCTTTGAATACGGCGGAACTTAGGAACTCTCAGATGAGGAATGGTCAAGAGCTAGCAAAAAACGTCGTTGAAAATCAGCATAAAATAAAATTTTGATGTTATTTTTTAGTTTGTGCCTACTTACTCTCTCATCTCTTACGCTCATCCAATGTAATTTTCTGTCATGAGATGTTTGATGTGGTTTTGATGGTGTATATCGATTTTTTAGTGGCGCCAAAATGGCTGGAAGAACCATCCAACTCGTCGTTGCTCTTGGGAAGAAAGGGAACAGTATCGTGCAGTGCCAATGGATATCCACAGCCGCAGGTGCATTGGATGAAGAAAGATGGTAGGTAACAGCGTTATAACCACCATAACTAGAATCAAATAAAATCAAAAAAATATTAAGGTTATTACGCTATACCTACTGAAATAAAAAAAAAACTTGTGCGTAAGCAAACGAACGAAGAAACTTAATTCAATCGACTTAAATTCAATCTCCAGAAAAAATCCCTTTAAAGTTAAAAGTGATAAAATTATTATGCTCTAAACAACAATGTTTTAAATTGAAGGTAGTTATAAGTACCAAATAAGCTTAACTAACAATGAAAATAATGAGAAAATATTGACCTAAAATGTTAATAGGTACCTACTACCTACCTACACACTAGCTACGTCTTCTATGCTCAGTTATATCTTTTCCCCAGCACTTCTAGGAACCTGGCAACCAGTTCTGGAACTAGCAGGCGGCGGCATCCTCAGCCTGCCCAACGGGACCTTGGTCATTGAGGAGGTGTCCCTCGCAGACGAGGGTCTGTACTCCTGCAACGTGGAGAATGGCGTCGGCCAACCGCTGAGCAAGACCGTGTGGATGAGCGTGAATAGTAAGTACCAATATTTTAAAGCAGCTCAACTGACTAACTTACTTCTTAATTGAACATAATTATGATTTAACTTCTGGTGAAAAAAAAAATAGTTTTTCTCAAGTTAAGTCAAGTCAAGTTTTTATTCAAATCGGTACTACCAGTCACCAATCTTTTACATATATCGTCACGCCTTTCCCCCAAGGGGGCTGGCTGGTGTAATACAACACCCACACTTCGCCAGACGATATTCAGTCCCAAATGTGACAGGGGGCGAGCCTGTCGCCATACATATGCTCACACAATGAACAAATTGGTGCGTGCCGTCGGCTGGGTTCGAATCCAATCCAATCTTTTATCATTCATTATACCTACTACTATTTCCATTTTATTCTATTCTAATCATTCTCCTTTACTAAATAAATAAAAAAATAACGTTTTTGAGCCCTGCTAGATGCCCTGGAAATAATAAAATCTACACATTGCCTTCCTATATTATCATGTATAAATAGTTACATTTCACTATTATCGCTTCGCAACGCAATACATTGCTTTCTACAGGTATATATTTCTATATTCTAATCACTATTTATAATTCTTAGGTACAGAAATATAACATCATAAACACATTTCAAGAGAATTCCAAGCCTTCAAATTATCATCCAACTTCCCTCACGAAAGTATCTAATTTAAACATTTAATTTTGTCTTTAAAACTTGAAACGCTTCACGAGTTTGAATTTAGGTAGCAGCTTATATAAAGTTTTGGCCGGCAAAGCCGTAACAAGCAACTGAGACAAACTAAGTTGTTTCAGATTTATCCTTTGAAGGTAGGTACTTACAACTTTGTCTGAGGAACGAGGAATTTGAGAATGGGCAACAATTGATGCTGTGCAGTGGTAGGGGCCTGCCTGGTCCTGTTCCGACCATTTGTTGCCAGTACTGTGACACGTACTTAGTTATACCTCAGATCAACCTAGAGAAAAAGATGGAACACTGCGTTATATTTCGCTGAAGCCACTTCTTTTTAAACGTGTGCTTGTGGTAATGTTGCCATTAAAAACATTTACAATTGCACAAAAACTAATATTAATTCCTAAGCTCTACGTTAGTTAGTTATGTTGCAATATCCAACCTTAGTAGATATAATATTCTAAAATTGCACATATTTAGAAGAGTTTAATGTTACCTACGGCTTTTTCAAAATTGACTTTAGACAAAACTGCACAGTTTTTAAAAAGAACCTCAAAATGTAATCCTGGCCACACTTTTATAATGCACTATGTATATTTATGTACACGAAATTATACCATAAACCAATGCACATAATGTCGAGGTAAGAATGACCAAGCGAGTAGCGTAGTTTTTTTTGCGTCAATGTGTGCGTGTTGTGTACATATACGACTGTAGCGTAGTTTTTGGATGGTTTTTGGTTTCACCTAAATCATACGCCGTGCGCCATCTTAATCTCTAGGTTGATCTGAAAGTTCTACGTGGTTCTACTGAGAGTGATGTCGATACCGTTGTCAAATCTCTGACCGAAACTTATTATCACAACATTACTTATCACAACATTATCTTATCATAACTATCTATCATTATTATCTTATCATAACATGCTATCCACAGTCTGGCTATCTATAGTATCCTGTAATTTATTCTGTTACTGTGTAACACAAATGGAATCATTTCTGGTGTGTATTTTAGTAACTTGATCTTCAGCGTATTTGACTAAAACATGAAAACTTCTGTCAACTGATAATTAAATGAAACATTTTTTTTAATATTGTAGATAGCGTAGTGTAGTAATGATAAATCTGACAAAGCCTTTATACGGCCGATAATGTGTTTAATTTAATTTTAAACTTTATGTTTATTCTTAAAAAGTGTATA
The DNA here is from genome assembly GCA_911728515.1 of Peribatodes rhomboidaria. NCBI lineage: Eukaryota > Metazoa > Arthropoda > Insecta > Lepidoptera > Geometridae > Peribatodes > Peribatodes rhomboidaria. The sequence continues at coordinate 3,200,763 of OU452188.1, read as the reverse complement.
TTAGTTTTATACCTATGACCCGAAATAAATGAATTGAATTGAGTAGACATAATCACTACCAGCCGGTATTCTAACGCGAGATGTTAACTTGGTCACTCTCACTCGTATGGTTTTCTAAACGAGAGAGACAAGGACCAGAAAATATGTCACGTGCATAAGACCGATTGGCCGATTGATTGTGTGATAGCTCCTTTAGTGGTATTGGTATCGCTATTTCACTAATAAAAGCAAGAGCACGAGACAGCATGAATTTTAGTGCTGTCAAACTAATTAAAACGACAATTACAACTTGTTTTTAGTCGACACCCGCTCACTACCCGACTAAATTTGAATGGAAAACTAAGTTCCGACTTAATTGACAGCACTAAAATTAATATTGTCTTAAACGGAATTGTGGCTATTGTCACGAAACATTATTATTGGTCATGGCTCTATTAGTCTAACTAGTGCCGTTAATATCTAGTTTTCTCAAACAATACTACGAAGTACCCGTAGAGTTTAATGGTATAGGAAAATGGAAATCAATGTTTCCGATGCGTTCTAAATTACTACGGTCACTATCTCTCTTATTAAACCAGTCATGTATAAATGACGGATATAATCTCTACAATAGAATGTTTACAATAGAATAGAAGTTTAAATTGATCTTTATCGTTTCAGCTGAACAATATTGAAGTTTGGTTTTCAGTTAGAGCGCATGGTTGTGATGTCAGCCTAACCGTTAAAGCACCTGAGATGATTTTATTTTACACAAATCTACGCCTACGACGAATAATAGCGTAGTCCTAAGAGGAATCTGCTCAAAATAAATGTTTGTCACAGATATCTGACTCAGTGGTTAGAGGATAACCGGGTTTTCTCTCTGTTCTACGCCACGCGATGGTCAGTAGACAGACGACTTAAAATTACCGCGCGTGGAAGCGTTGTCAGTATGTACTCGTATGTTGTACTACTCGTGTTTTCTAAACTAACTTCGGTTCAACGTACAACGTTAAAAAACGCGGTATTACACCTCAAGGGCAAGCGTGCTCCATCTTAGACCACATCGTCACTCTCATCAGGAATATTGTGGTCAAACGTAGGCCCTATCAATCATTTAAAAAAGCCATTGCATGTTTCGGAGCAGTGTCTGAACCGTTTTATCAATTTCAGAGCCAGTTCACTTCGAGTCGACGTCATCGAATGTGACGTCACGACTCGGACACCCGATCACGCTGGAGTGCAGGCCACTGGGTGACGAGCCGATCAGAGTTACATGGGTGCATGATGGGGCTCCTATAGACGCGCAGAGTCAGAGGTAAGCCTAGACTGGATTATAAGTTTGGGTGTACTGCAAGACGAGTCAGTCAGTCCATATCGACCCCTACCTAGTATAAATATCTAAAGGTATATTTTAAAATAACTGTTGTAATACAATGTCTAACCACGAGTTATGCGAATGCTGTATTTATGCCTGAAGTGTTCAGATCAGTTCCATGTATTTAGTAGTTTAAATATGAATGTGTAATAAGATGTTCACTCTTGAGGTATAAATAAATAAATACAAAATTATAGGGCTCCGTTTTCTTGCGCTAATGCCGCGTCCTCAAATTAGTTTTAATTACGATCTAAGCTTTTCCTCAATTTGAAATGGCCGTTGAACCTTATGACTGAGTGACACATTGGCTTCTTTATCAACTTTGTGTTCAAAGACAGATTTACACATTAGTGTCTTGACCCCAAGACCTAGATTAGTGCAATTATGACCAATGTGTAGTGGCGCCATAGTGCACCCGATAACTTTGATGTGGTTGACTCGCCGGTTCTCTGCCGACAACGCGCTTGTCCTTCACCGGTAGCTACCACAGAGTAGCTACTCTAACATGTCCTGAGAAAATGTCTATAATTGAAGATAAGTAAAAAAATGACTCAACTTATTTCAGGGTAAAACTGCTAGAGACCAAGACAGCTCTAGGGCTGTCGAGTGCTATCAGCCTCCAGTACTCGGAGACCACCGACGCTGGCGTGTACCAGTGCCGCGCCAGCAACCCTTACGGAACAGCCGCTTTTAATGTGCATCTTAACATTTTAGGTAACTAAACCAATGCACACAACATCTTGATATGATCCTAAACTAAATATTGAAAAGCTCCGAAAAAGTTATTGGACTAAAGTTGTTGTAGGGATGTAGGGAAGGTTTTTGCTAGAAATTTTAGGTGAACTGAAAATAACCCTGTTACTTATAAATAGTTATAGCACATAGGTTCCCAACTATATTTCAAACATTTATGAAAAGAAACAATGAAGAAAATCTCCAAAATATTAAAACTAAGGCAGCTAAAATAATCCACTCTCTGTAAAACAAAAATCGCTAATAATGTAAATATCACATCATATCACGTGTTTATTGCATTTTTCCAGAACCTCCGACGCCGCCCTCAGATCTCCGCATAGACTCGGTCCGGTCTCGCACGGCGAGCATCTCGTGGCGAGACACACTCCGAGCGCACGCGAGATATTACACTCTGCAGTACTCACACACTCACTACGTTGACACTTGGGAGCATGGCTCCACGATTAACGTTACCAGGTGAGAAAACATCCTGTTATAATGCGATCCGCGAAGCATTATAGCTGTAGGAATTTAAAAAAGCGCTATCTAGTTTCATTTCCTACAAACTAAAACAAATATCTGATCTTGCCAACGAAGTGGTCAACGAACACAAATAATAGAGTAAATTTACATTTGAGCCAGCCAGCTCCACTGTAGCCAGCCAGCCGGGCACTAGAACGTTCTTTGACAATGGTTTCCATTTCTAGAAAAGACAACGACCTCCGCCAGTCCATAGAGCTCCAGAATCTTCGTCCAGCATCGTCGTACGCCGTCCGCGTCGCGACTGGAAACCAGGTCGGAGTCAGCGTATACACGCCGCCGGTTCACTTCACTACACATGAGGAGGGTAAGTTATCTTTTTGTCTCATACTACTTATATCTACTTATGTCTATACTTCGCATACAGACATCACGAGTCATGCGTCGCACTATATGTTGGCGGCTTTTATTCTAAGACAGAAGCGGCACGACGCGAATAGTTTACAAACAAAACCGACGCGATCACACTTTTAGGTGGATGAAGCGCGATGTGTGTTAATTTTTTTAAAGTCAATACTGATTTTAAAGTAGAGTAATTGCATTCTCCAGTCGATACTGGATGCCCACCTCGCGTATGTAACAGGGTTTTTGTAACACTCTGAGACTCTAGGATTGTAATCAACCTATTTAGTTGGTTTCGATATAATGATACACCGAAATGTATGTAAGAATGAAATAGACAAGCTAAACAGGTAATTTATTCTAATCTTAAACCTTATGTTCAATGCAAACCAACAATATTTAATTTGGAAAATAGCACAAATCAGAACCCTATGTTCGAATTCTATCTAATAAAAACTAAAATATAATGGGCAGCTGGTTTAATTTGTAACTAGTACATTAGTCGTAAGCATATACATATGTAAATGTAAAGAAAGTTCCATTCCTGTGTATCTCTGAAGATACCTGAGAACGGAACCCACACTAACAAACCTAAAATTCTCTGTTGACAGCATGACATTAACACACGCCATCTATGGCAAAATAGCTGAACTAATTTCATTATGGATTTAGTTACAGCCTAATCAATAATAGTTCCGATATGCGCCGTTTCCAAGGTGGCGCCATTCAACCTATACTAATGTGTTCCGCTCCCCGGCCTTTTTGCTCTGCATGTACTCGTATCTGTTACCTCACCAATAAATCTCTGTTACAGCTGCTGTCTTTTACTTTTTCTACCAACATTTTTCAAGATTCAACGTTGTGCTATCCAGTTTTTAATTTACCTGAGCTCAATACAATAAGATAATTCTTTTAGCATGAACTTTAAATTCCAGCTCCATCATCAGCCCCAATAAACGTGCAAGTGGAGCAGACGGAGAACCCTGGCGAGCTGTATGTGTCGTGGCTTCCACCGCTGAAAGAGACTCACAACGGAGTGGTTCTGGGATACCACGTGAGGGCAGTACCACAAAATATTGGGACAGGTGATTGTAGCTACTAGGTATATTAACTAATATTTAGTTGGCATGAAAATAATCAAATGGGAACCAGATGTTGTTTTTCCAAATCACTTTGAAAGCCTTCAGACGGCTTAAAACTAGAACACTGGGGGTAGCCACTTGGCTTACTATGAACTAGCTTTTTTTTTTATTTGAAAGCATCAAATGCTTTCAAATCAAACCTATTTTCTGTGTCATGTTTGAATTTTCAATAGAAATGGAATCGGACTATCAGGAAATAGAATCTTCAAAATTCTTCAGGAATCTTAATTTTGCTGGCTTAATTTTCAGACGACGCAGAAGCAAGAACCGTCAAAGTTTCTCAGCTATCTGGCAAGCAGGAATCTTTGCTGAGCGGGCTGTTGAAGAATACGAGGTCAGTGTAGCAAAGAATATGGGGTGATAATTGAAACTCCTGAAACAGGAAAAGTACTTAACCAGTTCTACGACTCACATTGTTACATGTGTTTACAGATATGCTGTTTCGGTTTCGGCTTACACGAGTGCTGGGTCAGGACCATTCTCATTACCAGTATTTCAAGATACAAGAGAAGGAGGTAATATTTTAATATTGCTAAGCAGTGCAAGCCATAATAAGTGATCCATAAGTTTTGATTTTTTTATCAAAAAACCTCTTCTAGGGACAAAAGAAGAAGAAAGGAAGTAGCTCTTCTGACTTTTCTCTTTCTTACAGCTCCAGAACAAGCCCCTTCGTCAGTAGAATGCACGGCCGTGTCGTCAACATCACTGAGAATTGGCTGGCAGCCGATAGTGCTGCCTGGGCAGGGCAGTTCCTTGGTTGGATACACCATTTTGTATGCTACAGAAGGTAAACAGTGTTTTCTTGATACTCCTAAGCTTCTACAAATGCTTTGTTCAGTTTTGTTTGCTAGCTGCACCTTGCTGCTTCTGATATTTTACAGGAACTGCAAACACTATATTTGTTAGGAAAAGTAGCCTACATCAATCCATAGTTCATCCAAATCATCAGCAATTGAGTTGTTTTGAAATTGGATAAAAAATTTAATCAAATTTCCAACGTTACTTAAGAAAGTGTGATTAAAATTTGTTTGGCACATTTAGATAACAATCTTTTATTTACAAGGTTTTCCTGGTTTGATTTAATTCATTAGACTAATAGTAAGACCGTAATTTAGTTGTTTTTTCCTGGTTTGAACAAGGAAGATGTTACTGATTGACTCTTGTTTTTCAGATGGCGCCTGGCTGAATCAGACGTCTCTTCACACTGAACTGTATTTACAAGGATTGCTGAAGTATTCTAACTATACCGTCAAAGTGGCTGGCTTCTCCAACTTTGGAGTTGGACCTTTTTCTTACCCCATAGTCTGTGCTACATTACAAGATGGTAAGAGTGATTGGTACTCGGGGAATTCTTGTTTTTTGTTTGATTTACTGTCATGAAACCCTGACTTTGTTCCATGTACCGTATTCGGCTTTTCAAGTTTAAAAACTTAGAAAGAACCAATGTCATAGAATTTTGTCTAGCTACTTTGGTTTTCTCTTGATTTTCCTTACTAGAATTATTTTAGACGTTTTTGAACCAATGACGTAAAAATAATGTAGGTAAGTTTTGGGTAGAGAGTTGTTGTTGTTGTTTTGTTGACTTTTGATGTCTTTTACCGTTCAATATCTGTTTATTTCTCTATTCGAGTGGTATTTGAAAGAAAGCAAGCAAGGTTTCATTATGGTAGTTCTTAGCTATGTTTCAAAAAATCTGTCCAATGCTTGAGTTATGAGCTTTTTTCTGACTTGGTCTTGTATTTTATTTAGTGCCCGGTTCTCCAGCAGACATAAAAGTCTTGGTCCTGTCCGCAACTTCTCTCCTTGTTAGCTGGAAGAGGCCCGAGCATCCGAACGGAGAAATATTACACTACAATGTTTATGTGAAACCCACTTCAAGGTACGTTGCGTTAACTGCATAACTCTATTTTTTATTTAATCTTTGAAAGATATAACAACTTTTGCCAGACTGTAGTAAAATGGGTTAGATATTTTTCTTGCCAAAAGTCAGGACTTTTACGGTGACCTAAAATCTCTGACACTATTCTAGCTAACTATTATAACTACTCAGTCATTACGATTTCCCTAGGGAACCGTAGCTCGCACCATTGCTTACCAACAGGGGAGCTGACAATCAAGGGCAAGCGTGTTAAAATAAAAGAAACATTTTCCACTAACAGCGCTGGTCTAGCCCAGTCTCATCGCGCCGGCGCCACGCGAGCCTCAACCGAGCTGGGCGGGCTCACCAGCGGCGTGACGTACGAGAGCTGGGTGACCGCGAGTACTGCTGCGGGGGAGGGCTCCGCTAGCAGACGCGTCACGCACACACCCAGCTCTAGAGGTCAGTGGACTGCTACGAAAATGGTATGACAACGAATTTAGGAAGTCAAGAATTTTAAAAGAAAAAGAAAAACGAGCTACAAAAGTAAAGAGTTTCAACGGTCAATAGTCTACTCCAAGTCGAAAATTCACACACACACATATTCACAGACACACTCTTTCTGGATTCTGAGTCACCTCAGAATATTCCACACACGATTTAATACATTCGATTTCCAAAAGATCATTCAGAGCTCTAAAACTCAAGGTTGAACAACTAGTTAGCAGTGACTGAAAACGAAAACCTGAGAATCTGGACAATCTGAATATACGTTTACAAAAAATGTAATTACAATTTTAACGCCTACATAACGCCAGTTTCGTTGTTTGATTCACTTTCTGATACACTCGTTATATAATATTTCTAGTCTAAGTTTTTTTTTATCCAAATTTCTTACAGTGGTGGCTGGTGTGGCTTCTCTCGGAGGCTCAGTATCAGTAGGAGTGGGCAGCTCCCTCCTGCTGGTGTGTCAGTGTGTGGGTTCGCCGCCTCCCCGCACGGTGTGGTACCACAAGCACAACATCATCACGCACCACCCGAGGTTCACCAGGAACCATGACGACAGTCTACTTATAAATAGTAAGTATCGTAAGTATAGTAGTATACTCATTATTATCAGCTTTTACTATGGGACGACCCCGAAATAGCGAAAAAAAAAGCTGATCCATACAAAAACTTCATTGACCGTCAACAAAGTGTGTGGAGATACTGTTTTTTTTCTCACGATTTTAGAGTTGGCCCCATAGTCGAAGTTGGACATAATGATGAGTACCATGATATCCTAGAATTTGTCTGTCGTTTTAAGATACACGGTACAGCTCTTTGAGTTGTTGAGTAAGCTCAACATCGAAGACTATGTACTGTATTAACATGTAGACTGTCCAGGAACTTTGGGCAAAATGGCCATTCATTATACAAAGACATTATACAAAGATGGGTCTGAGCGGTAGCACACTTGTAGCGCCTCACTCAACTGCCGTCTTTGTACTTCTTCACTCTACAAAGCTCCAAGGCTAGAGTGAATAAGTACCTTATAGGTCGTCGTGCTCCATCTTAGACCACAACGTCGCTTAACATCAGGCGTTGGTGGTCAAACACCGACATAAAAAAAAAGACTTTACCGTTTCCTTTATAACATCCACACCGTTCTTCCACAGACATAGATCAGTCACTCAGCGGCAACTACACCTGCCTCGCCAAGAACCTGTACGGTTCTGACTCAGTAGAATACTCGGTGACCGTCCTGCCTCTACCCGAGGCGCCTGTGCTCAGGACCACGCCTTACAAGGACTCCATATTGGTGGAGTGGGAGCAACCGTACTACTCTATCAGCAATAGGAGTTCCAGTCAAAAGATCAGTGAGTTTTGTGTACTTTAAAAAAAAAACGAAAATTAAATAAAACTTAAAATATTAATTAAAAACTAAAACTTTAAATGCTAAATAAAATGTAGTCTAAAACTAAAAGTGGAAGGAAAGGTTCCCAGAATGCTGGCGCCATTACCACGTTGAATGGCAATGGTCAGCTTCTGTGTGAAGTAAAAGCCAGAATTGGAACCTGGAAACTGGACACCTGACGCAACTACAGCTTATATGTAATCTGGGTGTGTTCAAGTCTCGAATAATCCGGTTCCTATTGGGCAAGCGTGCTCTATCGTCATTATCTATCTATCTCTATCGTCAAGTACGTCATTACTTAACAACTTGCGAGATGGCAACGCAATTTTTTTGTTTTTCAGTCTAAAGGGCTCGAATATCTTGCCTGAATGTTCCATTACATAGCGTCACTTAATTATACACCCAACATTTTCCAGCATACAGCCTAACTTGGAAGGAGTCCAACGGTCCGTGGCAAGAAGCGTGGCCGGCGAACAAGTTGCCAAGCTTATCCGGCGTGCAGAAACACGTTCTGACTGGGCTTAAGTGCGGCACTAAGTACTCGCTGCGGATCACGGCGACTAACCGAGTAGGGACCTCTCAGCCTGCTTATATGGATGTTAGCACTTTAGGTGGAGGTAAGGACAAAATCACCATCCAATTTTTTTTATTTCACTGCTAGATAACCCCATACTATCCATCTAATAGCTTTCTTCATGCTTAAAAAATGTATTTGCATGAAACAAACCTGCCTGCAACATTTAATGAAGAATGGATGAAACAGTAATCAAGTTATCGTCGCTCAAACAAATACCTATTTTTCCCTATAAGCTAAATACACCAAGCCCAATCGCAGTGCGTTCCTTATACGTGCTGTCAGTTTGTCGCTGTCAACGAGCAGTCTGTGCTTCACGCAGCTTCTGTAAAGGAATAGAAGCGGTTTTCTTTCGTTCGGTGTGACGTCTTCCACAGAATTTCATACTTTACTGGTCCTCGTAAACCTGACCCGAATGAACACGTACTGCACCTGCATTTGGTATGCTCTAGCTAATAGACCTTGCTTTCGCTCAGTTGATTGTTTTAGTATGTTTTCAGTATTTTAGGAGATAACTCTGGATTTTTCCTTTTAGTTCCCATAGCGCCGTCAACAAACGAGTGGTTCTGGAGCAACAGCAGCCACCTTCTTGTGCAGCTGGCGGGGTGGGACGACGGGGGGTGCGCACTGCGCGGTTGGGGGGTCGAGTACCGGCCTCTGGGGGCGCGGACCTGGTCCCGGGCGCGGGATACTGGGGTGAGATGTTTTTAGGATTTAATTAACGCTGTTTGCTTTAGATGGTCTAATCAGGATATAGGCAAAGGCATTATAGCGCTGAGACTCAAATTTGGCGAGCAACTAACGCGTTTCTAAAGTATTCTCGCTATGCACCTTGGCTTGGACTGTAGCTTTGGATAAGATAACACTCTTCCTTGCGTCGAATCTTCTATGAATCTTTTAATATTTTGTAGTAGGTTCCGAGATCACCCGAATTCTTCTCTACCAACAGCTTATAACTTTGACGTTCATAAGTGTATCTTCGAACCCCAATGGAATAAAGACATGTCTATTTTGACTTCTTCTTCTTCTCCTTCTTCGAATCGATGGTTTTTATTTTTTGATTTAAATGTGCCCCGACCAATAGTCGGCGACAGCTATTCCAAGAGGAGAGGATTTTGACTGAAATTGTTCTTATTTTCTTCTTCCCTAGCAAGCCTACACCGACCAGCCATCCTGGCAGCTGCCCTATCAAGCCAAGACGTACCGCACGGGCTCGTTCTCGATAGCAGACCTGGCGCCTGCGACCTGGTACCAAGTCCGAGTCATAGCCACGAACGAGGCTGGCAGTGTCACCACCGTCTATAGTTTTGCGACGAAAAATGAGGACGGGAGTAAGTTACCACTGTTCTTTGCAATCAACATCATCAATCATGTTCATGTTTATCAATCTTATTGTCTTGACCCAGTGCTGAGTACATATATCCTGTTTAGCTCGCCGTCTCTTCCGATATAACGATCACACTATATAATGTTTTAAGGCGAGATTTGTGAGTGTGTAAATGTGTTTATTACTTCTTCAAATTCAAACTGCTGGACCAATTTTAGTGAAATTTGGTATAAAGGTAGCTGACTCGCTGGATTAACACATAGGCTAATTTTTATCCCGAAAAGTGAGATAATGAAATAATGTTCCTAGGAAAATAGGTAGGTACTTCACTAGGCGACAATACGAAAACAAAAGCTGTTATTAAATTAGGTTCTTAAAAAAATTCTTTCGTTGCAGCTGAAGTGGGCCCTCCATCTGACTTCTTCGACATCAACATGGTGGTCATCATCTGCAGCTCTATCCTGTTGGCTGTGTGCCTGATGAGCTGCGTCTACATACTTGTCAAACGGCAAAGGTAATCTTAACTGTTTTTTAAGGATTACTGTTGATTAGCTCCCAACCCATATACATTGAATCTTGGCATTTCTTAAGCATTTTTTACGATATTAATTTAGGCCCACTTTATGGGACCAGCCAGCTTTGTTATTTATCATACCTATTGGTAGCTGCAATTAAATCAGTTTTATTTTGATACTTACTATTTTTTTTTAATTCTCACTTCGAGCAATAAAATGAACCTAATTCCGATGACCAGGCAGTTAGATAATAAGGCTGCAGAGTCGGTTAAGGGTAAGAACAGGAGATTCTTCGGCGGTAGTTTGCTGTTTGACTAAAATGCTGGACTCTTTTGTTTCAGAACTGGCAACCTAACAGAATATCGAGACTCAATCACAGTCGACAACAAGTCTGAGAGCGGCAACCTGACGGCGAACACCTCTCACACCAACCTGGCGAACGTGAAGGAAAACGCCATGAACGCGCAGAACAGGATCTACAGCGCTCCCATACATATGAGAAACAATAGCAAACATGGTACAAACCCAAATTTTATACTATCACCTCTGGACTGCTGGAGGCATTACGTTAAATCTGCCTTTTGTGAGTTCGATGCGATCTTCTATAAGTATTTGCAACTACTTCTGGACCCATAATTTAGCCCATTTTTGCGTTTTTCCAAGATTCGCACCGTGTGCCTGGCTACCTCTAGCCCCGTCCTAGTCACGATGCTGCCAAGAGGTGGTCTAACCTCAAACGGAGATACTGTGGGATATAGGTGCTGCACACAATTCGCCGTAGTCACAAACACATGCAACTAATCGCATCAGTGATAATTATTGTTGTCTCATTTTAGCTATAGTCTCTTGTACGTCTCTTTATTTTTGTTATTGATAGACATAACATAATACTGTCAACGGAGCTGTGTAGTGTTCGTTTGCTTGTAGTTATATTGGGTCCACGCGCTGTGTACTAGAAATTAGACTCGTGCCGCTTCTTTATGACCGAAGCCACTTTTAAAGCCGCACAAAGTTGACGTTCGGACAACCCTATTTTCAAAATAGATCTGTTTTCAGAGCTGTACGAGATAAGCCCATACGCCCAGTTTGCTGTGGGCTTCAGGACGTTCGGTCACGTCGAGAACCAAGACCTGCCGCCACGGCACCACAAACAACGATATGATACAGGTAAAACGAATTCTAACTGGATTATGATTGGATCTTGAAAAGATTGAGACTGGGCCGTGCTGGTATAATAAAATTATAGGTAAAATTATAGATACTACTGGTTTATTTATCTGTGTAGTATTAAGAAGGGTTAGCATCTATACAGTCATTATAGCGCGGTCCTCGGCCACCGGATCATAGAACAAAGCGTTCTTAGTTTAAGAACCGATAGTGCCCTTGACGGATTGCCAGTAGCCTTCCGAACATTTGATTCTCTTCTCTGCTTCAATTATAATTAGTTTCTTTAAAAAGCGTCTGGAATCATTTAATTTAGCAACCACTAGAGTTAAACTGGATTTGTATAGTTATTGGTTGCAAAAATTTAACCGGTTAAGACAGTTTTTCTGATAGGATCGGCCTCTTTATGACCCTTATGGATTTGATCTCACGGTAGGTGTGTTTATCGTTTCAGAAACCAGCTTTCAAGTCTGCTCTGAATCAGAAGACAGTGACAGTATATCAAAATCCACACTCAAAAGTGTTCCGAGAAGTAAGTTTTTCATGACACTAATGATTTTTGAAAGCGAAGCTTTTGTATTTTTGTGCTCGTCTTTAACTTCCTCCCCTAGCTTTGCAACTTTAAAATTACCTGGAGCTTATATTATACGTCCACTTAATTCAACCACTAGGTATTTTTTTTAATTCATCATTTTTTGATCTTACTTACTTTTAAAACTTACTTTTTATTTAATCGGAAGGGTTTTTCAATATCCCTCAAATTTTAGAATTCCAATCAATTCAAATGTTTTTATCTAATTGGGTATCGAGGACACATCTATGAACGTCAAAGTTATAAAAAAGACTACTACCTTGTTCGGGCAAAGAGCCACAGCCCAGAAGAACAGGCAAGAAACTGATGGCCATATTTTTTTTATTGTTTTTTCAATTCTCTTGAAATTGGCTTGACACGTTAGGATTATTTTTTGCAGCGTGATCATTTAATGGTTTTTAATACGTGCTTTTTGGTTTTTTTTCAGAAGTCTGCCGAACGCCACACCATAGGTAACCAACCTCGGACTGACCTCTTCAGTATTTTATACAATTATTTCAGTGGACCACAATCTTTTTCCGATGAAACATCGAATGCACAGAAAAAAATGTGATAACAGCGTGCGTCAAAAGTTTTAAAGAATGACGAAAATTAATTAATATTAATTTAATATTGTTTTAGTGTTTACTTTAGTTGATTATAGTTTAGGCTTCTTTACATAATTATATTGTTTTGAATTTGTTATTGTAGTTGAGGTTTGTACAGGTTTGTGTTTCTGACTGTTTTTTAGTACAGATTATCACAAATGTTAGGGACACACTAGCGGAAAACGTCAATGCCTATCATCGCGTGAATTATTCCGATAATTAGTGCGTTAATTCTAAGACGTTAAGTTTGGTGGCCACACTTGAACAGCCTACATCAATGCCCATTAATGTCAAAAGCAAAGTTAATGCCGTTGTAAAATTAGCACTACAAGTCGTGGCCACACTAATTTTCAACGTCCATCATTGCCATAATTATCGGCGTTTCCCGTTAATGTGGCTAAGCCATAAAGGAAAGCTACACTGTTGATTGTCATTATCTAAAATCTTGGAAATATATTTATTAAGTTAATAATACTTGTAACAGTAAGTATTATTGTTATATAACTACGGATGGGGACTATAAATTTCGTGGTGGGGTTAGAATGAAAACGCATCTGAGACGCTCCAAACGTATCATTTTTCTATCGACATTATTTGTTTGTTTGTTTGATTGACGGGGCATTTTCCGCACTTGATTGGGCCATAAATTCTGTCGACATAAAAAGAGTTTTTATACAATTATAATACTTACATATTTTTAAGAATTAAAATTTTGAGTAATAGCTGCTCCTTGCGGCATTACCCGCTTTTCAAAAGTAACGTATGTGCTATTCTAGACTATTATCTATCCCTGTGCCGAGTTTCATCCAGATCTGTTCTGATCCGTTCGATACATTGTTTACATTAGGTATATTGATATCTTTTTCATTTAGTTTTGAAGCAATTTGGGGTGCTCTCTTTGCGTGCTCTCATTCTCGACCACTGTCACACAGATTTTCTAATTCTTCTTCGTTTTCGAATCGATGATTTGATTTATTTTTATTTAAATCCCGATTATCATTTCCCTCTGTTTTTTTTCCTAATAACAATTCTTTTCTTTATCACTAGAATTTAAGAGCGTCGCTCTTTTCTCAGTGGAATAATTAATTACAAGCTTTGCTAACATCAAAGTAACTTTCTAGTCAACCCTAAGGAACCATGTAAATAAATAGGTTTATTAAAATATATAAGATTTACTTATGATATAGGTAAGAAAAACTAATAATTCCGATTCTGATTCCGATTTCATAGAACTTTTATACCGGAAATGCCAACATCAGGAAAACGCACATCATCATTTGCTATTCACATAGTAACATTTCCTTTAATCATTTGACTCAATAATTCTAATAATTCCATAATTAACTTCATACTTAATTAGCTACAGAATTTTAAGCTGTCGTCACGCGAATTCTAATGAAGGATAATCAATAGATATTTACGCGCAATACTACATACAATTAGTCATTGTCCAAGAATACCGTGATTACTAAAATAATATTATAGCTAATAGTATACTTAAATAACCGATTCAAATTTTGTAATGTTCAAATTACAAATACGAAATAGTAAAAAACCTACAAAATGATTATGCTCAAACATGTTCAGGAACAAATAACATTATTAAAAGAAAACCAAAAACCGGGCTGCAAAATGTTGTACCATAGGTCACTCCCACTGTAAAGATGATTCAAATGACACCTCACATGTTGAAATACATCAAGCTGTTTAGGCTGTAAGCCGTGCCAAAGCATCCTTATACATACATAGATACTTACATACATACACTCGAAAAACATAACAATTTTTGTCCGTTGCTATGTGACCTACTACCGCCTAAATGACTTGTCCGAGTTTGAATTGTGAGGTATTGTTCTACATTTAAAAAGAAGGAGCTTCTCATTTCGGTTGTATTTTTTTTTATGTTTGTTACCGCATTATACTCCTACTTTCTACAATTTTGAGACAGTAATTTTATTTTCTGCGTCATGCAAATTTTGCGTTAAATAATATTTTACTGCAGCTTCTGGTTTTATCAAAATTCTTTAAACAACGAAAGGCAAAGCCTCATTCGATAAATTCATCATGTTTATTTAATTTAGTTAAGTAATATTATATAATAGGTAATTTTATTTGCCTGTATAATGGGAGTTATGCGAACAGTGGCTAAATAATCATCACGGGAAATCCAAGGCATACCATGTAATATTATACTCGTTACATATATTGCACGAACTGTAATATATGTAATTATGTATTTAGTACGAAATAGGGTTTTATTTTAAACGATACAATCATATCCATTGTTGTGTGACGTAAAATTAGTAATATAAGGCGATTAACCATCGATATATCGGTGTATGCACTACGTAGTAGATTTCATCATCCGAAGATTGACTTTCTTCCACTGCACTGTACTGCAATCCGTACACCTTACATTAGTGTAGCTTCGTTACGCACGCAGTGCGGTTGTGTACAAGGAGCGAGACTTTCGAGATTGCCTCACGTGTACACGCAATTGCCCCAGTTAACCCTTTATAAAACACGCGCGGTACAACACACTGATGCCGGCTTTCTTTCTTCAATATGTTAAAAACTCAAATTCAATGCTTAAAAATATAAATCTAATAATAAAGATAGGTACAGTACACGGCGATAAATATTGCACATCGACTTTTGGAAAGAGACTCGGCTTCGTAGAGCGTTCCTGTCTTCCAGAGCATTTATTTGTATCTCTTTCGTACGACCGTTTCGTTTAGTGTGCGACAGAGATAACGCTCTACGAAGGTGAAGTCTCTTTCCAAAGGTCGATGTGCAAATCGCCGAGTACTGTACGTGTTTAATATTTACCTAATATTGCATCCAGTTAAGAACCATCTAACGTTTTCAATTTCAAACATGTTGTATAATTATCATGTAAGTAGGTACGAGTATTATTAATTACTATACTTATTTAGATATGTAAATATTAAGATCTTCGTAAGCTCGTAGCTGATTTATGCTAATTATAATTATTATCTAAAAAAGACTGATTATTCATCTTAAACGATTTTTGTTCAGTTTCTATACAATTTTGATGTAGATACATATAAATAAATGTTAGATAAAGTGCAATGGTGTTTTAGTGGTTCCATTCCTGTCCCACTTTACAGCGTATAACGTAAGGGCGCGTTCAGCGATCCGTGTTTACAGGCTCGTTTTATCGTAAGTATAATGTTGTTTTCGGCGATGGTGTATGGAGTTGTATGAGCGAGTTCATACACACACGTCAATACATCATCCAATAAATCCATCAAAAATAGTCAAAGGGTTGTGAACGACGCTGAACAAAATAGTATTTTAGCGTAAAATTAACTAAACTTAATGCTACTTGGTCTTACGTAATTTTATTTTCCTATTTTCTTGCAAAAGTATTTAAAAACGTCGCGGGTTACACGAGCGGATAGCTTATTGCGAACTCGGGTTGACATTGTCTACTTGTTTGCTTTACTTTCCGCAATTGCATCACAACACAACGTTATAGTATAGGATCCCGCTAAAGAACGACCTTCAGCGAGATGCTTATTTGATGAAATGTATTTTATATTTAATTTATTATGTCAATAAATATATTGCACATGGGTTGTCTGACAAATTTCAGTCCATGATATGATTAATTAATAATTAAAAAAAAAATATTTAACATTTCACCGGTTTGATTATTAGACAAATTGGGGACCGGTGAAGGTCGATATCGGGATCTTAGACTATAAAAACAATTTTTTGTCTCTGGTTATGGTACTTAAGAGGGCCGCGACGTTCTGAAATTTCCATACAAACGCGCTACTTAAATTTCTTGAAAACCGTTTGTCAGACTATGATGAAATTTAGCATGTACAATTATATTAACAATATCTACGCCCCTATGTTCTTGGTTTTTATAAAAAAACGTTCTCAAGCTAAAATAGTGCTATGAAAAATATCCGCATTTTTAAGGGGTCGCTTTTGACTGATTTATTCAATAGGTAGACAAAGCAAACTAAAAATTCCATTACATAGGGAGGTTGTTAGCTGTTAAATGAATCCATAATACAAGGGAAATTCTTAGTTACTTAAGTATGATTACAGAAGTGCAAAAGTCATTAAAAAAAATTGAAATTGCACCATGTCACTCTGTAGGTAAGTTTAGAGGCTCGTCAGTATCATTACTCGCTCTCTTTGTTCGTCTTCTTCTTCTAGATTCGTCTAGAAGAAGAAGACGATAGAATAGAAGGCTATAGAATACCTTAAGCCAATGCGAAGTTAGTCTAGGTCGCCTAGGTCGAAATTAGTTAGGTCGCCGGACTCTTAAATATAACTATGGCTCTGTGAGCTGTACCCGCAGCCGACGTCTGTTCCTTTCCTGGTCCCATTTCTAAACCGATTCTCGTGAATTTTCGTGAGTACGCTCGATAATTATACAGTTTTTTTTTTGCCGAGTCAGTTTGAAATACTGGAGATACCTATGTTCTTTTTTTGGAAAAAAACATGTCTCCGCCATTTTGAAATATTTCCAAAAACTGTCTCGAAAAACAAACTATATAATGAAAATTAATAATGAACCTGCTCACAAAATTTCAAGAGAATCGGTTTAGAAATGCGATCTGTAGAGGAAGACAGAGATCCGAACAGAATTCAGACATGCGAAAGCATTTTTGTCGAAGCTGAAGCAGAGACGCCTCGCTCGCTAACGCTCTCTCGTCGATTATATACTTACCTAAGTAGGTACATTGTTCAAAATGTTGGTTTGCGTAGCTATTTTTTAAATAGCGATAGGCACTTACTTCCTGCTGTTGGTAATTGGTAACTATGTGGTAAGTATAAACATTGCGTCATAGGACTTTCCAATAATTAATAAAATTATAGATACTATTATTTAATTTTATTTATATATTTATTTTTATTTATAGATATTGGTATTTAACCGTAATAAATATCATGATATTTTAAACAATTCAAGTTTTTGTTTTTGTTGCCTAAATAAGCAAGTATATTGATATCAGTGATAAAAAGCTAAACATAACATACCTACACTTATGAATACATAATATAGTATGTATTAGACCTCGCGAAAATGTTTTCGTATGTTCGTCTGGCCCGTCGTCTGTCTGGTCAAAAAAGCGACCTGTAGACTTCGATCAGATATACAGATTTTACGTCTAGGTGGGTTTATGTACCTGTTGTTGCAGCCAACTTGCTTAATCAGCCGTTCAGTTAACAGCCTAGCCATTTTACTAAATGACGCCGTTCAACTAGCTTCCTGAATGATATTCAGCCTTTGAGTCGAATACAACATTTAATTTAGGCTGACTTATGCTGTCAATTCATACAATAGGGTGGTTATTCGCCAAAAAAACTATTTTTGATTGATATTTGATTCAAGAAATTTGTGTTGAATTAAATAAGATAAAAATAAAATCCGAACATCCGTGAAACGAACCGCAATTCTGATTAACATAATATTATAATAACTTAAAAACTCTCCTGTCCGACTCTTTTATCAGGCCAAATTTGGTTTGGTTTGGTTTGGTTGGGTTACAAGGCTACGGCGGTTGTTTTTTATTTAAACAACCCGTAACCTTAACCTTAAATGTCTTGCTAGGCAAGTAGTCAACGTTGTCGATCCCAGCCATTTTGCCCAGTCTTTTGATTGAATAGCTGAGTATCTCCAGGAATTTGTTGAACGGCGCCGTTTAGTGAAAATAGGTAGGCTGTTATGTGAACGGCTGATAACGTTACTATTAAGAAACTGAAATAGTGATGCTTCGCTCGCTTGGATAAAAAAATCCGAATAAAAACTAGGATTGTTCCAAGATTGATGTTCCAAGATATTCCAAGATGTTCCTGGATGTCTCCAGGTGGTTTACGAAATGTTCTACTACTGAACACCATGGTTATTCACCCCCGAGGGGGGCGATAGCATTAGTTACCGTTTGCCACCGCGTGGGGACAGACTGTGGAGGCAGACGGTAACATAACCATATAGGTAAAAAAAGGTTTTGGGTACATGTGAGTACTAACATAAAAAAAAATATAAAATGCAAATATTATATTTTTGATTTCTCTTTTTTGTATATTATTATAGGTACAATATTACAGCAGCATTTTTACAAAATTTAATTAAAAACCGGTAGGTACTTACATAATAAATTACTGGTAGGTTTTCTTATTTTATTATTTTGTCAGTCTTACAAATTCGTCTATCATTATCTTTGCCTCCTTCTCTCTCTTACATTCTCTCTATCTTTCCTTACGTCATTAGGTTCAAGACGAACTATTTCTACTATTTTGAAACTAGGTAGGTATTTTGTAATGAAATAATTGTACTTACTTACAGCAAGTACCTTATTTTTATCTTTATTTTAATGCATTTTTGTGAGTCCCTATAACATCGCCGTCGTCGTTACTTTTTATCCTAGAGTTAAAATTAACATTGTTTTGGAACCTGCCAAGAACGAGTCCTAAAGAACTTAATATTAGGTCCTTACGTATGAAATTGGCGTTTTGTCGTACTGATCAATTTGATCTGAAATATCTCCTCTTTGGTTAGGAATTCGAAATTCAAATTAATAAATTCATTTAGCTGGTTTTTTTTTCTTTGGAATACAGTCATTCATTTGTTATTTTCCTCATTATTTTTTCTTTGGCGTCGCTTATTACCGCGCAATGGAAAACATGAAATATCGGTATATTTACGAGTACGAGTTCTACCGTGGCACCAGTGCTGCAGAAACAGCTCGAAGAATTAATGATGTGTACGGCGCTGGTGTCGCTAAAGATAGCATGGTACGTTTTTGGTTTCAACGTTTTCGTTCTGGAAATTTCGACCTTAAGATCCAACCCCGTGGACGGCCGGAGATCAAAGTGAAAAACGAAGAATTAAAGGCTATTGTGGAAGCGGATCCATCACAAAGCACTTCAGAGATAGCAGCAGGCTTCGGGGTAAGTGACAAAACTGTATTAATCCACTTGAAGCAAATCGGGAAAGTAAAAAAACTCTAACGATGGGTACCTCATGAATTGAGTGAATCGAACTTGCAAACACGGGTCGCCTGTTGTGTTACTTTGCTCAACCGACACAATAATGAAGGGATTTTAAATCGAATCATTACTTGTGATGAAAAGTGGATATTGTACGATAATCGAAAGCGCTCATCGCAATGGCTGAACCCTGGGGACCCAGCCAAATCCTGCCCTAAACGAAAATTGACTCAGAAAAAGTTACTTGTAAGTGTTTGGTGGACTAGCGCCGGTGTCGTTCACTACAGCTTTCTTAAATCTGGCCAAACGATTACGGCAGATATCTATTGTCAGCAACTGCAAACCATGAAGGAAGAACTAGCTGTTAAACAACCGAGATTGGTCAATCGCTCTAGGCCACTGCTGCTTCACGACAACGCAAGACCACACACTGCACAACAAACAACCACTAAGTTAGCTGAGCTACAATTGGAATGTCTGCGACATCCACCGTACTCCCCGGACCTTGCTCCAACAGATTACCATTTCTTCCGGAATTTGGACAACTTCTTACAAGGAAAAAAATTCCACTCCGATGCAGCAGTCCAAACCGCCTTCAAAGAGTTTATTGATTCTCGCCCCCATGGTTTTTATAGTAAAGGGATCAATGAACTACCCATAAGATGGCAAAAGTGCATAGATAACAACGGTGCATACTTTGATTAATTAAATATATTTTACAAAAAAAAAACGACTTTTTATTCCTCCCGTACAAAACGCCAATTTCATACGTAAGGACCTAATACTTACATTAATTAGCCGATCAAGACAGATCTATAATGAGCCGCAACACAGCATTTCGAACATGCAAAACATTTTTAACGATAGCTGTTTATAAGCCAACCCAATAACCCGTCACAATAGGCTATTTTCAAAACTAGAGAATATTTTTCAATGGTCCTGCATCAAAACTTACACGACTGCATCGCATGTCAATTTACATCTCATGGCCACTGATCACGTTATTCAGCCAATCCAGATAGTGGATAACTTTGGTGTAGATGCCAGGAATGCCTGCAGTTCCGCAGTGAACGCTACCAGAACTGATCACTCCCCACAGTTCAGCGCGTTCCTTCATCCACACCAGAGGACCTCCAGAGTCACCGCTGCACGTATCCACTCCATCCTTGCCACCAGCACAGATCACGTTCTCAGGCAGGGCCTTTTTCCCGAAAGCTTGCTGGCAATTCTCTGGCTTGAAATATGGGAGACTGATCGACTTCTTCACGTGACTGTACTCCCCATTTCGAGGAATGATACCCCAGCCAGCTGCTGTGAAAACGGCGTCTTCTTTGATCTCTCCGGTTGGCAAGCAAGCGGGGCGGATGAAATCTGAAACAAATAGATTTTTTGGTCATTTTTGGTGTTGAACTTATTCATTTTGGGTCAGAATTACGTCCCTTCAAAGTAAAGTTGCGAATGATCTAATTGATATTCAAATTAATGTAGGGAATCCCTGTAATAAAGGTAACAAATAAAAAAACAATTTATAGCTGATTTCTAAAGTTCTTTAAAAGGGTATTCCCAAGTCCTTTTATCAGTACTACTACTGTATAGGGAAAGTCCAGTAAATTCAGTACCCATACCTGTTAGTTTGATAGTGACTAATAAAAGCTAAGTCAATATTGATCAAAACAAGGGTCATAAGACCAAGCATGCAACTCATTTAAGTCACCACGTGTTCAGGGTATTCCCTGAACGCTTTCTAGTTGTTACCAGAAAACGTTGACGTAAATGATGACTAGTTTGATCGACGAAATTTCACAAATCGCGAGTTTTTTACGACGATATTTCAAAAACCTGGGCGAGATTGGCACAGGAACGGGATGAGTAGCGTAAAATAGAAGCCTATGCTCAGCAGTGGGCGATTGCGGGCTAACAAGACTATGATGATGATAATATTTTAAAATTTTTAGGAGAATAATTATTTGTTATGATTACGATGTTATTTAGACAGCGTATGGCGATGGCAGCCAACGATTTTTAAGTATTGCAGGCAGCTCAAGATCAGTCATTGTGAAGATTATTAGGAGAGGGGTCCCAGAAGTGGAACTCTTTCGGCTGAGATGGACGGATGGATAGAATTGTTTTTTTGTGTTGATAATATCTTACCAGTATAAGGGGCGTCTTCTTTAAGTGTTAGCACGGCAATATCGTTCTCCTTGCCATCGTAGCTCGGGTGGACGGCGATAGACTCCACCTCGATGCTGACGATGCGTTCCGTGCAGACGCCTTCGATGCAGTCGCGGCCGTGCTCGATGTCGAACTCTCCTAGGCGGGCTTTGATGCTGAAGAGGAAAGGGTTCATTTAGAATTTGGTGAAACTGGTGTAGATAAGCGAATTAATTATGCAGAATACATGCAAAACGTATGATCAAGAAGTTTATCTAGAGTTTGAAAGCCTTTCTCAAATTCAAGTGGGACTAGGTAACGGAAACCGAGGCGTTTAACCAGGTTAGAACAAATTGCACTGGATTGAACTAATATTTATTTAACGATAGTTTCTGCACTTCCACTTCTACTTCTGCACTGCACTGACCGATTTTGCAGTGACTGGAAAAGGCTGAGATCGTACTAAGTACTTTTTGAAAACTAATGTCTAGCAAGACTGATAATGCCAGAAGATTCAGTGCATCGGACTCATAGATCAACAAAGTAACTTACGTATCAAACCGGGGGTGCTTCATGCAATGCGCCGCGGTGACCACGTGCCGGCGGCCGACGAGGGTGCCTCCGCACCGGACCCGGGTGAGGTGGCCGTCCAGCAGGTACTCCAGGTAAACTGTCCACGGGTTCTGGTGGACCGGGTTCGAACTCGCTTGGACACCGCAAATAGCTTTAGAAGGCAAAAAATTAAATTAAAATCATGAAGGAAATTATTATATTTTTGAGTTAATGTAGTGGACGTGATGGTGATGATCAAAGTGAATGTTTAGTTAACACTTCTGTTCCCAGTTGCTGTTGCTAGGAGCTTTACAATTGGTGGCAATAAAAATTAATTTTCTAAAACCACACTAAGTAAGTAGTGTTTTTTTTTATACGTAAAGTAAAACCCTATTCTTTGCAAATATTTTTATGGAACTTTTATTCACGATTCGTAGGTTTATTTCAACTTATGTAACTATTTCTAAAGTCGCTTGAAGCAACTTTCGAAATCAACTAATTTCATGTTTAAAACTTTTGGTAGATTTTACTTGATTTATCAAATGATGATGAAGTAATGGCATAATACCTAATTGTAGCTAATCCCGCTTCGTGCTAATCTCATTTGAGGAAACTCGTACATCCGTTCGTATATGCCACATGTTAACAGCATGCATTACATTGGAATGCGAGCATTCGTTACTAACATTAACATTATTGTTTTACATATTTATTGTTTGCAATTTATTATTAGTATTAAAAGTACTGAGATGTTTGTATAAAACTTATACCTCTGACGTAATATTACGGGATTTCATTCATGAAACAGGCACGCGACCAGCTGTGACGTACCTACTCTCGTTAATTATTGCTAAGAATTTTCCCTATTCGGTTAGATTTGCGCTCGCGCTCTTGTTTACGGGAAACCCTAAACTTTGTTGTTTTTCTCAACGACTTAAGTACGTCTTAGGTACTTCAGTTTCTGGTAGGGAGATGAGTGGGCTGTGGTGAGGCAGTAAAATAGGCCAATAGCCTGTATTTCTTGGTATAGATTATGTAGGTTTTGTGAACTACTGCTTAGTCTAGGCGAAAAGCCAAAAAAATTGCACGTGAAAGTAAAAAGTCTGTAAGAAAATTTACGAAAGAAACGCATTTTAAAACACCCCTAATATTATTTAAGAAATATCTACGAACTAATCAAGCTCTAATATCGTCACAACAATGTCTTCTTTTGCAGCAGTCTGCACCACTCGCAGAAGAAGTGCACTAAGTACTCGTACGTAGCCTTTTTTTAAATCTATCGAAAACTCACTAAAAATAGCGCTTAGTTCGCATTGGATCTTTCACTACGAGTTTCTAAAGAAAGTTCATGAAGGGTGGGTTTCACTGACTCTACCTAAAGTTTGGCCTACTCTGACAGCTAGATTTTCGGGTTGCACCAGATTGTGATTTGTGACATTAATAATATGGTGTAACTCAAACTGCCGCAATTAGATAAGATAGGTAGGTTAGGTGGTATCATAACTTTGTACCTACTTAGTAATTAAAAAAAACTTTAAAGTTTCTGATACTCTACCTAATTTCTTATTAAAACATCGTAAGCTTAAAAACTTAAGATTGTGATTCGTTTTATATGTAAGTATCTTTATTTGTAGAAATCACATACTAAATAGAAAGTTAGAGTTATACTCGTGTGTCTGTCAGTTAAAAATAAGCTATGATACTTTTATTGTTTGACCATACAACTATAAACTCCTACCGCTGAGGTAACCTAGGGGCTAACTTCTTTTTTTATTTAGTATCACTTTCATATAAACGTTTCATAAAGATTCATTCGTATATTTGTTTGTTTCAAATCTTGCAACCGCTTTTGCACAGACATTTAGTTTTCATGACATTGCAACATTAAAGATTAAACAACTGTTCATCTTACGTTTTTTTTTTAATTGATACTTGTACAGATATTGACTTGCGATTAAAATACGGTTATAAACAGGTGAACAGATAGATAAATACATATGTGGCTTTAGAAACTACATTCAAATTACTGAACAGGTAATTAGGTATTTGGTAGTTTGATTCACTACTACATTCAGATTACTGTACAGATAAAAAGGTAGTTGATAGTTTGATCAACTACTATGTTCAGATTACTAAACAGATAAATAGGTAGTTGGTAGTTTGATTCACTATGCTATTCAGATTACTGAACAGATAAATAGGTAGTTCATAGATTAGTTTAGCTACTACTATATTCAAATAACTGAAAAAGTTCAAGTTCAAACTTACCGACTTCCTCCAACGGCAAGCAGTCCACAGCCACCGCTGCCATCGCAATCACTACCACTTTAAACATTATTTTAACTAAATTATAGAGCGCTTTCGAATCCTAATCCTGTAAGGAATTTAAGGACGACTGGTTAACGGTTGAACCGCCGAGGTAAGTCCTCGACCGATCGGAACGACTGATCTATAAGGACTGACACTCAAACGAGCTGCCTCAACAATTGTCCTGTTATATGCACACTACGAAATTACAATTTACATTGACAGTTATCCTCATTTTACGTCATTATTATATAGTTGTGTAAACCTCTAGAACTTCGGCGTTACCAACTTATCGAAGAAGTTGACCAAACAAAGAAGCAAAAAATTCAATGGTTGACCATTCGTTTTGTCCAGAAAGTGCATTAGTGGCTCCCCAACCCAACTTTTCAAACAAATTAGTCGCTCTGTTCCAAGAATATAGTGCAACAAAGCTATTTTCTAAGACTATTTTCGGTTAGACATTGTAAAATAAGAATAAATGGCTCAAGAAGAAGAAATCTTAAGGGTCCGTAGTAAGGGTAGCGACCACTTTAGACTAACTTCGATTTGACTGAATGTTTTCGATTGCCATTTCGTCTAGAAGAAGAGGACGAGCGAAGAGAGCAAGTTAAGATACTGACGAGCCTCTAAAGTTATCCACAGAGTGATAAAATGCAATTTCATTGTTTTTTTTATGATCTTTGCACTTTTCTAATCATTCCTAAATAACTAAATAATTCCATTGCATTATGGATTTTTAATAATAATAATAAATTTGTCTATCTATTAAATAAATCAGTAGTAAGTGACCCTTACCAAAAACGGATATTTTTCATAGCGCTATATATATTTATCATATATTTTCTCTTGAGGACGTTTTTTTAAAATCAAGAATACAGAGGCGAAGATATAGTTTAATTAAGTGTACATGCCAAATTTCATCATAATCTAACAAATGGTTTCCAGGAAATTTGACAAGTGCGTTTGTATGGAAAATTCAGAGCGTCGCGGAACCCCTAACATTTTGTGTCGGAAAATAAACTTTAACCAGGAGGTTGAAATTTATTCAACCATTTCGAACGAAGTAAATAAATTTAAAACTGCAAATTCCAATGCATTCCATTTTGAAATTATCCAGGAAGTATTTGGCATGATCCAAAACAGCACTGGCTTTTGTATGGATAAAAACCCTTGTTTTTTGAAAATTTTAGATCCAGAATATGGGATTTAATTTTTTTGGTGTAGCTTTCCGGGATTTGATAACCGACTACGACTCCGTCTTCGTCATTGTCTCTTGAACTCGTTGTAACTCGACTTGAACTCGACTTGCTTATGCATCGATTGACGTCACTGTGTGTCACCCAGGTGACCATGTTTGTCTCGGAACGCTTTACCTGTCGGATTATATCACGAGTATTATACCCACAGACCTAAGATTTTTTTTGCTTCGCAAAAGACCAACGAAGCGTGGGACAGAGAAGTCTCCATCGAAATGTAAACTCCACAAGAGAGAAAGAGGTCGCCTACAAATAAAATCTTAGTCAATTTTTCTTTTGTCATTAATGACAGCGCGCCACCTTTGAGCACGCGAAAATTCCTATGATTATTATTTTTTACTAGTATCATTATAAATTGAATGAAAAGAGAGCAATTAAAATTGTATGCAGTTATGCCATCTTGTGCGTTTAGCGATTGTGATGTGAATTCAAGATTCAACCCACAAAATTTGTCGTTTCATGGGTAAATATGAAAATTCCATTGTGATGTTTTTGTCTAAATTTTGTCTAAAACATAACATAAATTGGTTCCAAAAACCGATTTACCAGCGGTATGTTGTTGTCGTTTCTTCGTAACATCTATATTTCCTAGATGAAAGCAGAATTGGTGATGAAATTCAGCATTAAAATATTAGTTAGTTTACGCTCGATTTTCACTAGAGATGGATAAAAAGATGACGTCATTATTATCGATAGTTTTTATCAAAGTTCATTAAGTAGGCGATGGGTGCAATACATAAATAAAGCATACATTTTTGAATCAATGCCATCAAAAGTAAATTGATATTCTTATGAGTTTGTACTGAATGATGAGGCGTAAAACATTTTTGTATTATATATAAGTATGTACCTTCAATTTCTGATCGTCATTTTTAATTCAATTTACACATTTTGGGTGTCTTACATCCAAGTCTAATTTAATTATATTTAATTAAATTAAATAATATATATGTAAATTATAAATAAATGTACAAAACCAATGAGATAAGTATAATTACTTATCCTAATCCATATACGAGTAAATTTGGTCAAGGGTCACATATCGAAGTGAATTACTAGGATAGTATTATGTTGATCTTATTATTTACTTTTCTTATGTTAATTTAGATACATGGTGACACTGATACCTAACTCTTCCGCCTAGCTTAACACCCGTTTAGTGATTAATATTCATTTTAGCTCAGCAGCGGTGTTATACTTGGAACAAAAAACAACTCAATTGGTATGCGAAAGATTATATTTATCGACAAGCACCCGGAGGACCATTTTTGGTCAATCGATAAATTAATAAGTACTTTTCACAACACTAATTTACTCACGCATGCGCAAATGTTTTTTTGTATCACTATCGAATTGTCACTGTCGATCTTTTACATCCTAGATCTGTGATTATACCATGGTGTTTGGCAAAGAGTCCACTTTTAGCTCTATTAGGTCGTAATGTTTTTGGTATCACTTTGGAGTAGATACTCGCATCATATTCGGCTTCTTTTAAAGGTTAACAGACAGATGCGGCCTGCGGCGGCGCCGGCCGCGTCTGTCTGGGTGACACCTTATTCGTTCTAAGTAAGTAAATAAAATGGAACCACAGAATATGCCCTATTACATAGGTCAAGAAGGATAGTCTTCATACAAAACACGATTTCGAATCATGTCAAATTTATTTTGGTACCTTAATAAAACCTTTTTTTCTATACGTGATAAACTTGCCAT
Source organism: Peribatodes rhomboidaria (assembly GCA_911728515.1). Taxonomy (NCBI): domain Eukaryota; kingdom Metazoa; phylum Arthropoda; class Insecta; order Lepidoptera; family Geometridae; genus Peribatodes; species Peribatodes rhomboidaria. Next base: position 3,173,176 of record OU452188.1, on the reverse strand, counting down.
TAAAAAAGGTTACCCGATTTAGTTGGGTAAATTATATAACGATCAGAGTTTAAAGAAATCACAAGCTAAACTACACACAAAGTCTTACCCAGATCCATTGATGATACTATACAACAAACTAATATTATAGATTGTATGTAAACCTTAACTAAAATCAAAGTAGGTAAAAGGTAAGAATTTAAGTAAAAATCAAGAGTACGAATTTGAGTTAAAATCAATAGTAATCCCTTTAATCATATTTACACATAAATTTACACATTATCATTATTTACATCATACCTTTAAGTAATTTTTTCGGCAATAAAATAACATTACATTTACTTAAAAATAAAACTGACGCCTGCTTGTCATGATATTTCACTGTTACGTATCTTTCTTTCTTGCACCTTCGCACAGAGCAAATTGTTGAAAGGCGACGAAGTTTCCACTAACTTTCATTTTTACTTTGGCGAATTATTTTTGTCCAATGATCGGCTAAACTGGATCCATAAAAAACCTAAAGATAATTTATTGGGAAAATATAAAAATACCTTGTGGTAACACTTTTTTTAGCAACTTTTCACTCCGTTGACATTAAGAATTTATTAAAGTCAAAGTCAAAGTCAAAGTCAAAATGTTTTTATTCAATTTAGGTATCAAAGATACACTTATGAACGTCAAAGTTAATTAAATTGACTCGACCGCCTTGTTCGGACAAAAAGCCTCTACTCAGAAGAACAGGCAAGAAACTGAGGGGCATTATTTTTTCAAAGAATAAATAAATTACAGTCTCACAAATTTTGGCTTACAACTAGGTAATATCTATAAATACTAGTGGCTACTTGGCGGAAGTGGAAGGCTCCAGACATCTTTATCTTCTAAATAATTCTTAACCTTATACGTTATATATATATTATATTACAATTATAAGCTTTTAAAAGCACTTAAAAATATATTTAAGACTTACGGTTGATATGTGACGTTGCCTTTTTTTACTGTTTTGGATATTCTGAAATATCGGCATGAGTGGACTACACAGTTCACCATATTTATTGGTTAGTGGGGAGACGTAACCGCTACTGGATGACATCGAAGACTGACTAGTGAAATGGTTGACTTTCAATGGTTTGGTTTACTTTTTTTGGAATCATTATTTTTGACCGATTAGGGGTCTTTCCTCTATGTCTATGAATGGAACAGATGTCCCATTCCAAAATCCAGACAGAATTCGGAAATACGAAATCATTTTTGTCGAAGCAGAGACGTTTCGCTCACTAACTCTCGCTCGGTCGGTAAATGACGCCAGTTTAAAGAAGAGGCGGAAGAACGCCGCTATAGACCTGCTTTACCCCTTCGTTCCCATCGCCGTAGAGACCATGGGCAGTTGAGCCAGTGTAGCTCGCGAGCTTATTAACGAGAAGTATTAATTATTAGGAGTCATTGTTAAGGCTTATTTGGGAAGAGGCTGGCGGATAGGGGTGGTGACTCCCGCTACGGGTCGTTCCTGGTGCAGAGAATGGTCATCGCAATCCAGCGTGGCAATGCTGCGGGTGAGATGGGCGCTTTCGCACCGGGAGTGATAAGGGGTGGGTTATTTAGAAGTTAAGCTTTATAGTTTTTAAAATGATTGTAATATTACAATGATTGTAATATAACAGAAAATAGAAAAAAAAATGTCATTATAGAAAGGTAAATCTAGATTTATAATCGACTGGGTATGCGTTAGCGAGTGAAGAGCGTCTATGCTTCAGAAATACTTTACTTCTATTACTTCGACAAAAATACTTTCGTATGTCCGAATTCTGTCTGGATCTCTGTCCGGATCTTTGTCTTCGTCTACATTTCATATTTCTCAACCGATTCTCTTGAAATTTTGCGAGTAGATTAAATTATTACATAGTTTTTTTTTTGTTGAGTTTGAGAGAATCATTTCGATTTCGAAAAAAAAAAATCGCCCATTTGGGCGGAGCGATTTTTTTTTTATCATATTTGAATTTTTTTCAAAATCCGACACGGCAAAAGATATTTGTATATTTGTCGAAACAGCTCACAAAATTTTGCGAGAATCGGTTGAGGAATGGACCTGTAGAGGAGGACAGACGCCGGTCGCCAGCTCATAGAGCCACTAGACGGGTTTAATGTAATTATTGCGGTGGACAACGCAACGTCATGAATAAATAGGTACCTATAGCTATGGTTAATACCTACTTAGTATTTCATATACCTACTATTATTGATTCTAAGTATTTTCATCAATGGGTATTACGTATAGACCTAATATAAACGTGCTGGACATTTAGCAAACATTATAGAAAGCACGTCACTAACCACAGCTATCACATCCGACATCAAAAACACGGCTTCACCGTGAGCCCAGCAAGCATTTCAAATCCTTCCTACTAATATTATAAACGCGAAAGTTTGTAAGAATGTATGGACGAATGGATGGCTGTTTGTTACTCTTTCACGCCAGAACCGTTGGAAGACAAATATATAATATTTTGTATTGTATTGTAAATCCTACAATGTTCGATACGCTTTACCACACCACAAAAGAAAATAGCGGGCTCCTCCGGTGCTTGTCTGGCAAAGAGTTTCCCACCATGCAGTCGTTGTGATTCGTGACGTCGCAAGAATTGTATTTTACTATTCTTAAAAATAAAATATACCTACCTATCGGTTTAATTTTTAATCCTACTAATATTATAAACGCGAAAGTTTATATGTATGGATGGATGGATGGATGGACGGATGGATGGATGGATGTTTGATACTCTTTCACGCCAGAACGGCTAAACAGATCTGTATAAAATTTGGCACAGATATAGATTATAGTCTAGAATAGCACATAGGATGCTTTTTAACCGCGGGTGAAACCGCGGGGCGCAGCTAGTGAATAATAAAATAAATTACTGATTGACTGAGTATTGATTGTTCTTTCTAAGGAGCGATATTTTACTACATTTTATTTACTTGGTACATTGGATATCTCACTATAGTGGCGAAATTGGTGATAGGCTCGCCTTCAGTCACATTTGAGAGTGAATATTGTTCGTCGAAGTTTGAGTGTTGTACTGGGTCGGCATGCCGATGGCGTGATTCATTTGGCGTGACTTGGATGAGGCGTGTTTTCAAGCTAGGACGATTTAAAATGCATTGTTTGGATACAAGGGAATGAGTAAGTATATTCACGTAATTTTACGCATTTTTAATGATTTTCATAGTTCTCGGTGATCTTTACCTCCAAATATATTAATACTTGACATTATTTGCTTGTATAAGTGGCCCCTACGAGTAGGTACCTAACTAATTTCATCGTTGGGCAATATGGCGGATTGCCACGCAGGTTTTAAGCTCTTTATTTTCTGCTTAAATGAACTAATGTTTATTTGGCAGAGAGATTTTTCTTACACTTATCTTTTTCAAGTAACCTTTTAAACAAAAACCATGTTAATCCGTTTGCGAGACAGATATACACAAGTTAAACATTAAACACCTTTTGTGAGACAGTAATTTATTTATTTAAAATAATAATAATAATGGCCCTCAGTTTCTTGCCTGTTCTTCTCGGTAGTGGCTCTTTATCCGAACAAGGCAGTTGAGTCTATTAGAAAACTTTGACGTTGATAAGTGTATCTTTGATACTCAATTGAATAAAAACATTTTGACTTCACAACGGTCAAAACCGTTGTGTTTGCGTCGGGCTCGGGGGTTAATGAAAACTTGATTTGATATTATTATTGTGTCATTTCAGACACAAGAAGTCCACAGATGGACGGCAGCCTCCCCTAATGATCTTCACAACGACAAGTCTTGCGCCGCATCCAGCGGCTTCCCACGACCCTCAACGAATCGTCGCTCAGCCATCCCATGCTGCGTCTTCCGGTTCGTGGTCGCTACTCAAGAACTTTTCTGCCTTATCAGCCGTTGGTTCTGCGAGGGATATGTCCTGTCCACTAGTGCCCACTGTCATTTTAATTTGGCAATTCTTCGGTTCTGTTATTTTGATTCGCCTGCGGATTTCATCATTTCTAATTCTGATATTGTACCAGTGATACAGTTGTACAGTTGCAATAGTTTATTGCATACTTAAATAGGTTCTAAATTTAGCTAGCTAAAATATGCGAAGCTAAGTTAGTTGTGTATGCCGATGCGCAGCTACGCATGCTAAGCTTCCGCTAAGCTTCCCTTCCACCTGCCCTAGCACCCATTTGCAAGACTGACTGAGCTTTCGCTTAGTTCTTGATGTGCACGCCAGCTATCCTAGTCAGCTATCCTAGCCGATCTTAGCTCAGTTTAGCTGGCTTAGTTTAGCATAGGCCAAGCTTAGCTTTCGGTCTGCATCTTCATTTCATCATCATTTGTCTCTAAAATACTTGGCGAAGTATATAATAATAATAATTATTATTATGTTTATTTGTGGAAAAAATCGTTGCCTTTTTTATTGCCGGCGAGCCCCAAACTAGGCTAATTATACTATGTTGGCGGCTATCAACGACTTTGGTGTATAAACTCCCTTATTTGAAATGGCAATGAAATGTGGAATTTCGTAACTGCTATGACATCACAGTTCTCCAATCTGCTGTTCTACATACCTAATACAGTTTATATGACTAGTCAGGTAAATACAAAGTGCATTCCTCTGGATTTTAGATAAATTTACTTCCTTCTGTTATCAAAGAACCATAGTCAGTTTAACAGGATAAATATTTCATCTGCTTGACATTACTAAATGTTTGTGTTATTCCTATAATATTTTGTTAAAAATTAGTTTTTTTTATTGAATGTTTGTTTAAATTGAGTAGTAATTACATATAAGTATGGAGTAGTACCTACTTTAATACCATAAGTAGTCAAAGTCAAAGTCATTTTACTTTTTAAAATTTCGCTAAGTAGTTTGACCTTAGAGCAAGATGGTGTAAGTGTTTAACCTACCAAATATTGCACGCCTGACATGGGTCCACTGTTGGGACTTTACACTATATTTATGATCTTTATTATTTACATAGTGTAGCAAATAAACGTTTCTGATTTATGATGAACTAGCTGCGCCCCGCGGTTTCACCCGCGGTTAAAAAGTATCCTATGTGCTATTCTAGACTATAATCTATCTCTGTGTCAAATTTCATCCAGATCTGTTCAGCCGTTCTGGCGTGAAAGAGTAACAAACATCCATCCATCCATTCATTCTTACAAACTTTCGCGTTTATAATATTAAGTAGGATCTTACGTAAATAAAGCTGTTTTTAAATGACGTAGGTAAGTACACTGGACAAAAACGACTTTAACAGTCTGCCAGTCTTGTCGCTAGAAATATTTATTTCTGGCAAACTTAGACACATTAAATTGTATGAGACCTTTCTACGGGACACTACGCTTTTCTGCTGTCATGCAGAAAAGCGTAGTGTCACTGTGTGCACTTTCTCTGCGTATTATTGCACTATTTCTCCAGGAAATCGCATTTTTGTATGTTATATGTCTTACGCTGCACAAAACTAGGCTTTTCTCTGCATGACATTGCATTTCCCTGCATGACATAACTTTTCTCTGCTTAATATTGAGTTTCCCTGCTTAGGACTAGACTAGGTATTCTCTGCGTGTTACTGCATTTTTCATCCATGACATTGACCTTTTTGGTTTCACAATAAATTATTTCTAGATGATAGACCTATTCTTTGCATGACATTGTATTTTCAATGTACGACACTTGTCTTCTCCGTCTCCGGATGGCACTGAACTTTTCTCGACAGTAATCTGCAGTTTTTCGGCATTACATTGCACTTTTTTTACCTGACTGCGCAAGAAGGAGGGTTATGTATTTCGAGTGTATGTACATAATTATGTATATGGGTATGTATGTACCCACATACATATACCTACATATGAGGTTTATTTGGCTCGCCCTTCTTTGGGTTCAAAATTTTGCAGCTGGGATTTTTGTTTTTCTTGTATTGATGTTACTTGTTAGAAAACACTACATTTTCTGCATGACTATATTTTTGCGTCACCAAAGCATTTGCCACAAACAACAACACAAAAGTTCAAGGAACATTATAAAAACCCTAAACCTACATAGATACCTAAACAATATAGGTTAAGTAGCCGTATCTATAAAATTACGAACATTTTCTACCAACCGCAACTCTATTCTTAATTGGTTCATCTATGCGTGGCATTGCTCACGTTTCAGTCTATGACACTCAGTAAGTAATTTTCTAGCCTAGTGTTAGTAAATGGATACGATTAGACGCAGTCCGTCCAATACACAATCCGTCCAATTCCTAAATCACTATCGCGATCCGTTCAAGACTTGAATCATCCAATACACAATCCGTCCAATTCCTAAATCGTTATCGCGATCCGTTCAAGACTTGAATCGTCCAATACACAATCCGTCCAATTCCTAAATCATTATCGCGATCCGTTCAAGACTTGAATCGTCCAATACACAATCCGTCCAATTCCTAAATCATTAACGCGATCCGTTCAAAACTTGAATCGTCCAATACACAATCCGTCCAATTCCTAAATCGTTATCGCGATCCGTTCAAGACTTGAATCATCCAATACACAATCCGTCCAATTCCTAAATCGTTATCGCGATCCGTTCAAGGCTTGAATCGTCCAATACACAATCCGTCCAATTCCTAAATCATTTTCGCGATCCGTTCAAGGCTTGAATCGTCCAATACACAATCCGTCCAATTCCTAAATCATTATCGCGATCCGGTCAAGGCTTGAATCGTCCAATACACAATCCGTCCAAAACGCATTCCTTCCGACACTTAATCTGTCCAGTAGGTCCGGATAGACTTCTATAGACTAGTGGCTGGAGCAGGGCCGTCTTTACCCGGGGGTGCAAGGGGTGCGATGCACCCGGGCGCAGGGTGCCCGGGGGCACCTGCCGGGCGCTGAATCCTACTATCCTACTAATATTATAAACGCGAATGTTTGCATGTATGGATGGATGTATGGATGTTTGTTACTCTTTCACGTAAAAACTACTGAATGGATTTTAATGAAACTTTAGGATAAAATAGCTTATACATCAGAATAACACATAGGCTACAATTTATAAAGATATTGTGTGAATCCGAAAGGGGCTTGTGTAGGGATAATTTCAAAGGGTATGCTAAACCGAAAGGGGCTTGTGTAGGGCTAATTTGAAAGGGTATGCTAAACCGAAAGGAGCTTGTGTAGGGCTAATTTGAAAGGGTATGCTAAACCGAAAGGAGCTTTTGTAGGGATAATTTGAAAGGGTATGTTAAACCGAAAGGGGCTTGTGTAGGGATAATTTGAAAGGGTATAATAAACAGAAAGAGGCTTGTGTAGGGCTAATTTTAAAGGGTATGTTAAACCGAAAGGGGCTTGTGTAGGGATAATTTGAAAGGGTATGTTAAACCGAAAGGGGCTTGTGTAGGGATAATTTGAAAGGGTATGTTAAACCGAAAGGGGCTTGTGTAGGGATAATTTGAAAGGGTATATTAAACAGAAAGAGGCTTGTGTAGGGCTAATTTGAAAGGGTATGTTAAACCGAAAGGGGCTTGTGTAGGGTAATAGTAATTGGGTTTAATTTGCATAATTTAAGTTTAATTTTAGTATTGTATTTTAGAGAAGTAAATAAATTATTTTCAAAATTACGTGTTTTATGTTTTCTTGATTGACTAGGACCCCTTTCATACTGCAGTGTCTCGTCGGTCGCGTGCTACGCTGCAGTGTAAAAGAAAACGAGGGCGCAGATTGAGCCCCGCACCCCGGCGCCAAATAGACTTAAGACGGCACTGGGCTGGAGACCTCGCGACCGGCGTCTGTTCTCCTCTACAGATCGCATTCCTCAACCGATTCTCGTGATTTTTGTATTAGCAGGTTCGATAATTTTATAGACTTTTTTGACTGAGTGAGTTAAGAAATGTGACCAGGTAGACGAAGACAGATCCGGACATACGAAAGCATTTCTGTTGAAGCTGAAGCAGAGACGCTTCGCTCGCTAACGCTTGCTCGTTCGAAAATATTAGCAGGTATACCTACTTAGATTTTCATTTCAATTTTTTTCAATTTCATGCGTTATACAAGACATTATAGGGTATAAAATGAAATAAAACAAACACAAAAGGGACATAATATCGATTTATTGACCAAATCAATTAGAATACACATTATCTTCTTAGCTAATACAATTTTAGTAACGCAAATCGGAAGTAGACCTTTGTGAGAATTAACGCAATGTTATCATTAAAATCTGCTTATAAATTAAAAAAATAAACTCCAGATACAATGACGAAGCTAACGACATCTCAAATTCCAAAATCGATCAAGTTCAACCACGCCTTCAACTTCAAGCAGGCTTCGTACGGACTGCATTTAATAGGCATTTATGGTTGGCGCTAAAATCAAGACTCAGATGTTAGGACCAACCACTCAGCCTATAATTAACGGAGTTCGTATGAAGCATGTTTCGCTCGCAGTGGAAAGAGTGCATTAAGCTGTAGAGCGTATCAACGAAAAAGACACACACACATACGTTCGAAAAACATTACCCTACTTCGACAGTCAGGTAAAAGAAAACAAATAAGACTATCGGCTGACAAAATGTTAATCAAAATTAAATCGATATATTGTTACAATAAAATACGACTAAGTATCTTCTGATGAAATCCAGATCAAAATAAGATCGACCTGTTTGTATACATCAGGTATCTTAAGAAATCACAAACAGAATGTTTAGTAAATTTGAGTTGAGGAGTGCTGTGGTTAGTTTCGTCATTGTACCCAGAGTCATGTCGGTTTTATGACACTTGTTACTTTTTACAATCGTGTAATGAACACCCTCTCTAATTGTCTCCGTTGTCAAACTGACCATCCTGTATACTTGTCGAAGAATTTGCTTTGTAATTTCTTTGTAAATCAGTTCTAGAAATAATGTTGCTAAGACTTCCTCTACCAAATATTACTGTAAAAAAAGTAAGCACATTCGAATGAACATACACGAAAATTCTCACAAAATGGACTTTTTTTAAATGTAAACATGAAATAGTGGACGTCATGCTTTATGTTATTAATTACAATCATTAATCAGATATGTTGACAACATCTATCCTACATTGCTAATAATTATAAACACTCTTAAATCTAAAATAATGATATTCAAACTAGAAAATATCAGTACAGATAGACTAAAAAAAGATATTAAATAATCAACAAAAAAAAAAAAACTAAAAAAATATACTTAATCATCTGACAAACTTGACAAAGGAACGAACGAGTCTATATATTTATCTAAATATATGCTATGATTTAAAAAAATAATAAACATATTATTAGCTTTAGTACGCGTCTACCTAAAAAAATCTATGCTTACAAAAGTTTTTATATATATTATTATTGTATAAATATACGACAGTCGATATATATTTCAGTTACGAAGCTTATGTATCAAATACTATTACTACTCAGATATACAAGAATATATTTTTAATACTCACATATAACTTTTATTGCTGAAATATGTTATTTGTGAGTGCTAAACATATGTAAATTGTTCAGAAAACCGCTTCCCTAGATATGTGGCATTGAAAGTTCACCAAAAGGTATACACTTATAAGGCTAGCTTCTCAATCGTGCCATTTCGCGTGCAGCCCGAGATGAAACCATATAGCAGGACTTAACACAGGACTTAACTTGTGCCGTGTATTCGCCGTGTACGCCCCGTCTCGTTCCATTTCAAACGAAATGAAAGAGACGCAGCACATTCGCTAGCGTTCGTTCGCTTGATATATACAGTCAATTATAACTATACGAGATATGGTTACCCACACATATTTAGAAAAGATTATACGCACGAAATAGCTCGACTGTAAAATAGCCGCCTAATTCTACACAACATCGAAAACATCTTATGATATAGAGATATAACTTTCAAATATTCAGGAAATTATTATAATTTCTGACATGTTTTATAATATGTAACATTTGGGATATATTTTTTTCTTATACGCTATGAGATTAATTTGGAAAAATTAAGCTATTGTCGTTATTAATCAATATGTCCTAGCATATTTATTGCTTTTTATTTAATACTTGGAAATTCGAGTTTGAATTATTTTGACTGCGTAAGATTGAGTAACTATGACACAATGTTCTAAATTGAGTCACTCTTCAAAAACTTTACAAAATACGTTTAAAAATAATATACAATAAAAGTTATTGGAAAATCCAGTTGCGCCTTCAACAGTGTTAGAATTTGTTTAAACTAAAACCGAGCTTTACCTCAATACATTTACAAACTATTTTCCATTGGGTAACAAATGAGCTACGCAATTTAATTCACATGGTGTTTATGTTCGGCTAAGTTAAGCAAATGGATTGATTAGGTCATTGAATATTTTGAACAACTTTTTCAAATATCATTTTCGTAGTAGGTAATTTTTGCATGTTTATAAAAATTTTCATAACAAAATGAACATGCAAGCATACTAAGGTGTCGTTTATTTTGTTGTATTATTTGTATTGAAACCCGGCACCGTGCCAAGACAGGTTTTGTCGCCGGGCTGGCGAATTCGTTGTTATCCATTTTCTATGTTTCAAATAGTTTCAATCATGTCAAAAATTGACAAAAAAAAAGAAGAAGAGTTTTTAACGCAAACTCAAATCAGTACGCAGCATTTTAGTATGAAATTTCGATTCGGTACTCCTAACACAAGTTTGTAATGTACAATTTCAAATTCACTGAATCTCAATACGTTTCAACCGCTTCAACGATTCGTACAATATATTAGAGAAAATTCGTCCAAAGCGGACAGACTGGACCGTTCACTGAATTTCAGGCCGATGTTAACCGAACACACCCGCAAAGTTCTTTCAAGGAGGCTACTTATGCAAACAGCACAATATTTTAAAAGTGATTGGGACAAAAACCTGAAGTAAGAGTGTACAGAAAACTCTTAATTAAAAAAAAAAATTAAGAGCGTACAGAACACTGTTAATTAAAATTTTTCTTGACCACCATTTTACCATATTATTAATTATTGAAAAAGTGTCGGCAACAAATAAAAAATGCTTTCTAATCCTTGACAAATAAGTTTTTTTTTCCCAATCTTTACTTTAGGACTCTTAGAGGATTTGCTTCTTACATGGAACAGGCTGAAGTACAAGCGAATGGTCTAGTCTACCCACACAACAATAGGCATACGTTAACCAAAAACCAACTTATCTGGTTGGCATGAATTATGCAGGACGTAAGGCGAGGATGCAACGCGAACACGGTTCTGGCGTGAAAACTGTGAAACAGCGTCACGTCGCTTGTGTATAATTGAAAACACGTCGCTTTCATACATTTTATTTACATAAACAAGTTTTGAAGCGGCACCGCGACCTTACGTCCTGCCTGTATAATGCAGGCCTAATTCGGCGGGTGAGCCAACACATCTTAACATTCATAATTTTAAAACAAAACTACCCTCCTCCTGTTTTGTAGAAACTATTTCCAACATTTCATCATTCTCCAGATAAGTTGGTCAGCTGCCTAATTACAAATTGTTATGCAATTTGCGACTTGCGATAGTTGCAGTCAAAATAGCGATCGTTGCTTTAACGTTGACACATTTGTCGAAGTATTGAAGACCGCTATTGACGCGGTTAACAAAAATAGTCACTGTCAACTTTGTTTTGATGTTTTAACCCAGCGTAAACATATTAGTTATTTCATTGTTTTCTTCTAATGCCCACTTGCAGAAGATACGAAGTCAAATTTTTTAACGCAGGGTTAATTAGATCAGAGTTAAAACTTTATAAATGTCATGTAAAGCCGCGTTCGGACGACCGAACACGTACATCGCGAACACAGACATCAAACATGAATATTTGGTTCGTAGTTTCGTACGTTTGAGACGAACAGTGTTCGATGTTCGGTAAGCACGTGCAAACAAAAATGTTGCGATCATACTATGCAACAATTTTTTTTTCGGGCGTACGCGGCTAAATATAATCTGTTAACTTAAGGTTAGATTCTAACTCTTGGTGATACAAGACGATATCAGTCTCTGACGAGCTCTAATGAGCATTTAACTCCAAATTAAAAAGATAACCCGAACTTCTCCAAGTGGCCCTAAGCTTGTTAAGCTTTGTAAGCTGGGCTTGAATACAAAATACCGTAGTGTCTTACACTATTTCGACAGCGACAAACGCAACTCGCAAAGCACACGTGAAACAGAGCCAATGTTAGCCAGTTCAATTCATAGTGTCATAAGTCTAGCGTATCTTAGGCGCGGATCGGTCGTTACATTGCTTGTTCCGTCGCAGTGTAGCGCCGCGTTTGATTTGCTCCATGAGTGATGTGTGACACACACGGGGGTCGGGCTGGAAACGAAAAATAACCTTTTAAGTAATGACTAATGAAAAAAGTATGATCTAATGCAGTGATTCAAAAAATAAATCGAATGTAGCTAGAAGAGTCAGCAGTCGGAAATAATTTGTGGGTCAATGAAATATTACTATACTATGTATGTGTGTATTGTATGATTTGTATGCAGTGATGTGGGTTGATCGAACTTCGCCCTGATGACGGGGCACTAGAATACGGCATCAGCATCCCCTGCCTGTAGTGAGAGCCTCTTAAAAGGGAAACTCTGAGCTCGAGGGTGAGGGTGAGGGTGAGGCCACTCACTCAAACGAGCCAGGGAGGGCGACAGCGTAGAATAGCTCTTTTGCGTAATGGGACAGCATGTAGCTGTTCCAGGACGAGTTGGAGCAGTGCTGTTCCTCTGCGAGATCCCGGAGCCCTCCATTAAGCGCCAAGGCGGACTACCGGGCGGGTTTTAGTAGGTACAATTCTACATAACCCGGTTGTATACTTACCCCCCCCCCCCCCCCCATTAAAAAGATAAAGTACCCAAAAAATTATAATTATTATTCAGGTAATTTAATTTAACTCAACAGCATTTTCAGCTAATATTATTTAGCAAGCCAATAATTATCTTGCCAACTATCCTCATTCCTCATATTATAAAACTTATACCAGTTAAAGCTTACAAATTAAAGCTGGTCTCCCATAATCCAATATTCGCAAGAAATAGGTACAGGATGAAAAGTTTAGGTAAACTAACCTAACCCACCTCAATTAACTCATCTCATCCACGTCATTCACGTTTGCTCGCGGTCGATCCAATTAGGACTTTTTAAATTATCCAACTCGAGAATGTTACTGATAAACGCAGCAATGTCATTATTGAGGATATAGATACCTCCATATTAAAGTTTTCCTCGATGAAAAACGTCATAGACATACGTCATACATAACTGAGATCGTATATTCGGATACGTATTTACCTAAATTTCATTGGTTGAGTAGATAGAGTGCACTTCTTTCATCGAAAAATATACGGGAGCGATAGATTTATTATTTAGTATGAGTTTAGATTAGGATTAAATATGCTACCTTAGAAAATCAGATTTACCTTATGTTAATAAAATGTTTTAGCGAAAGTTTTCTTAACTTTTAGCAGGAAGTAGTGAACTTAAGGTAAGATTATTTAGTTAATTATACCATATAAAGGGTCCGTCAGATAACTTTTTTTTTTAAATGCTATAAAAAAGCTACTAAATATTTTCTCAAATTTCTTCTTTTATTTGAAAGTACAATCCTTCCGGATAATAAGGATATATTAGGTCAATAATAGGTTAAAAGTTAATAGGTTTAAATGACAACATTCGTGAAGCCATTGGTGAAATACAGCTGCACACAATCGATAATTTGCTTAAAAATTTGACCGATCGTGTAGGCTACTGCATGGCCAGCCGAGGCAACCGTTTGAATGAAATTATTTTTTATTATTAACCGGAAGGATTGTACTTTCAAATAAAACAAAAAATTTGAGAAAATATTCAATAGTATTTTTTATAGCATTTAGAAAAAAAAATATCTGGCGGACCCTTTTAATATTATATAATATATGAATATATAAATCCTATACATACTCGTAGCTATACTAAGCATAGTGTTAATATTAATTTACAAGTGAATCAGCTCATGGCAACTATAGCAATTACGTAGCTCGATAATTTTTACCCGACTGCGCAAGAAAGAGGGTTATGTTTTTCGAATGTTTGTATGTGTACGTATGAGGTTCCTTTGGCACGCCCTATAGCCTAAGAAGCTTGATGGATTTCGACATGCGAGTTGTCATTTGAATCGTCTTGATAGTAGAAGTGACAAAGGGTACCTACAACATTTTGCAGCCGGGTTTTTTATGTTTCTCTTTTACTAATGTTACTTGTTTAATTACCTTCTTTGCATTTACAGCAGCTTTTCCTGCATTTCATAGCTTTTACGTTTGTCTGGGTAAAACATAAAATAATAAATTTGTCTGAAATTGTATGAATGAATGAAATAAATATAAACTTCATTAGACAAAGTAAGAGAAACTACTACAGGTACCCAAAAAATTGTAGAAAACCATCCTTACATGGATTTTTGAGCAATTGTTCATTTATGCTTAATTGTCATATAGGCACAGATGGAACTAAAATAGTTATACAAAAAAAATAAGCACATTTTGAGTGCATTGGCAAAATTAGTTACTTAACTTATAAAAGGGTTTCTCTGTCTATAAAGATATCGAGAACTTCAGGTTCTAACTTTCTGAGCCTTTTTTTTCTCTAATTTCATCATAGTATGTATCATGTATGTATGGATCATGATATTGTATTGCCTATTACAAACTAGCGCCAATTCGTCATTTGCGGTCACCCATCTACTGACTGACTGATCGGACGTCGCGTCGCGTAACTTTGTATGACATTGTGATTTTGCGTTGTCGTAGAATGTAGAATAAAATATTTACTACTATACTAATAAAATATTTAATCCAAGCAAAATTTTAAAAGCTGATTCTCTACAATGTGCCATGCAACACAACAGTTGGTAGTGAACCTGCCTTCTGAGCGTGGAGGCGTGGGTTCGATTGTAGGAATCGAACCCACTAGGGCAAAACATTCATGTGATGAACATTAGTGTTTGTTCTATGTCTGGGTGTTAATCTATTTAAAAATATCTAGGTGTGTATATCAGAGTCTGGCAGCCATAGTACAAGCTTTGCTCAGTTTGGTGTGTTGAAGTGTCCCGAATTTATTTATTCAACAAACAACTTTTACTATGGGATCAATCCTGAAATCGCAGAACCAAAAATCAGATTTTCCATCATTCATCATGAAATATATTTAAGTAGACACGATTTAATGCCCAAATTTAAATGACAAATTAATTGCTGGGTTGGATGCAATATAAAAGAAAGCAATTTAACTATAATAGTTGACACGGACAATGTATAATCTGATCTTATGATAGAAATTATGTATTAATTTTCACGCTTAGACGGCTGTTAATACATAGATAAACGTAATACTTAAGACCACATGCAAATAAAGAATTTGACTTTGATGCCGTTGCAGTGCCGTCATGACCTTTGCAGTATATTTGGTATTTGAACCGCGAATGCAACACATTTCAACGCGAATGCAACACATTTCAACGCGAATACAACATATTTCAACGCGAAAAACACTAAAACACTTCCGCCAAGTAGCCACTAGTATTTATAGATAAGCTAGTTACCTACCTAATAGATAAGTTAGTTACCTAGTTGTAAGCCAAAATTTTTGGGACTGTAATTTATTTATTATTTGAAAAAATAATGTCCCTCAGTTTCTTGCCTGTTCTTCTGAGTAGAGGCTCTTTATCCGAACAAGGCGGTCGAGTCTATTTAAAAAACTTTGACGTTCATAAGTGTATCTTTGATACCTAAATTGAATAAAAACATTTTGACTTTGACTTTGAATACAACACATTTCAACGCGAATACAATACATTTCCCGTTCCTACCTCATATCAATTAATGATGGGGAAACGGCACGTATGCATGCTAATTGGAGAGATATGAATGCTTACATCATTGCTTCTCATTGGGAATTACCTTACAGTTATGTTATGGAAAGTTACGTTAATCTAACCTTTAACAAGAATTCACAGGTATAAAACGCGTGTTTTTGTGTCATCTGTTACATGACTGGAGCCCAGTGTATAGCGACAGGCTTGCCCCCTGTCACATTTAAGACTGAATACCGCCCGGCGAAGTGTGGGTGTTGTTATACACCTGTCAGCCCTATCGGGGGAAAGGCGAGAGCGTGATGATAATGTGTGTAGGTTTTTTTTAGTACTATAAACACCCTGTCTCTAGCCTAAACTAACGTCTCTGAGTGCTGTTAATCTTTGTATTTGTTCAATGGTATCCCCGATACATAGAAGGGGAGTATAATAGTACCTAGTAATACATAGTACCTAATGAGGAGCGAAAATCATGACGTGTAACTTTTTTGTTTTCAAAATTCTATCAGACATTTTACTTTTATTCCTGAACTATTTTTTACAACGAAATCAAACCTGAAATCGTGTAAGTAAAATGAAATAAAGTACATACCTATTTCGTTATAATTTATTCATTATTTTATGTTTACTTTGTTTATTAAAGTTTAAAATACCCACCTATGTCAAAACAATAACTTTGAAATACTAATACGGACATTGGTAGTGATAAAAATAGATCTGTGGATCATAGTTGAAATATTTAATTATGCATTCAAAACAACACTTTTGGTTGTAAACATAATAATACATATTTATGGAGAGATAATAATGTTTATGGACAGGATGCATAACAAAATCAATTATATACGCACCAGGTAAAAACCCTGTGCTATTTCAAAAAGGAACAAATTGTTATTCCATGCCGTACGAAAAAAAAAACTATGCTTTTAACCGACTTCCAAAAAAGGAGGAGGTTCTCAATTCGTCTGTATGTGTTTGTAGCCGGGGTGAGTGTACTCTTGGGATGAGAAAGTACAGCCAGGGTATATAGAAATAACTAAAAATAAACAACAAAATAACAAAAACTAAATATAACAACATATTTTTTTTGACAATTGCGATATTCTTAGTGATTTACTGCGTAACCTGGAGCCTACGCAGAGCTGATTTTCAGAATAACTTAATTTACGAACTGACTATAGCGTAATAGTGAAAACGTAAAGCAAGCAAACAAGCTCGCATAGGCTGCTTTACCGATCGACTAAGAACGGAACACTCTACAATTTAGTTCAACACAGTCTCTACAATTCAGTGTACAGTCAGAGCACGAGTGTAACCCCGGGTTAGAGTGTATAGGCAAGGTACGAGTATAGCCCCGGGTTCGAGTGTACAGGCAGGGCATGAGTGTAACCCCGGGTTAGAGTGTACATGTAGGGTATGAGTGTACAGTCAGGGTACGAGTGTATCCCCGGGGTGCGAGTATACCTGCGCCTGTCTGTTGATGACGTCGAGCACCTGTCCAGCTCGCGGCGTCATCTGGCGGCGGCGCGCCTGCAGCGTCGCAGACAACTTGTCTAGAAAAGCGGGCTGCACCGCCGCAGGCAGGGACACTACGAAAATTTTAAAAAAACATTAGACATCAGTATAATATTATATTATACGATACGCTGGGTGCAGGCCGCTACCAACCGGTCTTATTGGAAATCTATGGGGGAGACCTATGTCCAGCCGTGGACGTCCTATGGCTGATGGATGGATAATATTATAAATTGCGAAAGTTTGATGGATGGATGGATGTATGTTACTTAATCACGGCAGAACGGATCTGTGTAAAATTTGACATAGGGATAAATTGTAGTTTTAGGTTTTAGCCATCTATGACAAACAACATCGTCAACCCAAACGGATTTGGCTCAAAATTCTTCATCGCATAAATCCCTCTCGGCGTACGTTTTAAATCCAACTCAGGTGGTTAAGAATTCCGCGACGTTCTGAATTTTCCATTCAAACGCGCTTGTGAAATTTCTTAGAAAATATTGGTCTGATTCTGATGAAATTTGTATGTAAATGAACTATATCTCCGCCTCTATGTTCTTGGTTTTATTAAAAACATCCTTAAGATAAAATAGAGCTATGAAAAATATCCGCATTTGTAACTTTCACTCTTTCAACTGATTTATTTAATTGATAGACAAAGCAAATCAAAAATCCCGTTGTATAGGAAGGTTGTCTACATCACTAGCTTTTAAATAAATCCGTAATATAAGAAAAAATATTTGTTATTTAAGATTGATTAGAGAAGTGCGAAGGTCATAAAAATGATTTAAATTGGAATTTGTCACTTTGTAGGTAACTTTGAAGACTCATCAGTATCTTTACTTGCTCTCTTCGGTCGTCGTCTCCGTTTAGACGAAATAGCAATAGAAAACCTCAAATCAATGCGAAGTTAGCTTAAAGTGGTCGCCGGACTCTTAAAAAGCTAGTAGGTAGAAAAAATATGTCAACATTATAAACTTCAAAACAAGATGATTGGAGATTGACCAAATTCGTATGGGCTCTGGTCCAAGAATTTGGATGCTGTTTCCAAGATTGGAGCTACTGTTATTTGACTGATAGTTCCATGCTCACTACGTGTGTAATGCGCCCATCAAAATCGAACCTATAGTTATTGGAGAGTGAATTATGCTTGATTTAGAAGTTATTAAACTTCTCAGCTACATCCTACATACATACTGGACATCCACGTGTATCTGACAGATTGATTCGGTTCCATAGAAGAAAATGCTTTGCTTGAATCACTCTTTCAAACGTACCAAGTGACGTAGACGCTTTTTTTTTGTGTTTTTTGGACCAATTTGGCTGTTCTCTTTTAGATTGTATCGTAATCACGTGTCTGCGTAACACGTGTATTGTGACACTAGCAGGTGTTGTGTGCGCGTATAGAAACAGTCATTTTCCTTAACACTACACAAAACTCATCAAAACAAGGGCTACGTGATCGAAGTCGAACATGTCATTGCAAATAATGACTCCGGATAAAAATAATAGAATACCTCTTCGATGACGTTACTATGCCTGTCTAACCCCTTACCAATAACCGTTGTTAGTTTGTATACCTAGCCTCGGAATACACTACGGCGAATGTGCAAAAGAACTGCAAGAACTTATCCAGCCATCACCGTTGTACGATTTCATCAGGTGCATTAGTAAAAGTAGGACTCCAGCCAGGAAAAGGACTCCACCACCCATGGTGGTAGTTCCGTCAAAGCGTACCAAGCGTTTCCAGTTTCGTGTCGCGTTGTCGCGCTAAAATCACCGTTATCGTTTATCGGCGATGTTCTTGTCTACATTAGCGGTCAATTGAGTTGACGTGAGCGATAATTCGCCCGATACATCGCCGAGTGACGAACTAGCTGGCTACACTTGTCGCGATATCCCGAATTATCACCGAAGGCCGCTAATGTTAAGCATAAGAACTGTAGAGGTGTGGCACTCGTTGCCTGCGACTACTTTTCCTAGGGAATAGGTATCTCCTTAGCGAGCGTGTTACACCCTCGATCACAAAGCTTGCTATAATCCTATCAGGCAGGCAAATATCAAACGCATGCCTAGTCCGTTGTAAAAAATTATGTTTTATGTTTTATCTCTTGTTTTTTTTTTTTAATTTTGCTCGCTTGTTAGTACCTAACAGGGTAAAAGTTTTATTCACTCATCCGATAACCTTTTGCAATAAAAAAAACGACTTCTCGTCACCAGAACTAGGTTTTGGAAAAAATGGGACCAATCTGTGAGTAAATCCTTTCAAAGAAAAACAGAACAACCGAACAAAAGGATCAATTTCATCTCCAGCGGTGCTATTCACAATCATTCGGAAACGTTTCCGATCGGATCGCAGTAATTTCAAACTGAAATTGTTCGAATCTCAGTCTACTTTTACACATTTTGAAATGGGGAATCAACTATAAATCCGATCGGAAGAATTAATCACGTTTAAAAACTTATGACTTAGACTTAGATTCGAATAATTTAGGTTTAAAAATTTTGAAATCCGAACGGAAACGTTTCCGAATGGTTGTGAATAGCCCTGCCTACATCCTATTGCCATGATGGTTACGTTTTGTTTTCGACGCTGTGCGAACATGGACCTTATTGCGTAGCGATTCGATTCGCAGTCGTGATGTCTTGGTAAGCCCCCAGGTTGGCAGCGCATCAACATTTAGTACACCGCTAGTGTTGTAGGTGTCCATAGGCGGCGGATACCGTTTACTATCAGGCGGACCGTCTGCTTGTTTGCCACTATTTTTCATTAAAAAAGTATTTTAATAACCAGTTTAAAAAAATTGAGTTATAAGGTAACTAGCTGCGCCCCGCGGTTTCACCCGCGGTTCTACAGGAACCGTTTATTTTTTCGGGATAAAAAGTACCCTATGTTTTTTCTGTACCCCAGACAACATGTATGCAAAATTTCAAAACGATTGGTTGAGTAGTTGAGACGTGAAAGCGTTACAAACAAACGAACAAACTCACTTTCGCATTCATAATATTAGTTAGGATTAGGATAAACACAAAAATATACAACCAAATTGAAAACCTCTTCCTTTTTTGAAGTTGGTCTAAATTCTTTTCCAGCAATGTGCTAGTCGAGCAAAGCGAAGTTCTTCCCCCAATGTTTAAATGACTAACAACATTACATGTTTTGTTTTTAATTACTGTAATTTGCGTATATTGCTAATTAATTGAATAATAATTTATTGACGCTTACTCACAGTGCGATTGTACAAATATGGAACAGATATTCAGCGAAAAATAGCCTATACAGCAAATTGTGATAAGCGAGAAAATTTAAACTAGGCAGCTGATGTCTTATTGAGCAAGTCTAAAGAAAGTTGTATTGCTCCAAAGTCGTGATTGGCATTCCAAATGACAATATTTTTCTCCAAATATATCGAAACTTTATGGTACCATATATTTGAAATTTTTTATTAAGTCAGTGTTGAAAAGCATTACTTATTAGAACAAACACTAATGTTCATCACATGAACGTTTGTCCTAGGTGGGAATCGGACCCACGCCCTTAGCTCAGAAGGCAGGCTTCACTATCAACTGAGCCACCGAGGCAGTTAGCTGACGATGGTTACCTGTCCTTCTGGGCGGCGGGTCTGCCGGCGTGACAACAAATACAGATACAGACAACAGATATGTGTATTTGTCTTATGATGCAATGATAGCCTAGTTGGAGAAGGCCCGCCTCTCAAGCCATAGAGAGCGGGTTCAAATCAAGCCGACGACACGCACCAATTTGTTCACTGTGCGAACGTATGTGCGTATTGTATGTCATCTGCTACATGACTGGAGCCCGGTGTATGGCGACAGGCTCGCCCCCTGTCACATTTGTGACTCTTTTTGCATCTTGCATATCTTCCGGCGTAGTGTGGGCGTCGTATTACACCTCTGCCAGCTTCTTCGGGGGAAAGGCGCGACGATATGTTATTTTGTATTTAGTGTCAATAAACAGTTTTCGTATTGTATTGAAACCCTGGGTCTAGAATAGATGAGGTCACGCCGTGACGTGACCGTACTGAAAGACAAAGGAAGTGAAAGACGTGACGGTAGTATATTATGAGTAGTTACGTACCACCCCTGTAATTAGTAAGAAATAGGCGGCCTCTGCGATACAGGTATTCATACCTAGTGCAGGGACCACAAGCAACACTAATTTATCTTAGGGTAAATATTTAAGAATAAGTTGTTTGTGTTGGATAATTTAAATTTTTGATAATAAAATTATTTGTATTGTATTGGTAGAGTCCGTTTATAATGACATCGAAAGGAATTGACAAACACGTCATAATAAGCGGACGTCATATAAAGCGTTATGTGAAATGAAAAACTTTTTTTATGTAAGAATGTATGTATTTAAGTAATACAGAAACATAGTACGTATGTAATTACATATGTATGTTTACATACATATTAAATCAAAATCAAAATTGCACGTAATCAGCACATTATTATAATAACACATACAAGTGTATTTTTTACTGTAAGTAATCTGTAATTTTTGTCTGCTTTTGTTTTTTCATTTTATTGTAAAAACAGTCTCTAATACTGTATAGATAAAAGACATAGCTATGGTCGAATTATGATTTTCAATACTGCTGTGAACGTGCCGAACGTCGTCGGGAATCAATGAACAATACCAAAGGTGTAAAGAATCATGTCAGTCATTATAAACGGACATAATTTATTAAAAATGGGTCATAATAAGCGACATGTCACTGTAAGGTAAGTCATTATATCCGACTTTTTTATAAAGAATTTTCTATGAAAACCAAACTTCGTAGTGCAATTACGTCATAATAACCGGCTGGTCAATATAGGCGGAGTCATAATAAACGGATTCTACTGTATTTGTATTGTAGTTACCTTTCCCTTTGTGCGGCGCGTCGGCGGGCGCGGGCGGGGGCTGCGCGCGGCGCGCGGCGCGCGGGGACAGCGGCGGCGCCAGCTTCGCGCTCAGCGCCGCGATCAGCCCGCTCTCTGCGCACACACGGGGACGGTTACGCATTCAAATGCTACTGTTGTGAACACAACACTAATTATACAGATCTGAATCTGAAGTGTGTGTGTGTGTGTGTGTGTGGCATCGTAGCTCCCGAACGGATGTACCGATTTTGATTTTGTTTGAAAGGTCAATTAGGCTAAAAAGGTACGTTTGATAAAAATCGGTGTTGGGGTTTTTTTTTTGTTTATATCAAGTGTGTTAAAAAAAACTGGTACTGGTGGCCATGTGAGCTAAAGACCTCGCTACCGGCGCCTGTCCTCTACAGATCGCATTTCACAACAGATTCTTGTGAAATTTTGTCAACAGGTTCGACAGTTACACCGATTTTTTTTCGACCTGTAGACGAAAACTGAGGTCCGAAACAAAAACCCGGACATACGAAAACATTTTTGTCGAATCTGAAGTGGAGACGCTTCGCTCCTTAACGCTCGCTTAATTAAAAAACGGGTTTCACACGCCTTGCGTGTGCAGACGCGCTAACTGGCGTTTGCACTAGAAAAAACACAACGTATGTGTTTTCAACAGTTAAAGTAATAAAATGCTGCTTGTGTATTTGCAAATTCACAAAAAAATAGACTTTGATTCTGAACTATAAAAGTCATAACACACATTCCAACTCGGAAAGGAATCGTCATCGTATCGCTTAACCTTACCGAGGCGAAACGATTACGTTACGATTCCGATTAGTGTGCGTTGCAGTAGGGAGTTTCACACAAATAATACTGCACGACTCAAGTTGATACGGTGACGATCACTTTTCGAGTTGATATGTGTACTATGAACATTAGTCATGAACATAACAAGGAACATTACAGCTAATTCTGAAAGCTTAATTGACTGAACAGTTTACCTGCAGAACGTCATAAACGCAAAACGCCAAGCACGTAAAATGTCAAGGGACTACCAAGTTTCTTCAAGATTTTAGTGATAATTTAAAACTTTCTTACAATTTAGTTATTTGCATTTTGCGATATTGACTTGACAATTGACGAGAATATATCCTACCAATATTATAAACGCGAAAGTTTGTAAGAATGGATGGATGTTTGTTACTCTTTCACGCCAGAACGGCTAAACAGATCTGGATGAAACTTGGCACAGAGATAGATTATAGTCTAGAATAGCACACTTTTTAACCGCGAGTGAAACCGCGGGGCGCATCTAGTGGCGTCAATAATTCTTAAATACTATTCAGATTACTGTAGTTGGCAGAATGGTTTCCTCGCAATGTTTCCTTCACCAGCAACTGAGATGAGAGCCGACACCAGCGGTATGAAAGTCGAACGCAGCAACCACTGAACCACCGATACTCACGCTCCATATGATGTCTGTCAGCGCTGTGCGAGCGCGCGGCGATGTTCTTCCTGAGCGCGAGCGGGCTGAGCACGTGATGGTTAGCGGACATGTTGTTGAAGCCACCGATTATCTGCGAGGGCTGCGCGTATATCGTGTTACTCTGGCCGTATTTCTTCTCCTGTTGGAGCTTGAATCCTGTTAAAGAGAATTGAGATTTGAGGAGTGGAGCTGTAAGATTTTCATGCAAGCCATAGTTTAAAAAGCGATGGCAGCCTATTGGGAGAAGGCCCGCCTCTTAAACCAGAGGGAGTGGGTTCGAACCCAGCCGACGGCACGCACCAATTTGTTCATTGTGTGAACATATTATGTGCGTATTGTATGTCATCTGCTACATGACTTGAGGCCGGTGTATGGCGACAAGCTCACCCTGTCACATTTGGGACTGAATATCGTTCGGCGAGTGTGGGTGTTGTATTACACCTCGGCCAGCCCCCTCGGGGGAAAGGCGTGACGTATGCATAATTGAATCACACTAATATTATACCTACAGGCGAAAGTGTGTAAGTGTGTTTGTTTTACTTCTTCACGTTCAAACGCGTGGACGGATTTTGATGAAATTTGATATGGAGGTAGGTTAGACCCTAGATTAACACAAAGGCTACTTTTTAACCGCGGGCGCAGCTTTTTATAACATAATTTATAATGATACAGAGAATCCTAGTGGGAAGCTATGCGTGTGAAATCCTAGATCGGACTAGGTTTCTCTGTATCGGGAATGCTATTGACAACACACAAAGACATGGACAACTAACAGCCAGATCTAGACCAGATGTTTAAATTCATCTTTTATACATCTGTATGGCTAGGAATCTAACCCAGCCCCTTCTGATTATAAAGCAGCCGTACTCCGACTAGGCTAGGAGGGTCGTCAAATTAATATCTTATCAACCAGTCCATAATTTCCTATTAGCCAGTCTTTATATCTCACCAGCCCGTCCATAATGTCCCATCAGCTGATCTAGGATATCCCACCACCCAGTCCATACTGTCGCATCAACCAGTTACAAATATCGCACCACACAGACCATAGCATCCCCACACTACCCACTCGATAATATTCCACACAACCCAGTCCATAATTTTGCACACAACCTAGTCCATATTGTTGCACACAACCCAGTCCATAATGTTGCACACAACCTAGTCCATAATGTTCCACAACGTAGTCCATAATGCCCCACTATTTCAGTCCAGCCACACACCAGCCACACCACAAAGTTCTACCAGCCATTCCGTTACCCATTAACCAGTCTGTCTCATCAGCCAGTCCAACCATTCTACATGTAATGTTGTACGAGTAACGGCATCTCACCAGTCTGTCCGTAGTGCGAGTCGTTGGCGAGTCTCGGGCCGAAGCTGGTGAAGGAGTTGTTGTCGTAGCTCGGCGTGCCGGGGCTGGAGCCCAGCGGGGAGCCGCGGGGCTCGAACGCGCCGCCTGGACAACACACGGACAATCACACTGTTGTTCTTGATTTATAGATTTTTTTAAAAATACCGTTTAAAAAAATCATACATTTGTTTCAGGCAGTATTTTTATTGTTTACATAGTATGAGTTTCAAAGTCAAAACTCATACCATGTAAAGAATATAAACCTACTAAGAAAGACTGCACCACGCTAAGTTGGAGCGGAAATACACTAGAAATTGGTTCAACAGTTTTGAAGATGAACTTTTGCAAAGTAACGCCTGACTCATACAACTAATAAAAACCCTATCAATTATATTATAAAATATATTAAAAAATAGTTGAAAAAATACATTTCTTACTTTGAAACTCATAGTATGATAGTATGTAGATGACTTTGAAACTCATACTATGTAAACAATAAAAACACTGCCTGAAAAATGTATTTTTTTAAAGCAATCAGTAAAAGTCAGTTAACAAAAGCAAATGTCAAAGTGTACCAATAATAAATTAATAAAAGATGTCAAATAAAAAAAAATTGAAAATGTAAAAAAGTTTCTAATTTTAACAAAGGTAATCAAATATAATATAGTCAGTCCAGGTCATATGTTTTTGAAAAAATAGAATAAAACATAAACAATACTAACCCGTATTGACGTCTCTATAGAGATCAGAATTGGAGCTATTCAGGCTACTCTTCCGTCCATACACCGAATTCTCAAAAGCCACCAGCCGCTGACCCGTCTGTCCATATATCGGGTTGACGTTTCCGGTGCTATTTATACTGGTGACGGAGCACCAGTTTGTCTTGGACTGCTGGAAGCTGGAAAGCTGTGTGGGGCTGGTGTTCGCGTTGGACTGGTTCTGTAGCTGTTGCACGCTGCGGCGGACGAGGCCGGGGGAAGCGGGCATGTGTTTCAGTTCCGTCAGTTGTTTTACAGTTTCAGCTACGTTTATGCCTGGAGAGAGGAACAAAATATTAAGAAATACTTCACAATTACAAATGGAAACGTACCTCTCTTTCACTCTCTCTCTCTTTCTTGCCATTTTGTTACATTATTAAGTAAGTATAAGTGAACTTTAGAAAACTTTATGCGTATTTAAATTTGTGATGTGATTGTGATTTATACGTGATCTTACGGCGTATGAAAAATATCGTGAGGAAGCCGACAAATCCAGAATTAATAATTCTTGGACATGTGCCTAGCCAGCGTGTTGGATCGGCTCAATCACCCTCGACGTAGGATAAGTCGGTGTCCCTGCAGTGGGACGGAAAAGACTGTGATGATGTCAAAGTCAAAATATACCTCAAAAATGTATCTCTAATGTATTCAACTGGGTGTCGAAAATACTCATAAGAGAGTCAGTGTTTAAAAATGTCTTGTTAGGAAAAAGAGCCACTACTAAGACAAACAGGCAAGAAAATGAGGGACATACTTTTTTCAAAAAAAAAAATGGTTTTTAACTAGAATGTAACATCATACTTTATTTTTGTGTACTAGTGGCTTCTTGGCAAAAGTGGAAGGCTCCAAACATATTTGTTATTTGTTGTTGTATAATTAATTTAAAACTAAATAAATAATTTAATTAGTTTTATAATATCCTCTTTTCATTTACGTAGTTTTGAAGCGTGATTAGCATTTTCCTAATAATGATGACGATGAAGTATGTATGTATGTATACCTGGCTGTCCGACATCGCTGTCCGGCTGCAGCAGGAAGGCGGGCGGCGGCGGCAGGCTGTCCGCCTCGCTGGGGCCCGCGCCCTGGCTGCAGCCCTGGGGGTAGAGGAGACGCTCACTACACGATACACGAGTGACGGAACCTTCCACCAAAATAAAATAAATGGACGGACCCTTCGGTCAAATATGAGGGAGATTAAATGTGAAAACCAAAAAAATGGACCGCATAAATTAGGTGCTGCACACAACACACCGTAGTCACAGACCAATGCAACCAGTCGCAACAGAATAGAATAGAATAATTTTTATTGTCATTAAGTAACAGTTCCTTAAAGATTTTAGCTAAAATTAATTAAGGATGCTCCTATAATGGACTCGTCAAAAAGATAATTACAAAAAATTACAAATTAATTACAATACAAATTGGTAATATTATTAGTCTTGTGTCTCCCTCAAAAAACGACAACGACAATATTGCGCGGGTATCCAGACTAGATATTTTAACTATGTTTAACTGTAAAATAAGTTTAAATTAATCTAATTCTAATGTCTGTTATCATTATCTTCAGTGATCATTATTGTTGTTTCGTTCTCGCTATAGTCTCTTGTACGTCTCTCTATCTCTGTTATTGATACACGTAACATAATACTTTGAACGGAGCTGTGTAGTGTCCGTTCGTTTGTAGTTATATTGGCTCCCCGCGCTGTGTACTAGAAATTAGACTCGTGCCCTTTCTGCCTTATATTATTTCAATGGACGGGCCTAATATGTTGATCATGTACAGTCTAATTAGGTTAAGACCATCAGACTATACCTCAATAGCACATTTTTTTACAAAAAAAGAAATAACGAATGAGTACAAATTATTTTTTGAAACCAAAAAAACGAGTCACGTTCTGACAAGTTACATTAAGAGTGAGACGTAATGCGAGCCCGTAGCCCATTTGATCGAATTCAGAAAAGTGCTTCTTGTGGGCCGTTCTTTTATTTTATTTTGGTCGAAAGTTGGAACGATGGATTGATCGAAAGCACAATTTTTTTTATGTAAGTAAGTATACTATTTCTGTTTCAGGATAGTTCGGATAACGTTTAGACAAATCGTTAAAGTTTACTTTTGGAAGCTGTCGCGATTTATAGCTACAAACAAAACAAAGCAAGGAAATGCGGGTAAATGAAACAAGGAATAACTTTCAAGGATTATATGTTTAGCACACATTATATTAGTTTTTTTGTTACACTAACATACGGAATCATCAATCATCACCGCACCATACTACAGTTAATAAGTTTAGTATGTAGTTTAACATGTTTTAAATGTCAATATCTAAGCTTAGGATACTTATATTTAAAGCGTCGGTCTTTTTTCCTGCATAAAAACAATTATGTTTTTGATAATAACGCTTAAAACGAGTGTATGTAATGTGTATGTTACCTGGTTGTACGTATGTAATGTGCATGTCACCTGGTTGTACGTATGTAATGTGTATGTTACCTGGTTGTACGTATGTAATGTGTATGTTACCTGGTTGTACGTGTGTAATGTGTATGTCACCTGGTTGTACGTATGTAATGTGTATGTTACCTGGTTGTACGTATGTAATGTGTATGTTACCTGGTTGTACGTGTGTAATGTGTATGTCACCTGGTTGTACGTATGTAATGTGTATGTTACCTGGTTGTACGGCGGGCGCTGCGGGCGCGAGATGGAGGAGGAGCGGCGCACGGGCGGCGGCGGCTTGCCCACCGAGCTGGACGAGCCGCGCCGAGACCACACCGACGCTGGAAGTATAAACAACATGCTACTAGAGGCCGATCACGAAACTTTAAACTTTGGCAGCTGCGCAGTAGTGAAAACGAAGGTTTGCGCGGGGGTCAGAGAGGCAAGACGCCGCGAAGTCTGGCTTGTGGCGCACGCACTCAGCAGCCATTAAGTTTGAATCAGTATGTACCACGCTGCTTATGACACCTTGGTACTTTCATACAACAATTATATGGTTTTTTTTTTTCATTTTTGTCAAAGTTCAAGTTTTTTGTCATATTAACAATTGCATACATGCATACAGTCACGCCTTTCTCCCGAAGGGGCTGGCAAGTGTATTACAACACCCAAACTTTGCCGGACGATATTCAGTCCCAAATGTGATAGGGGTCGAGCCTTTCGCCATACACCAGGTTCGAGTAACGTGGCAGGTGAAATTAAATACAATACAATGAACATATTGGTGCGTGCCTTCAGCTGGAATCGAACCTGTTCCCTCTGGCTTGAGAGGCGAGCCTTCTCCAACTAGGCTATCATCGCTCAACAATTTCAATTAGAAAAATATTAGGAATGATTTTATTAAGAAAACCATCAAAGACCATCAAAGACCAGTGTTATGGCAATGATATTGAACTTTTTTACTTGCTACGAAACAGAGTTTACAATCGGTCTGAAAACTTGCCCAACAAAAAGCAACTTATAAACAATCTACGTGAAAAGTTGAAAGCCCGGGTTCTACTTTACTCGTTACGAATAGCTATGTGTCATCATAGTTGATTGTGAACTAGCAGCCAGTAAATCATTATTTGGTTGATGACAACTCTCTAGCTTGTACTCGCTAGCTTCTGAGCGAGAGCTAGTTCCTCATTATCGCACTATCCGACACCTTTACAGAGGAAACGGTACTTAGTTCCATTGCAGGGATATACTTCTACCACAAAGTCAATGATACCCTAGTGAACCACACCGACACTGGTACTTACAACCGGCATACCACTACCACGCAAGGTTTATGGTCGCCTGGTACTTTTTTACAGATAATAAAAAATGGTAATAACCAAAAAAAAAAGGCAAGGTTCAAGTACATTGAACGGACATACTTCTTCGCTAATGATGATCGCCTAGTACTTTTATTCAAGAAAATTGTACTTACTAGTAAAATAGTAGTAGTATCTCGTAGTAATATTGCTCACATTTGAATCTTAACATTGTATTTTATGGACTTGCCTGCAAAATTTTATGAAGATCGTATCAACGGTACTCTAGACCTGAAGTTATTATTGTCGGACCAACAAATCCCTATTTAGTAAAGTAGCACTATGTTGTGAGACTTCGCTTTTGCTTGGTCAACTACCACGCTGGTTCTGATCACATACGACAATCATATATGATTGCCTGGTACAATTTTCAAGTAATGACGTTTTTCACGTTGGATCATAATACTTATGATGGCTAGTGGTAGAGGGCAATCGAAGGAAGTATGGACGAATTGCGTGAAAGAAGATATGAATGAGAAAGAATTTTGAGATGACGAGTGATAGAGATTAATGGAGAAAGTGTGCTTACTGTACCGACCCCACTTAAGTTAGACAAGGGTAGGCAGATGATGATGAAATCATGATAATCACAACTTCTGTAAAAGTTATGATTGCCTAGTCGAAATTCGTAAAAAACAATGTATTTTATTCAATTTATAATAGTTTTTTTCTATTTTTGAACCCCCGTTGCAAAAACGACGGAGTGTTATACGTTTAACGTGTCTGTCTCTGTGTGTGTGTGTGTGTGTGTGTCTGTCTGTTGCATCGTAGCTCCCGAACAGATGAATTTCTTTTTGTTTTTTTGTTTGAAAGGTAAATTAGTCAGCAGTGTTCTTAACTATGTTTGATGAAAATCGATGTCGGCGGTTTTTTTTTAAATTTAATTTATAATTGATTACCCATCATTTCCAGAACCAAATAAGTCACAAATCGACTAACCATTCATAGACACCGGTCGCCGTTTCGGCACCGCCGGCTTTTTCCCTATTGTAGCGAAAGAGGGCGTCTCAGTTGCCTCGTCCAAAGACCGGACCGCTTCCTCCAAACTGCCCAGAGATATCGAGAAACTCTCGCGCGCCGCCGTGATCGATACATCGCTGTCTCGCCGCAGGGTCACGATCTCGCAATCGACTATAGAGGAGCATGCGAAGCGGTAACGGAAAATAAAATCACAACACAAAAACAGATGACGGTGCCATGACTGATGTTACTAGCGATCCTGTACTTTACACTATTCTAATGTTTTATGAAAGTAACTGGTTTCCTTGTCAGTTTTTTTTTTATATATATATTAAAATGCTGATTTTGATTTAAATTGACAACGCAACATTTTGCTTCTCTAAAATAAACATAGATATTTCATTTTTTTTTTCAGAAAAGTCAGTAACATCGGACAAGGCATCAAATAATCTTCACAGAAACAACACTTAAAAAAAATGAACTAAAAAGTAACGCAACTAAAATTGTGCAACTTTACAGTGAAATTGAATTAATCTAGATTGACATACAGCTACTAAATACACAGACCCACTATTTAGGTCCTAATTATATCTGTGCTGTGAAATTTAAGTGTGCAAAAATAAAAACTGAAAGCTAAACTTCCTCGCTGCCACACATAACAAAATTAAAAAAAATACAGCACACGTTAACAACGAAAAACAAAACGTATTCATTCACACGATTACACGAGTACGCCACAATGCAGCCAAACGACAAATAATCCAGTATAAGTTGATCCCTGTCTAGCTTTCGTACTATGATTCGTGTCAAATGGATTGAGAGAAAAGTCTTTTGAACTTGTTATATTGTGCCTTATTGGGGCCAATATGTGAGTTTCATTGCGGATTTCACTGACATTTCAACCGTCTGTTCACGGGTAGTTTATCACAAGACAGTTATTTGTTATGCAAGGCTCCAAAGTTGTTTTTTGGCACTAGTATTTGTATTGAAACCTGATCGTAGCGAGGCTTTCAAAGGTACGAGACGCTGAATAACTTTGCTGCCGAGTGAAACACACAACTTTTCACCGACACAGCGAGGAAAATTATGTTTTTTTTTATGCACCCTTGCTGGCCTTCAACTCTTTCCACGCTAGCGGATAAAATGTACTTTTGCACTCAGATTTCAAACGGCAAACAGAATCTTTCTGAACTTATGAGGTGAAAATTATATTGATTTTGCAAAATAATTAATTGCTAAGAAATTAACTTTTTGTTTAAATCCATTTAGCATGAACTTAAAGCTAGACAGCCAATCACCTACGGCTGCGTTCCCACTGAGGAGGACCAAAGTGGAGCGATGCAGAATTGACCAATCACACGGCTTCCACTTAAGTGGAGTGGCGATTATTTTTTGCATAGCTCCGCTCCGCTCCGCCTCCGTGGTAACGCTGCCTTACCCTGAAACACACATCATTTAGCCGCTAGCTTGATAACCATTCAAAACAGAGACCACAAACTACATTCAACACTAAAACGAACTCTATTCCTCTACAACTAAAGTTCAGTTTACCATCGGCGTGTTGCACTTGATGCTGGTGCCCGTGTTCCTCCGCAGCGAAAGCTCCTTGACTCCCGTAGCCGCTCGACGATTCTAGGGAGGACTCGCTGGCGCTGCTTTCAGAGCACACCTGGAATACAGAAACTTTAATATAAGTAAATTAACCCATACCAACATTATAGAATCGAAGGTAACTGTCTGTCTGTTTTTAGGCTTTTCACGGCTCTTGATGAAATTTAATAATGAGTTACACGAGGTTACACAGTATATCGCGACTATCACAAGGAAGGTTTTTGGGTACTATTTTTTGAATAAACGCGTACATAACATATCGTTACGTCTTTCCCCCAAGGAGGCTGGCAGAGACGTAATACAACACCCACACTTCGCCGGTCGATATTCAGTCCCGAATGTGACAGGGGCGACCTGTCGCCAGACACCGGGCTCCAGTCATGTAGCAGATGACATACAATACGCACATATGCTCACACAATGAACAAATTGGTGCGTGCCGTCGGCTGGGTTTGAACTCGCTCCCTCCACCTTGAGGCGGGTCTTTTCCAACTAGGCTATCATCAAATCGCTAGTATTCAATATTCGGGTCATTATTGCACAGACGGTCGTCTGACCCCAAACAAAAGCAAAGCTTGTACTATGGCGGCCAGAGACTGAATAACCTACATTTATATATTTTTAAATACTATTATATTAACATCCAGACATGGGCAAACACAAATGTTCATCACAGGATTATTTGCCCTAGGTGGAAATCAAACCCGGTGTGGGTTTGATTTCCACCAAGCTCAGAGCCCAGATTCACTACTAACTAAGCTTGTGCGCGCTTATGTGCTGCTGCCCGCAAGATAGGAAAGCCACATATGAAACTAGCTGTTACCTACGACTGCGTTCTCGTTTATTTAGAAAAAAAGTATCCTCAAACCTTCCTCGTAGATTCGTTCAGCCGTTTAGCCGTGAAAAGCTTACAAATAGATGGCGAAGAAATGTTTTTGGAGAAAAAATACATTTCTCCGTAATAAAATCCTTAAACTGAAACTGGCGCAAAAGAAGTCTCTAAAATCTAAAGAAGAACTCTATATATAATTATCGAACCCGCTCACAAAATTTCACGAGAATCGGTTGCAGAATGCGAACTGTAGAGGAGAACAGACATCGGTCGCGAAGCCAACAGCTAACAGAGCGACAAGTATTAAACATCGATCGCTTCCCATCGGGTGAGATTCTAGTCAAACGCATGTAGTCAGTCGAATAATATCATGCTTTTGGACTAAAATCAGCATGTGTGCCAGTACCTTAAAACTGTAACCAAGCAGCATAATCTGAAGTCTTCTCCGAACCAAATATCAAATCTTATGAATTTAAACCGAATCTTAGTCAAACTTTGAAACATGACAACAACTATATGAAACAAAACAAAAGAATTAAATTCGGAAGATAAATTCGGGACACTTCCACACACGGTCGCCTGACCACAAACTGAGCAAAGCTTGTACTATGGTTGCCAGAGACTGATATACATACTTAGATATTTTTTTTTAATCCATACATAAATACATATTAACACCCAGACATAGAACAGACACAAATGTTCATCACATAAATGTTTGCCCTAGGTGGGAATCGAACCCACGCCCCCAAGCTCAGAAGGCAGGTTCACTACCAACTGAGCCACCGAGGCAGTCAATTCGGAATTCGGACAATGATTCGGAATAATACCAATCAATATTATAAGTCTCAATTATTGTTTCAAATATGTAAATGAAAACACTGTGGACAATATAGAATGTATAGCATTATTATGTTTCTTGGAACAATAGGGTTACCCGCTGTTATGTTTTGGTGGTTACACGAATTACAGTAATGTCGGAATGGAGTGATTTTGATACTTGGTCGAATCGATTATTTTTTTGAGTAAAGCAAGGCCATTGGCATTAAAGAGATCATAGGCCACTTGACTAGCGAATTAAAGGCACTCAACAGTCAGCCAGCCACAGTTACTCGACTTTTTCAAAAACTAAGCAAGATTCACCAAATCTTGAAATCTCGTACAAAAAGTGGATTATGTATAACTATTATCAGTGCATTCAAATCTATTTTGTTTTCAAATGTACATGGTTTCAAAGCTTCAAAACTCATAATAAAAAAAACAGTTTATCTCTCTTAAAATCACATGATAAGCGATGATAGCCTAGTTGGAGAAAGCCCGCCTCTCAAGCCAGAGGGAGTGGGTTGGATGCCAGCCGACGGCACGCACCAATTTGTTAATTTTGTGAACATATGTGCGTATTGTATGTCATCTGCTACATGACTGGAGCCCGGTGTATGGCGACGGGCTCGCCCTCTGTCATATTTGGGACTGAATACCGTCCGGTGAAGTGCGGGTGTTGTATTACACCTCTGCGAGTCCTTTCGAGGGAATATGTTAAAACTACACAAAATACAAATAGCAATTCTGTTTGTCTGTCTCTTTGCTATTACGTTTTAATCACTAAACAGCTGAAGTGTTTTTGATAAAAAAATTAATTGAACATGTATGGCTGCGTTTACCTAGTTATATTGAACCCTTAGGTAAAGAAAGAGTACTTTTAATTTAAAAACACAGCAATGACAAATTTAAGGCTAAGCCAGTTTTCTCTAAGAAAAAATCTTCCAAGTATCAAAACGAGTCACATCGCAGTATAGCCGCGTTGATACCGCCTACCGGCAATAAAACGCAGCACTTCGAACACCGTAGCAAATCGCATCAGTTGTTGTGAGCACACGCATACGACTGTACGTGCAGAGATTAATTCCTTAGTGAAAATGACGTCTCACGTGAAACTCCTGCTGAAGGTTTTGGTTTTGTGAGTGAACTTTTTATCCTCTACATCAGCCATACTCAAAGTGTGTTCCGCGGAGCCCTAGGGTTCCACGAAACCCCTGTAGGGGATCCGTAAGAAAAAAACACTTCTCTCTCTCTCTCTCTCTCTCGTCAACCGTTCCACGATACGTGCATTCGGGCGACTGTTGACGCGGTTTATCACGAGACGCTTAATAATTAACTGTTACATTGTACTCGTATTATGCGTATTAATAAATTAAATCAAATTAAAAATCATTTATTTTTCGAAACCAGTCCATAGTCGTGCACATAATCATATCATAAATAATCAAAATCAAACTTAAAATCAAATACATGATTACAAAATTAATGTCACAATAAAGAATACATTTAAAAACATGTTTGTTATATTGTGGGGTTCCGTCAAGTATTTCGCTTTCCAAAAGGGTTCCGTCACCAGAAAAGTTTGAGAACTGCTGCTCTACATTGTGTACTGAAACCTTAAGCTCTCTCAAGACCTTTGGAACCAAATTTTCGCACCTTGCCTTCATGACTATGAATTTACTATTACTCCAAATTCGATCTTTCTCTGATAATATTTCTGTAGGGTTCTCTATCTCCTTCTCTCCCTCTCTCAGTATCTACCTCTGTCTCTCTCTTTAATTTCTCGGCATCAACACTTTATCTTTCTGAGGCAAAAAATATTAGGTTTTTTAACGAATTTAAAAGTTGTATAATCAGCCTTGAAGGTTGTAGACAAACTAAACCTAAGAAAAGGATTTAATCAAATTTGTTTTAATTTTATAGCATTCTGTCGCTTATCTACAGAGTTGGTCAAATGAAGCAACTAAAAATGTTAGACGAAGATTTGTCAGTTTTGTTCAATTCACACGATGGTGGCTCCCTCATCTAACTCGTTAAATAAGTTGGTCCAACTATATGTACTAAAATTGAAATGAATTGAGCAATATTACGTTGAAAATACTCGCATTCTTGAGAACTTGCGATAACATAACGTGAGTAAGAAAATATGTACATAAATATGTTTCACAATTCTGTTACAGATTAGTTTTGAACGTTCACACCTCTTTACAATGGTAAGGTTAATTTTACTTGATATAATTATGTTAGTTTACAGCAACTACATATATTGTTTACAACTACACTGCACTAAATCTTTCTCTACATCAAGAATTAACTCACAAATTCAAGAATTGAATCAGAACTGCAGAGGTGTGGAACTCGTTGCCTGCTTCGATATTTCAACCTAAATACTCGTACAATCCAGGGATGTTCAAGAGAATAGTGAATAGGTATCTCCTAGGCAAGCGTTCACCTTCGATCACGTCGTCACTTCCCATCAGGCGAGTCAGTGGTCATACGCATGCCTAGTCCGATGTAGAACAAGTATAAATTTAAAATTAAAAAAACCCCGATACCGAAGGACCCTAGAGCAAGCCCCTTCTGGGCTACCAGGGCAATTCGACGCCCCTCCCTCGGCGACAGCCCAAGCCGAGGCCCTACCTTAGAGGTGCCCTTTCGCTCGTCGCCCATAGACTTCAGCATTTTTGAGGCCCTGCGCCATCTGCGCTGACCTAATGCCTGGTACGCTGACGAGGCCTCAGCTGCCAACAGCATATAGTCATTAAAAAAGAACCCCGACACCGATTTTCATCAAAAATAGCTAAGAACACTCCCGACTAATCCACCTTTCAAACAAAAAAAAAAACAAAATCAAAATCGGTTCATCCGTTCGGGAGCTACGATGCCACAGACACAGGACACACACACACACACACACACACACACACACAGCCACGTCAAACTTAAAACACCAAAAAGGTTTTACAAACGTTATCTTTCAACATTTTCAGCCCGAGCAGCGACATAGAAGACGTGAAAGCGGCGTATAAATCCGGCGATAGACTGGACCAGTCGATGCCGGTGACGTTAGAGAGAATCAAGACCAAGCTGAGAGACACCGGCGTCTTCGAACCAGAGACGGCGAATCTGAACGATAGAGAGAGGAAGGAACTGAAGAAGTTGTACGAAACCGTTGAAATTATGGTGAGTTAATGCCTAAGCTACACAGGCTGATTCTTTAAACGACGGATATAATCCAGGATATTATTGTACTCATAATTATGACCAATTTTTATTATGGGACCAACATTGAAGTCAAGAAAAAGAAACAGCTGTTCCATGGAAAGTTATCATCCCATTTCAAATCTATGTAACAAATGATTTTGTTTTCACGATATTAGTGCTGGTCCTATTATAAAAGTGGGCCATAATTATGGGTACAATGATATCCTAGAATATGTCGAATGTGTCAAAGAAACACCTATTTATACAGGGTAATAGGTAACTTACCAAAAACCTCTTAAGAGTTCATTGTTCTCATCAATATGAATAACTTTTACTATGAAGCCAATCCTGTAATCGCGAAAAATAAACAGCTGTTCTATACAAAAAGTTCAATCACCTCAGACAAAATATATGGAACAGCTGATATTTTTTTTGCTATTTCAGAGTTTGCCCCATACTAAAAGTTGTTCATATTGATGAGTACATTGAACCCTCAAGAGGTTTTTGGCGAGATACCTATAACCCTGTATAGGTGTTTCTAAAGAAACACTCCATCGTTTAAAAACGATGGATTTTATTGTTAAGGCGGTAAGAAGGCAATAGATGAGACTGGCACAAGGTCGGAAAAGCAGGCGAATCAAAAAGGAGACTTATATTTAGCAGTGGGTGGGAAATTGTTGATGATGAATGCCTGGCTTCTTTTATGACCCCGAACTCGATTTAGAAAAGCAGATTTGTATACCATACCAACTATATATTGGCAGTTGGCAGCTTTAGTCGACTTAATAAACAAACAAATTATAATGCCATCTTCCAGACAACCTCTCGCAACCGCCAGCCACAAACCGTGCAGAACCTCTCCGCATCTCTAAGAATGCTCGAAAGAGTACTCAAAAAGCAACTCAAGGAAGGACAGATTTCGGAAACTTTGGCTGCTAAATTTCACTGGGAAAAACTGTAAGTTGTCTTATTTTGACTAGGAATAGATCTAGATCTACGTTTAGCTACTAAGTCGCTTGTCGCTAAGCGACGATTTGGCTGTGAATGGAGCAAGTCGGTCTACCAGAAATCTATTCATTGTATCTTTGAAAATGGCTAGATTTTAAATGTATATCAAGTCACATAACATAGAAGACGGTCGAGACTCTGGCTTTGTCAATTTGCATTTTAGATGCATTTTTAAATGTCTACGGTTATGATATTTGACGGCCATTAAGTGCTGCGTTATAATAGTGTCTTGCAAATTAACAAGAACTTCCAAAATGTATTTGCACGAGTTCGTGCAAGTGCCAGCTAACCAAACACGCAGAAATAAGTTTGCCAAGATTTTTTACACGGTAGAATTTACTTGCAGAAATTGATTATTTTATTACAACTTTAAACTCTATTCCCAGCACAAATAACTCAAATTTAAAAAGTACAAACAGGGTCCAAATAAGACTGTTCTTTGCAGGTTGGAATCGAGCCGATCGTCGACTTTATGAGTATGTTATCAATAATACCGTAGACTTTGCACTACATTGCTATGTTTGCATATGTAACTTTTAAACTTTCACCCTTTGAACCATTGAGATAATACCTACCGTCACAAACGTGCATCAAAAATGGCCGAACCAAAAGTCACAAACAATTTAACAACGAAAACAACGAATTTTAGAACAACAACCTATGACAACGCCGCGCCGCGCGATGTCTAAGTGCTCCGTAACACATAGCATGTAAGACCATATAGACCATATTGCGCCTTGATACGTATAACGACGCTTGGACGACAGTTTGACTGTTCTTACTTAGAGATCGTGATTCTGTAGGTATTCTATTTCAATCCCATGTACACACGTCAATAAATAACCTGGGGTCTTTGTGTCAGCATGGTAGTGATGGTATACCTGTGCCTCCCGCACGCTCTCATGACGTTAGAATATTGGCGAGAGCGGGACGCTATGATCATTACCATTACGCTTACATAATAAAGGTCAAATTGCTTTAATTGTCTCCTATGTGATTCTAGGTCCGGAAGACAAAAAAGAGAGAAACCCCTCTACCACCTGGACAAAACGACAAACATGAGAATGTTTACGACAGAATAAAGAAGTTTTTGATAAAACCTACAGATGTGACTCGCATACGCGATTTTATTGCACAAAAATTGTTGCGGTTTTTCAAATTTTCTCTTCCACTTATTCTCTTACCCTCTCACTAATTAACGTTGTATAGACTCAGAACAGTTATACAGCGTTTTGTCTTTTTCTTTCCAGTTAAAAATGAAAAAGAAAGAACACAAGACCATAACTATTCCGAGGCTACACAACGTTTATTAGTAAAGAGTTCCAGTAAAGTCATTCATAACAGTCCCAATGAAGATTGTATTTTTAACAAACTCCTAAAATCTCAAGAAATCCCAACTGAAACCCAATTGGGCTATGTTTTTTATGTTTTTTTAATGTTTGTTACCTCTGAACTCTGTCATTTATAAGTTGATTTGGAAAATTCCTTTTCTATTTGAAAGGATATAGTTTCAGATTGGTCTCGTTTTTATCAAACTGACGATAGAAAGCAGTTTGTTATTTTATCAGAAAATATACAAACGAAGTAGTTTAACAATTAAAGCTACTCATCCGATTAATATTTCTATTTTTATTATTTTTAAGTATTACCACAGTAAAAATGTGTGTCTATTTGTAGGTTGTTGCATTACAATGTCTATGGTTTCAATACATTGTATGAAAAAAAAAAATTATAAGTAGGTCAGTACATGAAAACGAT
Source organism: Peribatodes rhomboidaria (assembly GCA_911728515.1). Lineage (NCBI taxonomy): Eukaryota > Metazoa > Arthropoda > Insecta > Lepidoptera > Geometridae > Peribatodes > Peribatodes rhomboidaria. The sequence continues at coordinate 3,133,345 of OU452188.1, read as the reverse complement.
TAGCAAACTGTTTTTGCAAACCTTGCTTTAGAAATTGAAAGCATTTAGTATTGAATGCGTTTTCGTAAACTTACAATGGAACGATTAATATTCCTTTAAGGTCTTTTTATTTATTAAATTACTAAATTAAGAAGTGTAGTTTAATTTTATGTGTTTACTGGCGCCCTCCCCCGGCTTCGCACGATACTAATAAGCCTTCCATGAAAAATTATCTAACTAATGGTTAAAACGGCATGAAAATCAGTAGGACTAGTAATTGTGAATATGTATTTTCTTTTATGACTAGCAAGTCTAAATTATAATGAAAACTAAATGTTTTTTTTTATTTACTTAATAGGCGTTTAGGCGCCAACATGCCTGATGATAAGCAGTGATGCGGCCTACGATGGAGCACGCGACTTGAAGACACCCAGATTATAAGTGTCAGGGAACACACACTCTGGCAGAGTATTCTACACTCTAGCAGTCCGTATGAGAAATGAAGATACTATGATGTATTAGTCTGATTCTAACCCAAAATTGTGTTTTTGGTGTATATTCGAAAAGAAACTCCACGCCTACCACAGTATTCCCGTGTTTTACCTATTCCTCCACTTACATCAACACTGACAATTAGATATCCCATAACGTACCCATCCTACTGAAGAACCAACCGTCTCATAATACAGGACCACCCTAGTTTGGGAGACAGGAACTATACAGGGTGTTACAGAATCCCTGTTGTATCTGCGAAATGCGCAACTAGTATCGACTGGAGAATACAATTAAGCTACTTTACTCAAAAATGCATGTAATGTAGTCATTATTTTGACAACCTTGTTTGAGCAAAGTCGACCTTGCCGTTCTGTTTCAAGGAGCGGCCGGCAAAGTTTTGCTGGCCGCTCTAACAGGCCGGCAAAACATTGCCGGCCGCTATTTTGACGTTTCAACGTTTTAAAAAAACTACATGCAAAAAGATTTTATTTAAAACACAGCTGTTTGTATATAAATAGAAGATAGGTACAAAAAGATTTTATTCCATATTTGGCTGTATAGTTCCAACTACCATTGCTAAAAAAAAACAAAGAAATAACAAAAGCGCGGGAAAGTCGGTGTTGAATTTTAGTAACTGTACTTTTCATAATTGCCATTTTAATTAAATTTCTAGTTAATTAAATTACTTTCTGGTTTTATTTAGGTTAGGTACTTGCATTTTTGAGTAAAGCACTATACAAGCCTTGGCCTACTATGACTGCTTCGCTGGTCACGCTATGATGGCCTCTAGCTAGCCTAGCTACGCTCTAGACCTTCCAGCTTGGCCATCGTTGCAGCCCTTACTGTCCTCGCTGTAAAGACCTCGACCTACGGCCTCGGCCTTTATCTCAGCTCGTCCATCAAGTGCTGCGCTGACCGCGCTGAGTCGGCCTGGAGCTGCGCTGTCGGCCGTCATCAGCGCGACCAGCAAAGTACTCATTATAGGCCGCGGCAGTAATGTACTATATAGTTTTTACTTATTTTATGTTGGCAACAATAAATGAACTGTATTCGAATGTTACCTTCTCCTGATGCGGGTGTTCAGCGTTTTGTTGTTGTTGTTGTTGTTGCTGCGCGCGCGACGCCGCCAGCGTCGCCAGCTCCGACATGTTCACGTACAGCGCTTGCGGCATCTCTGTAACGGACAACTCTCGCTTAACTAAATGTGTTAAAAACACTCTAGAAAATGTCATCGACGCTACTGCGGAATGGTAAGGCTTAGATTCAAATTAAGAGTTTTGTACCTTTTTAATTATTTTTTTAATAAGTCGTTGGTAAATATACATAAATCTCTGATTTTGCTAATATTTGAAATTTAAAAATTAAAAGCGATGATAGCCTAGTCGGCGAAGACTCGCTTCTCAAGCCAGAGGAAGCGGGGTCGATCCTAGTCGACGGCGCGCATCAATTTGTTCATTGTGTGAACATTACGTGCGTATTGTATGTCATCTGCTACATGACTGGAGCCCGGTGTATGGCGACAGGCTCGCCCCCTGTCACATTTGGGACCAAATATCGTCAGGCGAAGTGTGGGTGTGTACCCCTGCAGCCTCTTCGGGGGATAAGCGTGGGGATATGTCATGTTATGAAACAAAATATTGCAATGAAATAGAACTAGAAGTTACAAAAAATAGTGCAGATTGTGGGTAAAAAATTAGCAAAAAGTTGACAAAAAATATTAATCCTTCACATGACATTTGTGGGCACGCTAAATAGTTCTAGAAATACTTATAACAAGTGGCTCTGTGAACTGGAGATCTTGCGACTGACGTCCGTCCTCCTCTACAGGTCGCATTCCTCAACCGAGTCTCGTAAAATTGTGTGAGCAGGTTCAATAATTATTTGGACATGTTTCGTCCACGCAGTTTCCAGACATTTTTCAAAATGGAGGTGATATTCTCTTTATTTGAAAAAAAAAAAAAACATCTCCGCGATTTTCAAAAACTTTCAAAAGAATCGGCTAAAAATGCGATCTGCAGACAAAAACAAAGATCTGAAGAGCATTTGGAAATACGAAATCATTTTTATCGAAGTTGAAGCATAGACGCTCGCTCGGTCGATAAAATAAGAGTTTTACAAGTACCTTTAGTGAGATGCGGCGGCAGAGAGGACGGCTTGTTGTGCTTGAACTCGTGCGCGGCCGGGGAGTTGGCGTTCGACGACTTCGCGGGGACGGAGGGGCGCTCCAGCGACGAACAGCGCTGTTACATTACACACATCACATTACATACAACGTAAACGTAATGAAGTAACGTATATACAACGTACACGTAATAACGTAACGTACAAACAACGTAAACGTAATAACGTAACGTCTAAACAACGTACACGTAATAACGTAACGTACAAACAACGTAAACGTAATAACGTAACGTCTATAACAACGTACACGTAATAACGTAACGTACAAACAACGTAAATGTAATGATGTAACGTATAAACAACGTACACGTAATAACGTAACGTATAGACAACGTAAACGTACCAACGATACGTATAAACAACTTACACGTAAAAACGTCACTTGTAAACAACGTTACATTACAATCTCGACAGTTATAAGCCATGATAAAAAAAACAAGGTCTAGTATTTCGGGAGCAAACACATAATGACGTCACTCGTCATACGTCTCTTTCGAACTATTTGTAAATGATTTATTTCGGTCTTGCTTAAGCATCGACTGACGTCACCGTGTGTTGCCCACGTGACTGGAATGTTATACCTGGCGGAGTATAGCATTTCGGTCCCGTGATCAAAATTCAATTCTATTTCAGTTTAGATGATAGTTGCTACGCTGGGAGAACATTTATCCGGATTTGGCGCACAACAGTTTCACGCCATGTAGAAAGAATAGAACAAGTGAATGTTCATTTCTGTCTTTATAGCTGAGCCGTGTGAATTTGCGATGAAAGAAAAAAAAGCTTTCACTTGAGTGAACTTTTATTCGATTGAACTTTCATTTCTTTTGAACTTTGATCCGAATGAATGAAAGTTGACTCGGGTTCACCAAAACAAATTTGAGTTAACTTTCATTTGTTTAAACTTTAATTCTAATGAACTTTCATTTGAGTTAACGTTCATTCGTTTAAGCTTTAATTCTAGTGAACTTTCATTCGTTGGAACTTTAATCTTAGTGAACTTTCATTCAAGTAAACATTGACTCAAGTGAGCTTTAATTCGAGTGAACCGTCCGGTATCGCGTTAAGGGTAGAGTGAGTAACTGACGGTGGGTAGCGGCGGGCGCGCGTACCCCCCGGCCTCGCGCAGCTGCGCCACCTCCAGCTCGGAGTGCGTGAACGTGTGCACGCTCAGCGCAGGCCGCGGGTGTCCGCGCTCGTACGCTGCAAATATACACTTGAAGTTAGGGAACGTACCCATACTACGTGACCATTTCGTACAATTTTTAACCCTCTTCCCTCCCCCCTCGGTGAACATCTGTACTCTATACTACTCTATTCTAAGACCCCCTCCCTCCTACTCTAGTTTTACGTAGTAATTCATAGTTTTAAATCGTTTTTTGCAAACAAAACATTATTTATAAATTTACGTAAAGCAAAAAGTGTGCGAATGGGTTTAAGTGCTGATTTTATTTAGTCAAAGTTGGTAATGAAGATACTTCACGTCTTAATGACAAACAGGGCCTCTGTAGCATCGTAGTCAAACGTGAGAAGCCATTTTTTCACCTTCTCTTTAACGCCGTAAAGTGAGCTATCAGTAAGATTACAGAGCTTTACTACGCACCTGTATAGAAATGAAACAGTAAAATTACTAAAACGTCTGACAAAAGCTGACTTTACCAAAGGAAGTTTTACTTTCGTTCTGCGGTTTCTGGCCAGTAGGTCTTCTTCGGAATTTTATTAAATTTTATGGTGTGTGAGTATTGCTTTTTGGAATAAATAGCTGACGAACTGTTAGTGTTTGCGTTTCTGCGTACACTTACTGACTTACTCCCAACAACTACCAACAAAACGGCGACCAGTGGTGGTCGTTAGAACAATATTTAAATTCCTCTCGGCGCACAATGTCACGTTCTCATAATGTCACGATGTCTCAAAATGTCATAGTCTCAAAATGTCACGTTCTCAAAATGTCACGTACGCAAAATGTCACGTTCTCAAAATGTCACGTTCTCAAATTGTCACGATGTCTCAAAATGTCACGTTCGCATAATGTCACGTTCTCAAAATGTAACGTTAACATATAGTCGCGTATTTATTTAAATTTGTTCAGCTTTTTGCTCAACCATAAAAAAAAAATTAACCATTCAAATAGAAACAAAAAGACAATCGAAATTGAAAACCTAAAAAAAACTTTCGAAATGGAATACAAATACAAATTAAAATATATTTATAATTATAAACCATTTGCACAATTTACAAACACTGTGGACCCCGCATTTTGAAAACCCAGTATCGCGGGCGTCCACTTGAACGTCTTTACATTAAATTAATGGCAAACTAAAACAAATTAAAATTTAGAAATTTAAAGACAAAATTGATATTAAATAAAATAAAATCGAACTGACAATTTGAAAGATAAACAGGGTGATTGTGAGTGAGTGTGAGTGTATGTATGTGTGTGAAGTGTAAATAACAAAAGACGATCAAAATTTGAAAACAATATACAATCGAAATAGAAACAAAATAGACACAAACAAAAGACGGTCGTAATAAAAAAAAGATGATCAAAATGTGGAAAAAAATACAGTTATTTCGTGTTGATTGTTTGATAAAATTACTATAGAAATAATCCGTTAACATAAACTATATCGTACACTGAACATTTTTATAGTCATTTTGAGCTACTAGACATTTTTAACTCCGAGTTAATTAACCCTGAGTTTAAATTGGCTTTTAGTCCCACTTGCAGAAGTTAGGGATTTAAATTCTTGAAAGCAGGGTTAGTTAACCCAGAGTTAAAATGTTATGAAAGTTACTTTATTATTGTGTTAACTCAAGGTTAGTTTCTAACTCTTGGTGGCTCAAGACGATTTATCAGTTTAACTTCTGATGAGCAGTTAAGTTAGGGTTATCCTAGCACTCCCCCGAGGGTTCCCGCCTTGTCGTGGCGGGGGGCTCAGTAGCCGTGGCTTCGGCAACCACGGTGAAGCCAAGAGGAATCCGAGGTGGGGCCGCTTCTTGGGGCTTTTAGCTCCAAAGCCCACATGGAAGCGGCCTAAGTAGGGTGTGGGTCTGTATGGGCAGACCCACAACTGAGGCGGGGTGCAGTGTCGCATGTGCAACACTGCAACCGAAGGCTGGGGGCCGCGGCGGGAGAGGACTGTTGGTGTGTCGTTGCCACTTTCCCTACCTTCCGCGGCCCAAACGGGGTCGCTACCGTTTCATGGCGGACGCGGTGGGGCCGCAGAGGAAGAGGCGTGTCGGTGTATCGTTGCCGCTCTCCCTATCCTCTGCGGCCGAAGTGGCAGGCGGCGGGGCCACTCATCTGACCCGTCGCATGGGGACCATGGGCGCCTAGACACGGGTGCTGTCTGGCGCCCACGGGCAAATTGGTCCCCGAGGTGGTGGATGATGACGATGTGTCTGGTGTTCGGCACATCGTCATCGAGAGGGAGAGAGCGCAAGCTCGAGGAGGTACTCGAAGGGGCTGGCGCTGTCGGGGCTGCGGAAGAGTACGACAGCGGCCCCGTAGCCCCGACATTTTGCGCGAGGTGGAATACCCTTGGGTTTTTAGTGGGTAGGCCGTCAGTGGCGGGATTCCCACATAACCACTCTGTGCCCGCACCCGGGCTGTTGGTGGTATCCATAAAGGATTTTCCCAAGGTAAAAAAAAAGGGTTAAAAACACAACCCGAGGTTCCGCAAGTGGCTCTTAAAGGATTATTGTGCAAGTGTGAAATTGTGAGAGAGTAATGATTAAAAACGTGACATTTTGCGAGTGTGACATTGTGAGAGTGAAATTATTAAAAACGTGACATTTTGCGAACGTGACATTGTGCGAGTGAAATTATTAAAAACGTGACATTTTGCGAGTGTGACATTTTGAGAGTGTGACATTATGCGAACGTGACATTGTGCGAACGTGACATTTTGAGAGTGTGAAAAAAAAACGTGACGTTCTGCGAACGTGACATTTTGAGAACGTGACATTGTGCGCCGAGAGGTTTAAATTTTTGTCTTGTCACCAGTGGGGCTCGTTGCAACATAAAATTATTTTTTGTGCAAATTCCCACCACCAAACTGCCACCTGGTGAAAACTACAATCAAACCGGTAGAACTATAACATGGAAAACAAATGTTTGATACATTTTTACACTGTAACGCAGCTTAAGCATTTACCTAATCACATTTTAATTACAAAACACTAAAATAATATGTAATCATTTTAGCCCCACCAACGGCGGTCGGGACAAAAAATAAAACTTTATCCTAACAACCACCACTGGTAGCTGTTTTGGTGGTAGTCTTTGGGAGCAAGCTCTTACTAATAATGTCAGACCTATAAAAAAGAAAACTTATCACAGACCGTAGCCTGATTTCATTAATTGTCATTCGAAATCATACCATCTCATTCACGCCTGCTCGTTCGCGTCATACACACATATCGGTAACACGTCGTGATAAACTTTTTATGCAAGACGGTCAAAAATATGTTCCAAAACATATCGTAGATGAACTTGAGAAATGACTGTAGACCCAACATCGTCTACAATACAACACAAAACTCTTTGTTGACACCAAATAAAATATAAACCTAAACGAAACAGTGAATGCAATGGGTGCAATGGACGGTCTGTAGGTCTGAGAATCGGCTAAAATCTATTTTTCATGCCCCGTGATAAGGGTTGACCACCCTTAATTTTTTTTTAATTCTTCGGACTATTTTTTTTTTACCTAATGAAATCAATGGGTCAGCTAGTAAACAATAAATATTTGAGTTTTGAGCACAGTCCGAAATATTGTTAGCGTTCTAATTTTGGTTTAATAACTTCAAAAACAACTATTAGCCATATATCACCTGCTGAGATGGTGTGTGGGCGGCCCATTATAGCTGAAGCAGCGCGTTCAAACTGAGCAGTATCCTTCAGGTCCGGCCACGTCGCTGACGCTGGAATTTAGACTTTATTCGTTAGATTTACGACACATTATGCAGGAGATAAAATGACGTTGAACTTAAGTTTTAATTACAGCGATAATTAACAAGATTTAGGAGAGAAGACATTTATAAGCACACGAGTTTTTTTCCCGAGGCTTTTCTAAAGGTGCATCAATTCATTTATTCATTCGTCTCTTACCAACGAACGCAATATTGTAGTTTAAAACATCAAGTGTACTGTACGGTTTAAAAGCATTAAACCAGAGGAGACCGCATTCCACAACTCCTGATTATTTAAAAAAAACACGTCTCCGCCTTTTTTAAAAATTTCCTAAAACAGCCTCGACACAAAGTTATCGAACCTACTCACAAAGTTTCAAGAAAATCGGTCAAGAAATACGACTGTAGACGAAGACAGAGATTCTAACAGAAGTCCGAACATACGAAAGCATTTTTGTCGGAGCTGAAGCAGCGCTAACGCTCGCTCGGGCGACAATCTGCACCTATGACATGAGGGGGGTAAGTCTACGATCTGTCAAAGATGAATCTTGACAGTTGTTACCTGCATTAGCCATGATGTCCGAATCCGACTCGTCCACGTGATCTCCTTCGATGTTGCTCTTGGCCGGGGTGAGGCACTCGCTGCTCACGCTCTGGTTATCAGAACCCTGGCAAATATAAACCGGCCTTTTAAACGCTGTTTTCATTCAGAAAGAACATTTAAATTACGCGCAATACATGAGGTAGACTTTTTTATAGGACGTTTATAAGTAAGACCCTCAACGGAAACTACAAGGAAAAATGCATATGGCGTTATACTGAGATTAACTAGTTGCAAGCATACAAATAATAGAAAAATAGATTTACAAGGTGTTCCAAATTCAAATATTTAGGTATAACGCAGTATTGTTCCCTTGTAGCCTGGAGCAACATTTTTACATACATACATAAATACGTACATATAATCACGCCTGTTTTCCATAGGGGTAGGCAGAGACCACTTCACCGCCACGGGTACTCTTGACCTGGTAGTATTCGATTTGGTCGAGATACAAAAAAAATCTTAACTACAATATAAAACAAAAAAAAAACTACAGACTAGATAAATGCAAATAAAATAAAAAAGTGCCCTGTCACACAAGCGATCACACAGCTAAAAAGATTCAAGCAATTAATATCGCCAAAAAAAGAATTAAGCCGATCTCGCTTCGAGACAATCTTTTCAAGGTGAAAATTATATACGATACCAGCTTTATATTTTAGTCGAAACCTCTTCTATTTTTAAGGCAGTATTGCGGTATTAAAAGCACTAATCGTTAAATTAAATGCATGGTAAAAAAAAAAACTAAAACGAACAACTCAAAAGGAGGTTCTGAAAAGGCAACGCATTTTTTTTTGGGAGGCTTGATTGTTGAAATTGGTTTTTGGATTTCGTTGCTTGGTTGGTTGGTCGATTAGTTGGCTGGTTGGTCCATTTTTTAGTTTAGTTGGTTTTTTACTATTTCATTGTTTGCTTTCTGCACTTGCTTAAAATTCATAGTTGCTTTTTTAACAAACTCCACCGGACACGGGTCCGGTGTGCGGTGATGCGAATTTTAACTTTGACTGTACAATTTCGATTTGTATATAAAAACCGCAGAGTCCACACTGACACCGCGTCTCCGTGCGGAGAAGCGCTATGCGAATTTCGACGCTCTGCACACCGCCTTAGAGACTATCTATGAAGTCTGTTGTTATAATTTTTTTTACTGAAGGAGATTTACTCTGAACAGATTTTTAGCATGAAAAATGGATAATACGCCCAACAAGGTTTTAAGATAAATTGTATAGTTTAGGGTTTGATGGGATTAGCATGCCAGTATTGGCAAAAATCCCAAAATTATTTTTACATGATAACAAAAAAAAAAAGAGACTATCCAAGTTCAAAAGCATTTTAAGTATGGTAAAACCAGTTTTAAATCGAGACTCATTATTGAGAGGGCCGCGACGATCTGAAATTTTCATACAAACGCACTACTGGAATTTCTTGAAAACCGTTTGTCAGATTATGATGAAATTTAGCATGTACAATTAAATTAACAATATCTTCGCCCTATGTTCTTGGTTTTTTTTAAAAACGTTCTCAAGGGAAAATAGAGCTATGAAAAATATCCGCATTTTAAGGGGTCACTTTTGACTGATTTATTCAATAGGTAGACAAAGCAAATCAAAAATTCCATTACATAGGGAGGTTGTCTACATCATTAGCTGTTAAATGAATCAATAATACAAGGGAAATTCTTAGTTACTTAAGAATGATTATGGTAGTGCAAAAGTCATAAAAAAAATGAAATTTCACTTTGTCACTCTGTAGGTAAGTTTAGAGGCTCGTCAGTATCATTACTCGCTCTCTTCACTCGTCTTCTTCTTCTAGACGAAATGGCGATGGAATATCTTAAGCCAATGCGAAGTTAGTCTAGGTCGCCTAGGTCGAAATTAGTTAGGTCGCCGGACTCTTAAGCATCGTTTTTTTTAATACGGTCCTTAGAGACTATATTTGTAGGGCAAAAAAAATGCATACGTGCAATTTACGGTATGAAATGGGATGAATCATGTAGGCCAACCTTTAAAGCTAATAATCTCCTGACAGTCCCTAGCTTATACATTTTTGAGATAGCAAAATTTGTCATGAACAACCCCACGTTATTTGAACTCTATGACAACATTAACAAGAGGTCCGCCCCTCGAGTTCGCCTCAAACTACCTCAACCACGGCTGGAGCTGTATCGGAAAAACTGTGTTCACATGGCTGCCTTGATTTTTAATTCTCTTCCGGAAGAGCTAATGAACATCCCTTATAGACGATTCTGTTCACAGCTGAAGAAGTGGTTAGTGAAGGAGTGTTTCTATGAAACCGATGAATTTTTAAATAAAATGACTTGTCGATTACATTTTTATAATTGGGCTTGCAAATGACTTAACTATAATGACAGTAATATTGGAATGATTTAATATTGTTTGAATACTACTTGACTCATAATATTGTAAAAATTTTGCACGACTAGTGTCGTTAATGGCTGAACATTAATTTTAATTCTTTTAACCTTATTTAACCCATTGACATGCAAATAAAATGATTTGATTTGATTTGATTTGATTTGATTTGATTTGACTATGTAATTCGAACAAAACTAGGCTGCAAGATGGCAAGCGCGGCAGGGCTCCACATTACATGGTCGGCGTAGAGCTCGGCGCGCTGCAGCGCGTCCTGCGAGCGGAACCCGGAGTCCGCGCTGCACACGCTGGCCAGCCGCGCCGACTGGACAACCCGTTGTACAAAAAGATAAACAAAACCAGCTAAATAAAATTAAGTTCGAGCTAGTTTAGACAAAACGTTCTTGTTTTTTTTTTTGAAGTTATACTTCTTTTGGCGCGATAGAGAAAAATGATGAGAGTGAGTTTTTACGATGCGCGCGCACACCGACGCCTAAATTCTACATCGTGAAGTTAGTTCTAGGTGGCATGAAAATTGATAACTATGTTCAAGTTGTATATTCTATTATTTTTATATTTAGAACACGTGTTTCGTAAGAGTACAATTAAACAGTGAATAAATAAATATTATTTTGGTGTTTTTATTAAATCAATTTCATATACGACGGTGATAGTATTTACTAATAATTTATTATTTATTAGTATATCTATATATATTGAATATTAGTGATAAAACTGATTTGAATAAACTGTTTTGAGTGCATTTATAGATTTGAGGTTAATTATTATTGTCGGTATGTATAATTTATTTACATCGTTAATTAAAAATTATTACATTTTTATCTAAAAAATATTTTTTTATTAATATTTATCGTTAATCACTACTGCATTTTAGTTTTTTTTTCCATACGCCAAAGAAGTATAACTTCTAACGCGTGTACATAAGTACACCCACTCTTTTTTTTTGTGTTTGAACTAAGTATGGGTCAGTTCAAATGGATTGAGGGAAGAGTTGATTGACCTTTCTCCTACTCCAGCTTATTGATGCCTATTTGGGACCTAATTGTGAATTGAGACAAAGATTGATTGACCCTTCGACGGTTGATCGCGGTTGGTAGAAATTTACTACACTAAAATATTTTATTATGCAATAGTTTTCATTTTGCATTTGGACATTTTTCTCTCATTCCATTTGAACGGCCTTGATTTGTCTTAACTAGCTCATTAATTTAAAAAAAGTTAAAAAGTACCTAACTATAATGTGTTGCAAAAAAATATCACATTGCAAATAAATCTAGTTCATGCATATTGCTCACTTATTTTCGTTAGGCGTCCCAATGTGTATGACTGTGTGTCGACGCCAACCAGCTGAATTAGGCATTCATTTTAACAGCAGTTTTACTAAATGACGCCCTTTAACTAGCTTTCTGATGATATTCAGCCATTCTATCAAACAGCTAGGCAAAATGACTTGGATCGGCATGCTAGGGGCGCTGGCGGAATATACTATGATAGCAAGCTAGTACACAAGGTACAGGCCGACTCAAACTTAATGACGGCTGTGAAGTTAAGCGCGAAACGCTGCGCAGTTGCGAAAACGAAGGTATGCGCGGGCGACAGAGAGGCAAGACACCGCAGTCTCGCTTGCGGCGCCATTCACAGCTGTCATCAAGTTTGAATTAGTCTGTAATACACATTCATGCAGGGTCGGACTGGTCATACCAGTCAGGGTGGCATTTGCCAACCGGGCCCTAGCCAGCGCGGGTCCTCCTCGTACTTTGCCGCAAGCCAGACGGTAAGTAGGTTGGGGGCTACACCCCGTCTCGGGCCCCTGGCTTGTGGAGAGCCCAGGCCCTTCCAGCTCAGTCCGACCCTACATTCATCATCATCATCATCATGACACGTGCAGTGCAGCGACTGACCTGCGAGAGGCCGAGCTGGTTGTCGTTGTGCGGCGTGGGGATGGTGCCGGCGGAGGAGGCGTTCGACACGGGCGTCGAGCAACTCGCCGTCGAGCATGACACGCCTGCAACACCACAATTGTGATTGTGATTAGAGTAATACATCACGCTCACAAAGCGAAATATAAATTTTGAATAATATTTTGGCTTTGGACCGGGTATTGTTCGTGATAATGCAATTTGCTCTCATCTTAGACTATTCTTCTCGTTATTTTAGTTTGACAAATATGTACCTGGTTACTAACACCTGGTTACTAAAATATGCACCTGGTAACTTGACTCGTCTATTTATCGGTTGATTTGCTTATCCTTATATCCTTAGAGTACATACTACTGTTTAATATCTTTACAAAATATTGTAAGATAAATTTAGGAAAAAATTACTAGCTGCACTCCGCGGTTTCACCCGCGGTTAAAAAGCATCCTATGTGCTATTCTAGATTATAATCTATCTCTGGGCCAAATTTCATGCAGATCTATTCAGCCGTTCTGGCGTGAATGAGTAACAAATATCCATCCATCCATCCATCCTTTATTACAAACTTTCGCGTATATAATATTGGTAGGATTCAGCAACCTGCGGTGCTATTTACAATCATTCGGAAACGTTTCCGATCGGATCCCACAAATTTCAAACTCAAATTGTTCGAATCTCAGTCTACTTTTATAGATTTTGGGATAGGGAATCAAGTATAAATCCGATCGGAATAATGAATCACGTTTAAAACTTATTAATGCGAACAAACAACGTGAGTTTAAAATATTTGGAATCCGAATGGAAAGGTTTCCGAATGATTGTGAATAGCTTTATAGATCTAGCTCAGAAAACTAAAAAAGCTGTTAGAAATTTAAATTTCGCGCTAAGAGCGAATATGAAGTAGCACAATGTTACAGTTGAAATAGCATACGTTACAAAGGTGATGTAGCATAATATGTTGCAGAGTAAGGAGTCTTCCTGACCAGCACTTAAAGTGGCATTTATGAAAGTTCATGTGTTTTTTTTTTGTTCCGTAATGGGCTTATGCTTGCCCAGCATCAAGTCTGGTGTTAAACACAAATGCGGCCTATGATGGAGCGCGCTTGCCTAGAAGAAACCGATTTACTCGACACTGATGTTAGAGAGTTAATGGATATTATGTTACATGTTATGTTTGGTGAGTCGATTTAGCAAGTGTTACAGAATTAATATAACATAGCATGTATCAATAAAGTGGGTTTATGGCGTGTGTTCTAGTTGGAGGTCCGAGCAGTGACCGTTGCCTCTGGCCAGCCGCTGTAGCACTGTATGTCGCAGACGACACGGTGTAATGTTACCTAGCTGGTGGTCGGAGCAGTGGCTGTTGCCTCTAGCCAGCCGCTGTAGCACTGTATGTCGCAGACGACACTGTGTAATGTTACCTAGCTGGTGGTCGGAGCAGTGGCTGTTGCCTCTAGCCAGCCGCTGTAGCACTGTATGTCGCAGACGACACTGTGTAATGTTACCTAGCTGGTGGTCGGAGCAGTGGCTGTTGCCTCTAGCCAGCCGCTGTAGCACTGTATGTCGCAGACGACACGGTGTAATGTTACCTAGCTGGTGGTCGGAGCAGTGGCTGTTGCCTCTAGCCAGCCGCTGTAGCACTGTATGTCGCAGACGACACTGTGTAATGTTACCTAGCTGGTGGTCGGAGCAGTGGCTGTTGCCTCTAGCCAGCCGCTGTAGCACTGTATGTCGCAGACGACACTGTGTAATGTTACCTAGCTGGTGGTCGGAGCAGTGGATTTTGCCTCTAGCCAGCCGCTGTAGCACTGTATGTCGCAGACGACACGGTGTAATGTTACCTAGCTGGTGGTCGGAGCAGTGGCTGTTGCCTCTAGCCAGCCGCTGTAGCACTGTATGTCGCAGACGACACTGTGTAATGTTACCTAGCTGGTGGTCGGAGCAGTGGCTGTTGCCTCTAGCCAGCCGCTGTAGCACTGTATGTCGCAGACGACACTGTGTAATGTTACCTAGCTGGTGGTCGGAGCAGTGGCTGTTGCCTCTAGCCAGCCGCTGTAGCACTGTATGTCGCAGACGACACTGTGTAATGTTACCTAGCTGGTGGTCGGAGCAGTGGCTGTTGCCTCTAGCCAGCCGCTGTAGCACTGTATGTCGCAGACGACACTGTGTAATGTTACCTAGCTGGTGGTCGGAGCAGTGGCTGTTGCCTCTAGCCAGCCGCTGTAGCACTGTATGTCGCAGACGACACTGTGTAATGTTACCTAGCTGGTGGTCGGAGCAGTGGCTGTTGCCTCTAGCCAGCCGCTGTAGCACTGTATGTCGCAGACGACACTGTGTAATGTTACCTAGCTGGTGGTCGGAGCAGTGGATTTTGCCTCTAGCCAGCCGCTGTAGCACTGTATGTCGCAGACGACACGGTGTAATGTTACCTAGCTGGTGGTCGGAGCAGTGGCTGTTGCCTCTAGCCAGCCGCTGTAGCACTGTATGTCGCAGACGACACGGTGTAATGTTACCTAGCTGGTGGTCGGAGCAGTGGCTGTTGCCTCTAGCCAGCCGCTGTAGCACTGTATGTCGCAGACGACACGGTGTGTAATGTTACCTAGCTGGTGGTCGGAGCAGTGGCTGTTGAGGCTGGAGATGGAGGTGAGGCTGGACTTGCGGCTGCCGAGGCGCGAGGCGGTGGGCGAGTGCGGCGCGCTCGACGCCTCCGCCCAGCCGCTGTAGCACGACTTTATGTCGCAGATCACCTGCGAACATATCACTGCTGTGAGACTTGTGTGACTTTTATAAAGCTAAAACCAACTAAAAGGTAAAGTTTGCGCCTCGTAACAAGAACCTGCGCAGTGATCGATTTCGGCGCTGCACAGAGGGGCGCAGTGTTGCCAATGCTACGGCAATTACCGTGTTCTACGGCTTTCAGGCCAAAATATCACAAAATGCACGGCCTACGGCTGCAACCCTGTAGCCGTAGCAGATTCTACGGCTATTCGCAAATTCTACGGTAATTGATTAACTCCGATGCGCGAAATTACTCACTTCTCACTTACAAATATTATTTGACAGGAGATCGAGAGGATTGTCGATTTTTAAACATCGGAGTAGCTTACTGTATTCGATTACTAATCCAAGTATACCGAATGCCAACATTGCAAAGTTGTCTATGGCTGTATGGACTTTGTTACTCTTTTTAATCTGTAAAATGAAATGTCTATGGCGTGCAGCTGTAGACGGGGATTTCCCAACAATCATTTATCAAATAGTGCATCCCTTTTTTATTTTCGTGGATGAGTGATACAAATGATTAGCTAGCTCACATAACACTATTACTCCTAGAGCTTGCTATCATAACTCATACGTTAAACACGGAATCTATTGCCCTAATTTTTGTATTCATTTATTCTTTGAGTATTGAGTGTGTTATATAACAGTTTTGTAACAGTGTGAATAATAAGTTTAAATAAAAATTAAAGCTATTCAAAATAATTATTTGTTGTTATTTCTTCAAACAAATAAAAAAAAACAACATTAGCCAAATGGCGCATTTATAAGGTTTTTAATGTTAAAAACGTTTAATTATCATTAATCAAACGTTATTTTTTTTTTTGCAATGACACGGCCCACTGATGATCTTTTTCCGTATAAACACGGCTTTTTTACCTAATATACACGGCCGCCTAAAAATTTTCATTGGCAACACTGGGGGCGGCTCATGTTCCCGCACTACTTCGTCTGCCCTTCTCGCTCGCACCCGTCACGTGCGCGAGTATACATGCTCAGTCGGACCATCTTAGTTCTGATCTCGATCTGCGGTGCTATTCACAATTATTCGGAAACGTTTCCGATCGGATCCCAGAAATTTCAAACTCAAATTGTTCGAATCTCAGTCTACTTTTATACATTTTGGTATAGGGAATCGAGTATAAATCCGATTGGAAGAATTAATCGAGTTTAAAAACTGATGAATATAGACTGAGATTTGAATAATTTAGGTTTAAATTTTTTTAAATCCGAACTGAAACGTTTACGAATGGTTGTAAATAGCCCTGCTGGATACTTGTTTATACGTTCGTTTAAACGTTTAAGGCAAGCGATGTGAAGGGTTCTATAGTGGCACCACTTGAATGAGTCCTCGCAAGCGCGGTAAAGGAACGCGGAAGTTAGATGAAGAAAGGAAAGCGAGATAAAAGCAGGCAGCAAGAGCTTCCTCACGCTCTCATCTCGATCCCCTTTGACGTCTTAACACCACGCCTCTGTGCCGCGCAGGCGAGGACTTATTTAAGCGGTACCACTAAAGACAAAGTAATATTCTATTAGCGATGGCGCTAGTAGAAAAGTTCAAAATGCATGACTGGTATAAGATATCGAAATGTGACGTGGAGTTATTTTTAAATTATCCAATCAACAGTTAAGGTTTGCAATCGCCTCGAAGCGAATGCAGTTTGTCTGGACCCCCTGAGTAGTTTAAAGCAGTATAGAACATGGACAAACCAAACCAAATTTTTAAAGACTCGGTCACCTGTAAACTGGCAGCCGGCAGTGTTCGTGGCTCAGCCGTGTGTCGTACTAGTTGCTCGCTGCCTTCCTGCAGATGCCCGACCTCCGCTAGCATTGCTACTTCACTCTCCTGCACATAAACAGTCTATGTTTTACGTGTGTACTAGACGAATGTACGTCTGTAAACTGGCGAAAACTAACTTCTACTATGTTAACCTTCTTAATGTTCCCCTCCGTCTACCTGGACCCACAGCTCGTCTCCACATATGGATCCGCGGATACCAACATCTCTTCTTATATCCACCAGCACATTAGCAACTATACTAGTCTACTTAAACTAATATTATAAAGAGGTGTAAAGTTGGTAACTTTGGATCTTTAGGGGGTAATTTTCGGATCCGTCGTGCTAGCTCGTGTGTACTAAATCGACAAATTTATTTGGACAATAGATAAAATCCAAGTTTTTGTCGATCTGAACCGTCAGTTTCCTGATCGACTAAGAACTACTGAACCCATATTCTTGACGCGTGCGATGTTTCATTTGGCACTCTCAGTCCTATGACTTTTGAAACGACAGAGACAATGACAAAAAATATCTCGACTTGTAAGAATAGCCCTCCTGGTCAGATTTTTAATTTTCTTTCATAAATAGCACAGAATACTCCCTAAAGCGATGATAGCCTAGTTGGAAAAGGCCCGCCTCTGTCAGTCAGAAAGTCATAGGGAGCGGGTTCGGACCCAGCCGACTGTTCATTGTGTGAACATATGGGCGTATTGTATGTCATCTGCTACATGACTGGTGCCCGGTATATAACGACAAGCTTGCACCACGGTACATTTTGGGACTGAATATCCGGCGAAGTGTGGGTGTTGTAATACACCTCTACTAGCCCCTTCGGGAGAAAGGCGTGACGATATGTTATGTTATGTAATTACTCCCTATTAGACAGGGCATTAAGAGAAAACTACACAATCAGTGATTATCAGAGACTATAAAACGCGAGAAAAGCTGCGGGCAGATGAGCTAGTATCTAAAATTACTCACCACCACTGGATTCAGCAGGGATACGAAGTGGCAGAAGCGGCTGCGCTCTTCGATAAGTGCCGCTTTCACGGCCTTCTCCTCCATTTCTTCCAGCTGCTGCTTACGTTCTTGGACATCCTGAAATTGTGAAATAAACATTGAGCAATCAATTCTGAAAAACTTCTTCTTGGTCGTGATTGATTGCATTCCTAGTAACTTGGTGATTACCGATAATTCGAAGATATTTTACTTTCAAACATAACAAAAAATCTGTTTATAAGCCCAGCTCAATCCTGTGGCCTTATTGGCTATGGTTATCATGTGTGCTCTCTCGCTCACCACTTTTACACAATATCTATCTTGGACTATCTGGCACACTAACGAAATATTGAAGCTCATTTACCTGCAAATTCACGTCGGCCTGCCCATTCGCAACTGCGGTCTGTCTCCAAGTCATCCTCGTCTGTCGGTGTGCTTTGGCTACTCGTATCCTAACTTCAGTCCTGGCTCGCTTGTACTATCTAGCGCGCTAGCGTAGTATTGAAGATCATTTACCTGCATGTTAACATAAGCCGCCTCTTCCCATCTGTGGGCTGTCGCCGCGTCTTCCTCACCTATCTCTGTGCATCGGCTACTCGTATCCTAAGCTGAGTCCTGACTCGCTTGCACTATCCAGCGCGCTAGCGAAGTATTGAAGATCATTTACCTGCATGTTAACATCGGCCCGCCTCTTCGCATCTGTGGGCTGTCGCCGCGCCTTCCTCGCCTGTCGCTGAGCGTCGGCCACTCGTCTTCTAAGCTCGGTCCTGGCTCGCTTGCACTCTCGAGCGTGTTCGCGACTGAGGGCTCCCGTGGCGCAGCCGCCGCGACGCCACTCGTCAGCCCGCTCCGACAGAGGAGTGATCAGGGTGTCCATTAGTGCGCTGAAATTAGCGTTGTAAAGTTGTGTTGGATTGTATGGAATTCAAACACAAATTAGGAGTAAATTGTTGTACCGACATAGAAATCTTTTTACTAGCAGTATGCAGAATCTATCTATGTGATATTGACATCGGAGCCCTAGACAAGTTGCAATCAGTTCCATTCCAAGCGATTATGTTTCTAGAATCGCTGACGCTCGAACGCTAGCTGCTGATTGCGCGAGTTGACAATATGACCACGTGACATTTTTAAAGCTCGTATTTCGTCCAACCAGCAGTTGAATTTCAAACGTTTGCGACTTTAGAAACAAAATCACATGGAAGCGATTGCAACTTTTCTAGAGCCCCCTGTTTACATTCTTAAACCGTAGAGATCTCCCAAGATAAACCTGCGAGCCTGTCCATTAAAATTTAATGTTAAGTATCTTGCGTAGATAGCCACTATGAGAATTGCGTAGGTTTCGCTGAGATAGGAAAACTTGAACTCCATACAAGGAAAGATATTTTAAAGAATTTGTCATCATAGATTACCCTTCATTTATTACATGTTTTGCGATATCATACAGCATCAATAAACTACAATATTCTTGTAGCACCTCAATAATAATTTGTTTATATTTTCCTTGAGGAAATATGATTTAAAATTAAGTATTCAACATACCTATGAGAACCAGAGGATAAAGTGGTATTATGAGGTAAGTAAATTATTACGATACGGTTGTATAGGAAAATTTTGCTTCCTGTTGTTAAGGATATTACTAGTAGTAATTTTATAAATATAATTAATGATTGCTATACAATCATTAGTTTAGATCTAGATTTGAATGTCTTAGGTGGTCCGCTAACTAAGGCACTTGTCCGATTACTGGTAAGTTACGAATAGCGAGTAGAGCTATAGACTCTAGGGACTGTATTGTGACGCGTGAGATATTATATCTCGATCACTTTCACTCTTACGAGTTTTCAAACGAGAGAGATAATTACCAACTCATAATTCATCTCTAAGACGGGTTATCGCATTGCCGCTGCATCCCGCTGCGGAATTCGTATGGCGCTTCTCCGGACGGAGGCGCGGTGTCAGTGGATTATACCCGGCGGTTTTTGTACACATGTGGCGATTTTACAGTCAACATTAAAATTTAATTTACCGTAAACCGGAGTGGTGTCCGGTGCAGCGTGTTTTGCGGCATAGAGTAGGGGGCTAGAAGCGGTTGGGGAGCAGCGCGAAGCGATACTCGCTCGGCGAGTATTGCGACAAACTAGTTTAGCGAGTTCTCGCCGATAGTGGCAACGAGCAGCGATAAACGATTAAGTAATACACGTGTCTCTTTTTTATTCACGCGGAATCTATATCTATATTATATTTGTTGAGCGAGAAAATAGTCGATAGTTCGTCGCTTACTCGCCGGGTCGGACAAGCATCTAAAACTCACGCGCATGTCCGTCCGTCCCGTGTATCATCCACGCGGTGCGTCCAACAGCCAGCCAGTTTTAAAAGTGTTTTTCTCAAGTGTTTCCCCAGCGATCAGCCGCGGTAAAGAGGAAAGCGTCGTGGCCGCTACCTTACCTCCCCCAAAGGGAGGAGGACGATCCCTTGATTGTATGACTGATTTTTTATTTCCTATACATTTAAGAAACTAACCCGATAAAGGTTTTCATTCTGGTCTCGATGGCTCTGTGGCGGAGGCACACCCTGGTGAGGGCAGTGCCGATCTCTTTCGTCGCTCCTGGAACAAAACACTACGTTTAGAATCAGTGTATCAGCAATCAGTCTTTGGGCAGGAAAAACCGAAGGCTTTAAATAAAACACTAGATATTATATGGAAACCTAGTACATATCTTACTTCCATTTAATCCTTACCATTACCATGCTGATGACTATCCTTTGCTATGTCAAGTTACTATGTAATTAATATGCATAAAATTAAGCATAAATTAATATTAATATTGTTACGAGCTGGATTAGGATAAAAGGAATGAAACGTCGATGTATCCGAAGATTCACTTTATTCACCAGTTACACACACACAAACACTGTTACACTACACTAGACACTTGCACTATTACACTCTGAACACTACTCGTACAATTACTTTGATGTTAGCACTTTGAACGCGTAATCAAAACTGACTCCCGAGTTGTCGGTCGTCCGCGTATTTATACAATTTTAAGATATCCAGAGCATTCGATTTAACAATAGCGCAAACACACAAAAAGTTGTTTATCACGCGGAGCCACGCGTTCAATCTAGAACATTCGGATTCAAATAAACACCCCATTATGAAATAGATAAAAACATCATAAAAACGGTGCACAATAATTGCTTTCCAGAAAGATTTCTTTTGTTCCGGATTTAACAATGGAACGCGCGGCTCGAGCGGCTACTATTGTCTAATCTGCGTTACCTATCGGTAGTTGTAAACAACATTGCCACAGATTAGCGTATAGTTTCCGCGACTGGCGTAGCACTACCCCCTCCTAAGACATGCTCGTCCCGAGCATCGTTAGTCCCGTGATATCGCGCCAGTCGATCAACGTGGACAATCTTAGGTGCGTCTCGCTGACCCTTCTGTATGCGATATGTGACGTCGTTGATTTTGGTCACCACACGGTATGGTCCATCCCATTTGGGTTGCAGCTTTGGAGATTTCCCTTTCTTGCGTACAGGATTATGAAGCCATACTAGCGATCCTTCATCAAACCCAGGGTCGTTGAACTTCCTGTCATATCGAGTCTTCATCTTTTCCGATGCTTGTTGGCCAGAATTTCTAACAAGTTCGTAGATGTCGTTCATCTTATTCCGTAGATCCCTGGCGTACTCGTTTATGGGTTGTGGCGAGTCTGGTGGAATGCCGGTTATTAAATCCGCAGGCAGCCGCAACTCTCTTCCAAAGTTTGCAAAGGCTGGAGTGACGTTTGTGCTCTCGTGAACAGCACTACGATACGACAATAAAAATGGTTGGATGTGCTTGTCCCAATCTCGTTGGTTATTTTCGACCACTTTGGCTAGATGGGTCACAAGAGTGCGGTTATATCGTTCCACCACTCCGTCGGACTGTGGATGGTATGACGTAGTCCTTGTTTTGTGAGCACCCATCACTTGACACACCTCCTTAAACAGTTGAGATTCAAAATTTCTTCCCTGATCGCTGTGAATTTCCAGTGGTACTCCAAAACGGCAGAACACTTCATGCACTAATTTGTCGGCTATTGTAGGAGCCTCTTGATTCGGAATTGCAAACACTTCTGGCCACTTGGTAAAATAGTCCATAACCACCACGAAGTACTTGTTTCCGTTATCAGTAACAGGAAATGGACCCGCCACGTCTAATGCTATCCGTTCCCACGGTGCTCCGACATTATACAGCTTCAATGCACCTCTGCTACGGGTGTGTGGGCCTTTCACTGCAGCACAACTTGTACATTTCCGTACCCAGTCTTCTACGTCATCTCTGCAATTTATCCAGTAAAACCGTTCTCGTATCTTTAGCAGCGTCCGTTTTACTCCCAGATGTCCTCCTGAGTATCCATGGTAAAGATGTAAAACGTCAGGCACCTTGGCTTTAGGCACAATCATTTGTAGATGACATCGATTGCCTCGTGTATTTTCCCATTTACGGCACAATACTCCTTCATGGATAAGAAGACTGTCCCATTGTGCCCAATAACTCTTCGTCGTTATGCTCATGCCAGCCACATCACTCCAATTTGGCTTAGAGGCACCAGACTCCATCCACTCGAAAATTGGCTTTATGTCCGTGTCATCTTGTTGTGCTATCTGGAGGGTTTGCTTCCATTCATCACTAAGATCTGTTTTGAGCATCCTGACGGGTACAATTTCCTTAGACTCTTGCTTTAGACAATGCTTACAGTCTTCCGGGCAAGGCCTTCTAGACAATGCGTCCGCGTTACCATGTGCCCTGCCACTGCGATGCTCCGCTGTAAAATCAAACTCCTGCAGCTGCTCAATCCATCTTGCTACTTGTCCTTCAGGGTCCTTGAATTGAAGCAACCAAGTTAATGCAGCGTGATCGGTCCTCAGACGGAATTTTCTTCCCAGCAGGTATTTGCTAAAATGCCGCAAAGTCTTCACTACTGCCAGCAGTTCTCTTCTTGTCACGCAGTAATTCCTTTCTGGTTTGGATAAGGATTTGCTGTAGTAAGCTATCACAACCTCTTGATCTCCTTTTCGTTGTGATAGTACGCCGCCTATACCAATATTACTGGCATCGGTGTCAACGATGAATTCATTCTCGGTGTCTGGGAATCCAAGGATTGGTGTTTCACACAGATGCTTCTTCAGTTCTCGGAAAGCGGTGTCGCAGTCTTCATCCCAGTGGAAGATTCGTTTTTCTTCAGTTAGTCTATGCAACGGTTTTGCTATATCAGAGAAGCCTTTCACAAATCGTCGGTAGTAGGAGCATAGACCCAAAAATGATCTGATTTCCTTTTTGTCTTTTGGAACCGGCCAATCCTTGACCGCGCTGATTTTCTCTGGATCTGTCCGCACACCATCTTCAGAAACTACATGGCCCAAAAAGTTAACTCGTCGTTTGAAGAATGAGCATTTCTTTGGGCTCAACTTAAGGTTGGCTGCACGGATTTTCGTCAACACTAGTTCCAGGTTTCTGAGGTGGTCTTCAAAGGTTTTTCCCACAATTATGATGTCATCCAAATAGACCAGGCAAGCGTCTCCAATCAACCCTGCAAGCACTAGCTCCATTAATCTTTCAAAAGTTGCAGGGGCATTGCACAATCCGAATGGCATGACATTGAATTGCCAAAGCCCTTTTCCCGTAGAAAATGCGGTTTTCTCTTTATCTTTGGGATCAATTTCCACTTGCCAGTAACCACTTTTCAAGTCCAAAGTTGTGAACCACTTCATTCCCGTCAGCGTATCCAATGTGTCATCAATTCTGGGCAGAGGGTAACTGTCTTTCTTAGTTACATCATTAAGTCGTGGGTAGTCCACACAAAACCGCATACTGCCATCTTTCTTCTTGACTAGCACCACAGGAGAACACCATGGACTGGATGAGGGCTCGATGATCTCGTTCTTCGCCATATCTTCAACCATGGTCTCCACTTCCTTTTCCTTGGCAACTGGTATTCTTCGTGGCCGCTGGCGTATCGGTTGCTGGTCGCCTGTATTTATCGTGTGCTTAACTAGGCCGGTTTTCCCATTGTCCGCATCGGTCGAAGCAAATATATCGGCGTAATTTTGTAACATCTTCCTTGCCATTAAACGCTCCTTCCCAGTAAGATCTTTACAATCTTCTAAAAGTGTAGACACGTCGTAATTCTCACGAGGTATACTTTTGCTCGGTAGTTCTTGACATCCGCGCATCCAATCTACTTCCTCGCAAGTGCCCATTACGGTTCCACCTTTTATGAGATGCTCCTCATTACTGGGATTTAATACACGCACTACGCCAGTATTAGTTGTCCTCACTAGAGTCCGTGCCACTATCCATGGATGATTATTTTCCAATTGTTCAATTAGCACACATCGTCGTTGGTGTCTTAGCTTTGGTGGTAGTCTCACTACCACAATGGTTTCCGACTTCGGTGGAAGGATAGTCCTCCTCAGACAGTACACTTTTCCTGCTGTAGCCCCTTCCATAAAGATCTCTTCTGATCTACACTTTAAGATTCCTTGGTTGACATCGATCTCACAATGATGTTCTCGCATAAAGTCGAGTCCCAGAATGCAATCATCGACTATATCAGCCACAATAACTTTGTGTTGGTAAGTCTCTTCACCCAGCTTCAATGCCACTGATTCTTCGCCTCGGACGGGTATGTGCTGACCGGTCGCTGTTAGGAGTTGAACTTTGTTGCAGCCCCGAAAATCCTGAAGATAACGTTTAGCAAATCGGGAACTGATCACTGTTCGAGATGCTCCAGTATCCAAAGTCAACTTGCAGGGTGTTCCGTTAATTTCACCTTTGATGATGAGGCTATTTCCATCTTGAACTTGTGAGATCGAAATCTTCGGGGCCTTTAAAGAATCAGCCAGGACCCGCCTCTTGGTCCTGGCGTCTATTCGTTTTCCTTGCTGCTGTGACACATCGTTATCCACTTGTTCCTCAACTTGACAATAGTCCTTCCTTTGTCGTAGCTCCGTACAGTTGCGTGATAGATGGCCTCTTTCTTCGCAGTTGTAGCATCTAGGGCTTAACCAGGAACGATTTTGGAATGATTCGCTCACTTCCCTGATGCGTTTGGTTTCTCCCATTAAATTTCTTACAGCTTCTACTTCTAAAGCGTGAGCTAAAGCGTCCTTGAGAGATTTGTGATGTCGAAGCTGTACTGCTACCCTCACTTCACTGTCACGTATTCCATCGGCGAATGCTTCAACCAGCTGTTCTTCGTTGGGTATAGGTGAAGACTTGTGAGCCTTTCTAAATAATTTTTCTATCTCCAGAGCCCACTCTTGCAGATTTTCTCGACAGCCTTGAACTCTGTTCTTCATTTGTGCTCGAAACACATGCTCTAGGTGTTCGTCTCCGTAACGACTTTCCAAAGTTTCTAGAAGCTTCTCATAGGTGACGTCCTTGCCTAGTGCTTCAAGCACAGTCAAAGCCTGGTCGCGGAGGCTTACTGTAAGAGCAGTCATGGCTTGCTTCTTATTCCATCCATTGGCCTCGACTATGGCATCAAATTGGATCTTATAGGCTGACCACGAAGAACTTCCGTCGAAAGGTGTCACCTTGAATCCATGTGTTGCAGGTGCAGGAAACACAGGAGCTGCTATTCCATCACCCGACTTGAGAACATTTAAAGATTTTCTTACGTCAGCAATCTGTGTCTCAGCTTCGAAGATGCGGGTTGCGTGGTCCTTAACAGTGACGTCAAGCTCTTTCACGGTGGTTTCATTCTGGTCAACTTTGTCCTTTAATTCTTTGAATTCAGTCTTCAATGATGTCCGCAGGCTAGTCATCTCGTCTTTTAGCTGAAGACTGTTTTGAGAACTTTCTTCCTTTCCTTCCTTCAGCTGGCGAGTAATCTCTTGTAGTTGACGAGCGTTCTCTTCTTCTCGACGACGAGCATTTTCCTCCATATTCTGAAACATTGTCATCAAGGCAGCCATATCGAATGAAGTTGGTGCCGCAGCTGCTACTGAAGCCGCTCCCAAATTCTCTGATGGATCGCCGGTTGCTGGTTCATTCACATCAACCAATAACGAGTCGTTTCCGAACCGCCTCTGGTCAACGTCTTCCTGTCGCCGTGTCTGATCCTCTAGCCGGCGTGCCTCTTCTTGTCGGCGTTGGCTCCTGGTGCGAAGCGAATCGTCGTCGTGCGGAGTTATCGGCATTTTCCTTTTATCCCACTTCTGACACCAAATGTTACGAGCTGGATTAGGATAAAAGGAATGAAACGTCGATGTATCCGAAGATTCACTTTATTCACCAGTTACACACACACAAACACTGTTACACTACACTAGACACTTGCACTATTACACTCTGAACACTACTCGTACAATTACTTTGATGTTAGCACTTTGAACGCGTAATCAAAACTGACTCCCGAGTTGTCGGTCGTCCGCGTATTTATACAATTTTAAGATATCCAGAGCATTCGATTTAACAATAGCGCAAACACACAAAAAGTTGTTTATCACGCGGAGCCACGCGTTCAATCTAGAACATTCGGATTCAAATAAACACCCCATTATGAAATAGATAAAAACATCATAAAAACGGTGCACAATAATTGCTTTCCAGAAAGATTTCTTTTGTTCCGGATTTAACAATGGAACGCGCGGCTCGAGCGGCTACTATTGTCTAATCTGCGTTACCTATCGGTAGTTGTAAACAACATTGCCACAGATTAGCGTATAGTTTCCGCGACAGGCGTAGCAATATGATCACCTAGACGCACGACCAACGCGCGGCGAAGGGTCACACCAAGTTTACGCTTTGCCGATAACCAAATAAATAAATCAGTAACTAGAAAATAAAATCTGTGTAGCACCGATCGATCTCCAAAAAACCCAGTCTGGCGTTCATGAAAGCGAAATCCATTACCAGAAAAGTCGGGATCGAGATAGCACGGGCCTAAAGACGGTAACCAAAAATCTAAAGACGACGGGAGCCAATACATATGTCTCTATGCACATTGCACAATTTGCACATGGGCATTCCCAATTAAGCTATCACACTAGTCAAGTCATGTAGTCATACCGATGCCTGAAAAGATCTACCACTAACCTTAACAGCCGTATTGATAAACGAATATCTGCTTTAAAGCCAAAGGTTAAAGTGGTATTTCCTTGTCATAACATTATATCAGTGTTTCAAACAAAGATGCGTGCAAATCTGAGCGCTCTGCCTGTGCAAATAAATACATAATAAACGGACAAACACCAACACCGGAATAAAACGTCCTAAGTTGAGACATCGGCATGGTAAATTGAACTGCATTGATGTGCATTAAGAGCTATATTAAGTAAACGATCACATTCAGAAGATGTACTGAACCTTGTGGTCAGTAAAACCGAACTTGTTTCCATTTTCCTAGTAAAGTGCTGCTGACGCTTGCGACGAACGGACGTGTTTCCTAAAATTAGTGTTAAGTGTAACATGCTGTGATAGACTTCGAAAATGGCTCCTGTTGCGCTTGTTTTCACCATCTTTGCCACATATTTCTGCTTCGCGAACGGACGTAAGTTCTTTTATATTCTTCTTATAACTAGGATAGTGTTCGTCGGAGGACCTTGAAATCGCCGGCTTTGTTTTTGTTTCTCTATTTTGGTTTGAGGATCGGATGATGCGATATCACGGAATCTCGATCTAATCGGGGTTTACGCCTGTTTAATATTAGCGTTTAGCCTCACAGAACCGCTATCAAAACCGTTGAACTATTAAAGTTAATTAGTTACTTTTATGCATATGTTTTTTAGGCATGAGTTTGAAACCTTTCAAAACCTTTGTTTTTCAAGTTAGTATAGGTGATAAAATACAAGCAACTTCGTTTAGGCCGAATGGCTAACCCTGATGTCAGAGTTTCTAGGCTACCCGGAGGCCTAGGAACGGTGATTGACCATTACAAATTATTTTTTAACGGCCACCGTAGATTTTATAGAAGACGTGTAGTCTTCTATAAAATCGCTTAATACTACTACTACGAGTACTTACTTACTACTTAGAAAGTCGAGTTAATCAGATCCGGTCCTAAAAACACCGTATTCCTTAAAATATTAATGAAGTTTAACAAATTCTTTAACGTCTGTTTTTCGAATAATCGCATCATCAGCTAAACAAGATTGAAATTTTAATGCAAAGATTAGGTCTTCTTAAGATTAACAGATGAAAACCTGCGCTATCTGTTTTGTAAAAATCATGTGAAATGTCAAGGAAACTTAAAAAAACTAATTTATCCTTTAAAACTAAATGCAGTTTTCCTTATGTATAACAAGTTGCAGCACATGAATGCCATCTCCGTAGATGAATATAATCATTTTAAACTCAACACATTTATTAATACTTTTAAGAAGACAACATTTCTCTTAGATAAGGACTAAACTACACTTATTCAGTTCAATTTAGCTTTAGTCCATACATACTATGTAGGATTACTGTGTAGGAGTAACGCCAGCTTTGTATGAAGATGCGTATACATCCGCACGCAGCCATTCAGCTTTCTATGGACTAAAAGTAAATTGATCAGAACAAGTGTAGTCATACCCTTAAACTAAAATATTTATAAGAAACCAATACCTCTACATACATACATACACACACTTACTTAATAACTGAAGGCAATTAATCTTGTAAAACAATTAAATAACTTGAATGATCAATAATAAATATGTCGCCAGTATCAATAACATCTTTAATTTGTTTACGATCATCATTATCCCGTAATTTGACAGACAGGCACTGATTAGATTAATATGGGACTAGACTAGAGAAGACTCTCGACAAAATGAGGCAAAACTATTGGTTCCCTCAAATAACGTCCTTTGTCAAAAAATGCGTGGGCGCGTATTATAGGCCTCTTCTTGTACGCCACTCAACCTGGTTAGTTAGTAATTGATATGTAAATATATGTGTTGTGTACTTACTTGCATATTATTGCATTAACATTAATTAATGTTAACATATACATAATGATAATACTACTTGCTAGGTTCCTAGTAGTCGTTATCTTTGAGCACCCATCAGTATTTTTTGGGTTTTACTTGTACTTATCATTAATTACAATTTTCTTGTAAGCAATTAAACCTAAGCGGGAGATGAATTAATTATTAATACGTTTACGACGTCAGTGACTAGTCACCTCATTATACTTACCGTTAGTCGTAAATAGCTGATTAAAGAACATTCTAATGACGGCCACAAATCAACATGAAAATCAATAAAACAAGCCCCCGTCCGAACTCAAAAACTTTTTAAACGATCAATAAATTAATCTATGATTATAAACGGGTTTTACCAACTTTACGCTGACAGTTTTATCAAGGGCAAAACGAGATAACATTTTTTTAATAACATTGTTTAAAAATGTGTGTAATATCTTCATCATCATCTTTAGTATAATTACATAATAACATAACCTACTTACGAACAAAATGATAAAAAAAAACTTATAAACATTAAGTAAATTATCAAACATAAAACGTAGAACAAAAAAAAACAACGTTTAATAATAAACAAAATACATGAGATGATAAACAAAGTACATGATACGAATACTTATTTACAAAATAGGCTGTAAGACTTGAACTGGCTAAGGAAACCAGTTAAACTTGTCATGCAACAGTAAACATACGTGGTTATTAAGATAAACCTGACGACTATAAACTTGAATCTCAATGATGAGACACAATGGTAAAACCTTTTGGGAAATACCCGTGGCATTGTGGACTGCAAAGGTGAATTAAAGATTTCCAGTTTGGTGACTATTTTACTAAAAACAATGTTTACAGCACAGGTCGAATCTGGTGACATCAATGATGAAGAATTTTTTAAATCATATTTGATGACATTGTAGATTATAAATCAGGTTTCAGTTTCTAATGATATTAAAGGAATAAAGGTAGATAACACAGCGAGGGCTAAGGCTATGGGATTCATTGCCGGAGTGCATGCTCTCTGAAAAGTCAAACATGGGTGTCTTCAAGTAAACAGGTTCTTCCAAGATAAGTATACTCTAGACCGCGTTAATACTGTAGGATTATTATAGGACTAGTGTCTCAGTGAGTTGAAGACCTCACGGCCGGCGTCTGTCCTCTTCTAAAGGTCTCATTCCTTAACCGATTTCCTTGAAATTTTGTGAGCAGGTTTGATAGTTTTACAGATTTTTTTGGAGAAAAAATCATATTTCAGCTATTCTGAAAAAAAATTAAAACTAAATCGACAGAAAATTTCTACATAATTTTCGAATTTACTCCCAAAATTTCCATAGAATCGTTTAAGAAATGCGACCTGTAGAGCAAGACGAAAGATCTGAACAGGATTCGGACATACGAAAGCATTTTTGTCAAAGCTGAAGCATAGATGCTTCGCTCGCTAACGCTCGCTCGGTCGATAAGGATCAATACGCTATTTTTTTAAATATCGAAGTAAAAGATTAGAGATTGTAGAGTTCTGTCGAAACTAATATTTTTTCGACGAATGTAATGTTTTGAAACAATCAATAAATTCAAACAATAAGAAGTAAAAATAGTTCTTATACTGTAGCTTGCAGGGTTGCATACTGGCTGCAGAATGTGAATGCAATTCCCAATCCGGAATATGAGGAGAATAGAGTCGGTTACTACCCGTCTCAAAACAAAAAAGGTAATGAAATAATAACTAGATTAAAAAGGAAGCACAAAAACACGACACAAATGGTTTTCAACGGTCGCACCAAATATTATAGCACAAAAGCACATATTTGCAAAAAAAAAAATGAAAATAAAAGCAAAAACCCACGATTTGATCCAACACTGCTTTAAATTTATATCTATTTGCCTTAAGACATGAATGTTTCTATGTGGTCGCACAAAATATAGCAACAACAGTTCTGCAAATGAAAATTTTTGATTGTAGATTTTAGGTTCGATACGAATCAAATAAAGTAGAGTAAATCAATAAAATTTACAATTAATCTGCGAAGAATAAAAAATATATAAATAAATAATAATAATAATAAATTTGGGACACTTCCACACACAGTCGCCTGACCCCAAACTAAGCAAAGCTTGTATTATGGCTGCCAGAGACTGATATACATACTTAGATATACTTAAATAGATAATTAACACCCAGACATAGAACAAACACAAATGTTCATCACATAAATGTTTGCCCTAGGTGGGAATCGAACCCACGCCCCCAAGCTCAGGAGGCAGGTTCACTACCAACTGAGCCACCGAGGCAGTCAAAATTAAGGAATACCTATGTTCAGTACTAACATAATTTATCTATGGTATACTTAATGGTACCAATCAAACATTTTGAGATACTCTTACCATATGCATGTATTGTAAGCATATACGTATCGTATCCTGCACACGCACAGGATGTAATAAGAAAATAAGTAAAATATTAAAATCGAATTCTAAATATATTATGTACCAAAGAAAATCCCCTAACAGGTTGTACTTAATTAAGATGCGTTGGTTGCAACCTACTCTTCGGTGGACAAACTTATTCTTAGCACGTCATGAGTCAACGAATGAAAACGTTGCTTCGATACATTGTCGTATTCATGTACATTGTTAATCGCAATGATTATGAACCTTAGAATAAGAAGACATATTTTTAATCCGAGAAAACAATTAAGATAATTAAAAAATACGAATAATGAACAGTTAGGTTACTATAGTTCAGTAGTAAAGTAATCCTTCCGGTCAGGTAAGACGGAGCGACGACCTGCTCGAAGCCAATGATGTTGCCATTTAGCATTTCTTAGTAGAAAGAGCCACCGCCCAATAGCTAAAAAACAGTACAACAATCTAGCTGTAGTATCATAAAATATGACAATATTTACCTACATGATACTTAATATCTTTGGTTTTCTTTATTAATATTCCAAATTATTATTTTATTTAATGTCATCTGCTACATAACTGGAGCCCAGTGTATGGCGACAGGCTCACCCCCTGTCACTGCATATCGCCCGGAAAAGTGGGTGTTGTGATACACCTCTGCCAGCCCCTTCAGGGGAAAGATGTCATGAAATGTTCTGTAATATTCCAAAGTTACAAAAAACATGGAGAATCGAATACGTAATCTTTCTAAGTGATTAATGTGTTTAAAAAGGACACGGCTAATTTATATTCGTTTGTATTAAAGATCGTTGTACTTTAGGAGGAAAATCTCATACAATATTCTTGGTGAGTGACGTGATATTAATGCCTAGCTGTTGTAGTAAAAATGTAATTTAAACATATAATGTATACATTATTAAATTAAATACGAGTTAGATGAGCAAATTGATTGAATCGTATAATGTTAAGCTTTATCCTTAATGTTTTTTTCGATATAATGTAAGACTGGTATAAAGTATAATTAGGTATATAGGCTGGTAAATGTGTGTCTACCTACTGTTTTTTTTTTCTTTTTAAATATGGAAACAAAAATTGAGGACAAACATCCAATGAAAATCACCAACAAGGAAAATCAGTGCTGTCATTGGTTTAAAAAACCGCCATTTATGTTTACACAGTTAGATGAATAAAAAGAAACAAACACATTCTCGCATTACATTACACACCACATCACATTACATTACGTGCATTGATTAATTTTAATTGGCTCCTAAAAATTGGTTCCAAATATAAAATTCAAAAAGACTTTGTAACTTTTTAAATCGCTACAAAAAAATTGGGATTTTATTTTTAAGTAAACAAATTGTTCCAAATTCAAAATTTAAATAACGTTTCATCGCAGGAATCAATGGAGACTTCATATATTTTACAAGCGAAGAATCAAACTTTCACAGGCCGACAATCGAAAAGCGTAATGAACTCAAAATGGGTAAAATTAAAAATTCAAAGCTTTTATTGTTTGTGTTCGTATTTTATGTTAGTTGAGTTAAATCAGTTACACAATAATGAATATCCTATCTTTAAACGGAGACTTGGACTAATTAGCGAACCGGAAGTTCAAACGATGATGAAGTTTACCCCTATTCACAGGGTAAAATTTTGTTTTTTATCATCCAAGTCTTAAATTTGAAGATTTACCCCTTTACTAAACGTTGTATAGGCCTTGGAATAGTTATACAGTGTTCTGTCTTTTTGCATTCTTCGAAATTTTAAACTCGATCGAAAAGGACACTGTGTAACTGTCCCGGGTCTAAAGTAGCAACGTTTATTAGTAAAGGGATGTATGTTTTACAACATATATACAAGGTTTTGGGTGTAGTAATACTGATTGTTCTACGCGTCAAAGTAAACAACTTTTAGATTTTACTTTTATAACATCTTTTATAAAGACTTTTTGAACATCAGTTTGCAAAATTCGGAAGAAAAATAATTTAGTCTCCATACAAAATACATTCTGCGAACGTAACATTGTGAGAGTGTGGAAAACAAACGTGACGTTCTGCTAACGTGACGTTTTGCAACGTGACATTATGACGAGAAAAATAACTAGTCACGTGATCAATTTTGTACGGCGACACATTTTTTTCTCTCAAATTTCGCAAAGTTGTGTTCCAACATTTGACGAGAAGAATAACACCTTTCAGTATTATTACACCCAACACCAGCACCTTGTATAGCTTATTGTTTTCGCCAGCAATTAAATTGTTTAAGGCCCGGTATTGCACGAAATCAACGAATACAAGTATTTTTTTGCGCCAAGTTTATGAAGAGTTGTGATGATCAGGTGCAAAAACATGCAGCTGGTAAAAAAAAACTATGTAGAATTTTGAAAAACATTCTCATTGTGGAACAAGAAAATCACAAAAAGTATGGTCTTAAAAAAACTGTTTGAGCGTAGTTCGCTAAATTTTCAGCGATTACAACAAATTTTTGTCGATTATTTAATAGCCAGATTATTTCTCTAAAGTTAACCCAGTAACATAATCTTAATTGTGTTCTTATTACGATGAATACCAATAAAAACGGCAAAAAAATGTAATTCTACGCGCCGATCTCATTTTATCATCAAATATGATAAACGATTTTCAACTCTTAATGAACGTCTCTTAATGAACGTGTGTGTGGGTAGAAAATCGTGGTATTACCGAGCCTTAACATATTAACATTGTGTAAGCACTAAGTAGTTCACTTTGTTTGAATGTTACCATCACTCCAGAGTCCACCAGTTGTGTCCACTCACAACATTGCTAATTTACGTTTTATGTTCCATGTCTCTAACGTATTGTTGACACGCTCATCGCACTTTTTTGCCTGTAAAACCTAACACCGTGTTATGCGTGCCCTAACACAGTTTCGCACTAATTACAAAATCTAGTATGTATTTCCAACATTTAAACAAGTTGTTTTTGTTTTAATTTAACAAGCTGTACTTTGTTGTGTACTTGTAATAAAATAAACAATATTTCCTTGTCCACAACTTTGCACAGCCTTCAACCGGTGGTGTTCATGTTTCTTCGTATACATACTTGTACAACTAACTACCATATTTGTCATCGTATTATTGCTAAGATAATTTTAACTCTTATGCTATATATACCTAAAATAAACTTTAGCAAAGCTTAAATGAATTGGTATAACCATTACTGTCTGAGTGTAAGCAGTTCCATGAGTGTCTGCTATTTGGTAAACGCCTATTTTTGCACATCTTTCGCGATAAGAATATGCGTAATAAAGCGGTATCCTTATGTACTATGTCATACTGTGTTTGTTGTTCATCACTATCTACAATGTTACACTAATGACCACTTGCACTAAATATTAGAATTGTCTTTAGTTTAATCTACTCCTAGCTAGCTCCTAACTACATTTTTGTATACGAGCCTTTATATGCCCGAAATTTCGCAAGAAATTGTTTAAGACTACTTAAGCAAGGAACTCAGAAAACTTTGGCGGAAGATCGTAAGAGAGAGAGTAATTGGAGGTGGTGGTCACGACCCTCAGACATGAGGAATGCGACTTCAGGAGGGAAGCAAGGATAAGTCCTTGCTACAGTAGCAAGGACTTATGCAATTCTTATAATATTCTTAAGCTGGCAATTCTTATAATAAGTGCAAGTGACTATAAATTGTCTGTATCTGACTACTTCTTAATTGTGTTTCCAGAATCAGGATGCACGGCGCCGGACGGAAACAGCGGCACCTGCAAGTCTCTATATGAGTGTCCGACGATGTTGGCCAT
This sequence comes from Peribatodes rhomboidaria, assembly GCA_911728515.1. Taxonomy (NCBI): domain Eukaryota; kingdom Metazoa; phylum Arthropoda; class Insecta; order Lepidoptera; family Geometridae; genus Peribatodes; species Peribatodes rhomboidaria. The sequence continues at coordinate 3,098,145 of OU452188.1, read as the reverse complement.
AATCAGAAAACCTGACAAAACTCAGGCAGACATAGATTTGCTGACGAAGTCAAAGTGCGGTTTCGATGGGAATACTCCTTTGGTAAAAGACTATCATAATCATTTATGAATTGCGAAAGATGGAAAGTTCTAGGACCTAGACTCTGGGTCAAGAAGGCTTACGACTGCATTTAGGAGTCAACATACAACACCATGATGGTGTGCTAGCCACGTCTAAAGTTAAAAAGTATCCAACTGAGATCTACATTTCTCGTAATTAGCTTAAGGTATTAGGTTTCCGATAGAAGACCTTTACTTGGGCTGTAAACCATTTCGCCCAAAGCGTTTATGAATACAGTAATTAGGTACAGTCATTCAGTGTTGAATTCTTCCCATCCAAAGGAATTCTCAACCAAAGATGCTCAATCCGTCCGAACTCCATACAAATTCCAACTGACTCGAGTAAAACAAGCTTTGGTCATCATTTCAGGTTTGCTGTCCCAACCCTTGCTACACTCCCGAAGGCAAACCTGGCACGTGTGTCAGCATCTACGCTTGCTCACATCTTGCCAACATGCTCCAGCCGCCGGTCTCCAGAGAAAACATGCAATACGTCCAGAATTCTAAGTGAGTGGTACCATCAAAGTAACTTATAGACTTAAAGCTACAGTTTTGTCATGATATAGACGTATGACATCATGGGCGAATAATGACGTAATCGTTTCTGACTGCCAGTCAAACTACAATTCACATTCATAATGATATTATTCACAACGATAAAATCTTACTATCTTCTGCATTTACCTGTTGGCAACCACTTTTAAAATGACCTGAGGAAATGTCACTCAATACGAGTATTTCTTATACCTTTATATTGCCAAGTCTCAATTCAAAAGTTGTGTACAGATCTACTGCTAGTCTATAAGTGCCTACTTATTTCATTATTTACATCAGTGCATCGCCAAGAACTTGTAAAGGAAACCTGTATCGCAAATGTCAAGGGCATATGGTACGATCCGTACTTTAAATGTTGTTAAATTACAAGTTTTCGTATATTTTTTTTACAATTCTCTAGAGATAAATAACGTCATGATGCTCCTGCTTTCTCACTAAAATTATATCTCTGTTGGTTCATTGGATAATGCAGATTCATATTTTGAAAAGATCCAGGCGTCAATTTGTTCCCATTGCCCAGATTTTCAGTTCGAAAGATCGATATCCAAACAATTATCCCATTCTGGTCAATTAAACTTGAAATGCTTTTTCCCCACTTGTAAGTACGCAATCTTGTAAAATCAGATTGTGAAAAACCTATACATAAAAATGATTCATAACAGGATAAATTAAGTATTAAAAACAAAGCCATACATTTTCTTGCGAAGTAAAAAATTAATTGAGGTAAACTAGTAAATTGGATGTAATTAAGCCTAAATTAACGTAATTGATTTATGAGTAGGTTAAATAGGTGGAGTTTAGTAATACCTTTCAATTACGTAGTATATCTCATTCTCTATTATCATAATAATCATTATGTTACACAACTAGAGTCTGGTGTATGGCGACTGGCTCGCTCGCTGTCACATTTGGGACTGAATATCGTGCAACGAAGTCTAGGTGTTGTGATACACCTCTGCCAGCTACACAGCCCCTTTCGGCGACAAGACGTGACGATATTTTAAGTTATAATTATCATAATGAATTAATTCTAATGTAGATAAAGGTAAGAGGAAACGCAAGTAAGACAGAAAATATGTAGAACTAGCTGTTACCCGCGACTTCGTTCGCGTTTATTCTGCTGTAACTAACTGTCAAATTTCATCAAGACCCGTTCAGCTGTTTAGACGTGAAAAGCCTACAAACTGACATACTGAGTTACTTTCGACATAATATTAGTGTGGCTGCTCTTAGACAGTTTGAGAGTGCCCAAAAGCTTACTGACCCAAACTACACAACTAAACCAGGTTTCACTGTATTTACAGATGCACAGGCAGAGAACAGTACAGCGTATGCTGCGGTCCGCCGCGAGACACGAACGTGGGCATCCCCGCCGGCGACTGCGCCGCCTCCGTGTCCGCGTTCCCGCCCGACCCGAGGACTGAGTGCTGTGGAGTCGACAGCCGAGTCGGAAATAAGATCGTCGGTACGTTTACAATATTTTGCATTAAAAAAAATACATAGTTATCTGTAGAAAAAGAAAGGCAAAGTAGACGGTCTATCAAAAGACAAGGGAGTTATTATCAGGGTTAGCCACTCGGCCTATACGAACTTGCTTGATTTTTTATCGACCTTGAAGCCGTCTATGTTGCTCCTGTAGGGGCCTTTCCGATTCATCCGCGAACGGGATCTAGCGGAAGAGCCTATATAAGCCACAGAATAATTAATGGCAGGTTTTGGTAATTCTCACTGTGACCATATTGTCTGAAAATCTTCCGTATACTTAAGAAAACTCGGCGTGCCAACTAAAGTGGAGAAATATCGAATTTTCAAAGAATATACTCGTAACTACCCATATTATCTGCCATTGTCATACAACACAATCCAATGAGCACAATTATTATTTTTATTGCAATTTCCAGGTGGTACAGCGACGACAGTGGACCAGTACCCGTGGCTGTTAATCGTGGAGTACATACAGGCGGGCAAAATCAAGCTGCTATGCGGTGGAGCCCTCATCAGCGGACGATACGGGCTCACTGCTGGCCACTGCGTGGTTGGAGACGTCTTGAAAGTTGGCACGCCGTGAGTATTGTTTCTTTAAAGGAACCAACTCCTTGATTTCTCTATCAATTTTCGAAACTCTTTGTGAGCAATTTTTTTGTCCGAATCATCACCAGTTCATCCGAGTTATCAAGAAACTTTAGGACAATAAACCCATATTCAAACTGCATACTACAAGGCTCTTCTAATCCATTTATAAATCTTGATGTTTTTCTATAAAGTATGTATAAGTGGACCGACCAATCCCTAGCATTAGCTTATAAGCCGCCTGCAGGCCTCTCACATGGCTCGATAAACACTTTTACAACTGGGGCGATTTTATTTTTCAGTAAAAACGTCCGCCTGGGCGAGTACGACACAAAGAACGACGGCAGGGACTGCGCTCCCGTCGAGGCGGGTGGTCAGGACTGCACCGAGGGCGTGGTCATCATACCGATAGAGCGCACCATCCCACATCCAAACTACAGCACGAACAGGAAGCAGTCGCCGAATGACATAGCCCTTCTGAGGTTCCAGCGGCTTGCTCCGTTCACTGGTGAGATTTAGTTGACATGCTTTCAGATTCTTTTCAATATCATAAAAGTTCGACGAGCATGTATGAAGGGACTCGTGTGAGTGGAAGAAGCTAAAGATGTGTGCCAGGATCGTAGTAAGTAGAGAGGCGAGGTACCTGCCTACCTCAAAGGGGAAAAGGCGTGACTAAAATATGTAGGTAAAGTTCGCAGCTGAAATTCGAAGCTCCGCAAGTATTTACCTACATAATATTTAACTATTTTGAACTTAGTTACCACCGTTAAAAAAGCGCAAATCGCACATTTACCAGTCGAGTCAAGACAAATTCTCAACTTATTCATCAACGTAAGCTTCGTTTTACTCAATGCTGCATCTAATATATTTCACATACGTTTTTTTATCCTTCTATTCTCTTTGGTTCTTTTCCGGTTAAAACTCAACATTTCAAATTACTATTTCAGATTTCATCCGCCCAATCTGCTTGCCAACAACGGACGTCACGCTTAACCCGCCTCCTATTCATTCCTTCACTCTGTTTGCCGCCGGTTGGGGAGCTGTGTCCACCACACAGCCATCCAGCGCCGTGAAGTTACATGTTGACTTGCCTTTTGTGGGGAAAGATGTAAGTTGTTCGAACGTTTATTAATTTTCTCAATCATAACCCAGTCATTATTACAATGTCAGTCGAATGAATCGAGATCTAAGCAACCGAACCTGGTTGATCAAAGATTTTAAATTTAGGAAATCAAGAAGAAACTGTTTCGCCTTGTACGCCCAAATTTAGACTAACATGAAAAACACAGAATAGCAGCAGAATAGAATAGAAAAAACGTCTCAAACATTTTGATGTATCGTTTCCAGATTTGCGAACCAGCCTACAAGTCTGGTGGTAGAAATCTCAAACTCACGTCAGGTCAGATATGCGCGGGCGGTATCGACGGAAAAGATTCTTGCAAAGGGGACTCCGGAGGTCCTTTGATGTACGAAAATGGTCGGACCTGGGAAGTGATCGGAGTTGTCAGCTTCGGGCCCACACCCTGCGGCCTGCCTAACGTCCCCGGAGTATATACCAAAGTGCACGAGTACAATGACTGGATCAGGAGCGTTATTGTGGCTTAGAATTATGAATTAGTACACTTAGCACGCCTTTGCATACTTCAAATTAGAAGTCGTCTTGTCAATGGAAACAACAGTAAGCTGAAGAGTTGATACTAATGTTAAATCGAGTCTTGCTGTTTTATGTGATCTTAAATTCTTAAGAGGGCCGCGACGCTCTGAAATTTCCATACAAACGCGCTACTCAAATTTCTTGAAAACCATTTGGTAGATTATGATGAAATTTAGCATGTACATTAAATTAACAATATCTCCGCCCCTTTGTTCCAGTTTTTTTTAAACGTTCTAAAGCTAAAATAGAGGTATGAAAAATATCCGCATTTTTAAGGGGTCACTTTTGACTGATTTGTTCAATAGATAGACAAAGCAAATCATGAATTCCATTACATAGGGACGTTGTCTACATTATTAGCTGTTAAATGAATCCATAATACAAGGGAAATTCTTAGTTACATAAGAATGATTACAGACGTGCAAAAGTCATAAAAAAAATTTAAATTGCACTTTGTCACTCTGTAGGTGACTTTAGAGGCTCGTCAGTATCATTACTCGCTCTCTTCGCTCGTCTTCTTCTTCTAGACGAAATGGCTATAGAATACCTTAAGCCATTGCAAAGTTAGTCTAGGTCGCCTAGGTCGAAGTTAGTTAGGTCGCCGGACTCTTAATAAACTACAGCACTAGACTTAACGAGATATTTCGATTTGATATTTGTAATGAAACTTAGCATTTGTTTATTAGCTAACCTTCGATGAACTTGGAATATCTTTGTAGCAAACTCATGAATATCTGCAGTTTTCAACCTTGTCGAACTTTTCTACTGCCTAGCGTGTTTGTCTTGCATAAACTATGTTTAGTTGCATTTTACAAAAGCCAAGCTCTTATTCTAAATTATTGATGTTAAGAAACCTAAAATATTGCTATAGGTTGTATAAGGGATCGTGTCGATCTCAGAGCTGGGTTAGATCTGATCTTAAGCTAGATTTTAAGAAAAACTTGGAGGTTTCTTCGTTTCTGAGATTAAATATTTTGATACTTTTGACTATCTTGTTTGATTGATAACTAAAAATAAGTTGAGAGATCTTAAGCAGAATAGTATTTTTTCAGCGAACTCTAAAGATTTTGAACATTCATTCTCTACGTGTATGTTGATTTATTATGGCCAATATTAAACAGTGAAAAGCACATTTCTGCTTGTATTACAAAACCGTAAGTCTCAACCTCACGTACCTAATCAAAAAATGTTAACCAAATACTACTACAAACATTACACGTTTTCAGTGTTATTCTAAACGTAGATACAAAATATTAAAATATCATGTAGTTTATATTAATATCTAGTTTTATGACTAGAAAACGTCTAGACTGTTAAAGGCCACTCACCCCTGGCATTGGTGGCAGCGTCTGCGATCTTCTGGAAGGCGTCCAGGAAAGCTGCAATCGCCACGAGCGCTGATCTGTGGAAATAATAATAGTGGAGTATTGACGTGTCCACATAAAAATATAAGCTACAAAAAACTTAACTGCAACATAGTCTGTGGCTTGAAAACTTGAAGGCAAATCTAATGAACAAATCGCACTTTATAATATTATCAAGCTGTGTAGGCTACAAGAGATGGCCAAACGAAAGTCAAACATATTTTTTTCTGCTATGCTGAAGGTGAAGAAAAAAGCGGCCAATATCTACATATACTAAGCAGTAAAATAAAGAAGGTCGTTTCATGAATGATGGTGAAGTACCAAGTGCAAATGCATCATAAATTGATCGCAACAAGCCCGAGGGCGACCACAATCGTAATCGTTTAGCGCCAATTGAACGCCGTCCTGCATATCATGGACGCGATGACACTCTCAATGGCAATCACAATCAGTGATATTGAACAGGGTGAATATAAATTAATACGTTGCTGTACCTACAGTCTCCGATATACATCTATACAAAAAAGGCGTAAAAACTTCACGTAACAAGTAAAAACTGACGTAATTACAATCGAAGTTTTTACGCTTTTTTTGTATAGATTTGCTAAAGCTTAAATATAGCTTTAATAAAGCTGGGTAATATTGGGTATCCATTATGCAGTGCTCTGCGCATCTGCAACTTCTCACGTGAAGACGGTACACGTATTTCCACAGGAAACACGCACGCTCCACAGATTCAGAGCGGAGCAGCCTCTTTGTGCTCGCACAAAAACCGCCACCTCTTAGAGCGCACCAAGCACCCTTACCATGAATGTTGGTAGCTACGAAAACTTTATTCGTTTTCGTTCGGCTTCATACATTTCAATAAATCGCACCGACAAAACGTTAAGGAACTAAATGTATGTTAAATGGATGTAGCCAAACAAATAAAGAAAAAAGTTATGCTTACTATCACAACTCGCAGTAAGCCCCCAGTACATGTTCCAAGAGCGTAAACGTACCCACCACTGCTGGGCTAGCACGGGCCGGAGACGAATTGTCGGTCCACCGTTATTTTCCGCGCTTAGATGTGACAAAGCCAGAATACGAATATTTTATTCGTTTCTTTCTCGCTAGATAAAAATTACGGCAAGACAATTTATTCACGGCTCACGTTAGCCCTACTGGAGCTGTTGCAGATGCACGAAAACTTTATGGGTACCCAGCTAAAGTCATAGCTTTCTTTGTGGCTTAATTCAATGGAGTCTTTGTAATTGTAATTGTATGTCACCAAAATTAAACTGCATAAATAAACCGACACTAATATCATCCAGATTATTCTAGACTGATATTTGGTGACTAAATGACAAGCACGGAGCATTGCCAAAGAGACGGAACTTTCATGGATTTTTTAAATTTTAGGTGGTTGTTGCAGTTGTGTAACTTTTAATAAGGCCAGGATATATGTGACTGTGTACTCAATATTCATCAAAAATTACAAATTCTCGCAAGACTTAATACTGTTAGATGTAATATAATTGTAACTTACTTCAATGCGGAATGCAGTTTGGTCGCCTTTGATATGAACTCTTCCCATATCGGAGCACTGCTCTGTGAACAAAGAATATTTAAATTAGTCAAAGGTCATTGAGATTTTTCATATTTCGGAACTTATTAAATGTCAGCCTTATCTTTCAAAGGTTTAGTCAATTTTCCTCGCCAAAGTCCGTACACCTGACCGAAGACGATAATAGAAAGATTGCTCTCGTCCGTTTGTCTTTCTTGACGTCAATTGGAATTGTAACTGCCTCGAATTTGACGTTGCTAAATATAGAAACTGGACATTGATGTAGGTAATTTTGGTAGATTATTATCAAGAAACGGTTCTTAGATATTATAATCTCTTAAAATATTCCCGTAATAAAGAGTTCCCTTCATACAAATTGGATCATAGGTTCAGGCTTCTCCGAGTTAGCGGTGAACATACATTAAAAAAAGATTCCAACGAATTGAGAACATCTTCCTTTTTGAAGTCGGTTAGAAAAGTGTAAATGCGATCTCTTTTTAATCCTAAATCTCTTTTCAAACAAACTTGTCTAGTAAGAACATAGGAAAAAGCAAACTGGCATAGCGACTGGTGGTCATACTATTAAGTTAAATCCAGAAATAGTACAAGACCATAACATCCCAAATTCCAACCCTTACGATTGTTAAGCAAATGCGGCCTGCAGTGTCCCTAACAAAATTGAAATAGAACCCAATTCCAAGCTCGAAAAGGTTTAAATTGAAATAATACACACGGTCTATTTCAAGTAGAACCCTTCAAATCATTAAGGATATCTCATGGTAATAAAGACCCTCCTAATGTCATAATGTGTCATGGCGGCGTCAGTCACAAAGGGTCGAAATCTTTCAAGTTCACCGACATTTCAAATTTTGAGGCACGTATTTGAGATTATGGTTTAGATGAGCTGATGTTGTAAAACTAAACGCATGTGTCTCAAAGACTATCATAGAGTAACCTGTACTAATCTCTCAAATACAGGTTGTAAAATTTCGTATGTAAGATATCTACTTTAAGAACTCGTTGTAACCTAACAACATTTTGCAACTTTTTTAGTTGGGATTCCAACTAAATTCTCTTGTTTGCATGCAGTTTACTCAGAAAAATAAAATACTTACAGTCAAATCCTTAAACTCTAGAATACTTACATTCGTGTAAGTATCGTAATATAAGTATTTTATTTTTTCTGGACAAGTGAACACATCTATACTAACTAAATACTTACTAATAAGGTTACGTTCGTGAGTGTGTTAGTTATTTTGTAAAAAGTAATGTCCGAAACTCCTTAATCGATTCTAAAAATCCTTTCATTACTAGAATACTACGAGTACATTACCCCTGATTGACATAGGCTATGAAACGCGAGCGAAACTCTGGCCAAAAGAGCTAGTAGTAAATAACATAATAAACAAACTAAGCAAATACGTCATAAAATCTACCATTCCATTTTGCCATACGAAAGACAACCAATTCTCACAGATTGTAAGTTACACGAACCGTTACCAAAATGACCGGCGACTACCGGCCACTTACAGCGTTGATGACCATCAAACATAATGATAATGACCTTGAAGATGTGAAAGGAAGGCGTCGACAATTGGGGATGGCGCATGACTTATCATTACCGAAGAGTCAATAAAGACAGAACGCGTACAAAAAAATATCAGAGAACCAAAGATTGTAAGTTCTTTCATTATCATCGATCTCTGTATGATCGACTGATCGTAAATATGTCACCCTACGCTAAAGATGATCTTTTGAGGGTCGCGAGAAGGAGCTAGATGCTTGAAAGCCGGAAGTCTTACGGCTCAGATGCAAAGACACTCGAAGCTGTACTTTTTCGACTGCGTTAAAACAAAATTAGTATTGGGTACAAAGAAGTTCGACCCTGGGCGATATTGGTTTATGATGAGATTTCTATAAGGATAGAGGTCTATGCTCAGCGATTACAGGATGATGATGACAAAGAAGTTGCTTGACATGTCTATTCTCTATATTTTCGTCTCTATTTCTCTCTTCTCACTATGTATGAAACAAAGTACACGTCTATCCCTCTGTCTGTCTGTATTTACTTCTCCTAAACCACCGAACGCAACGAATTTTGATGCTGTTTTCACGATCAGATAGATTTTTTTCACGAAAAGTTATTATAGGCATGGTATAATAATCTACTCCGCCAGGTAAAGCATCCAGAAACACATAGTGACGTCAATAGAAAGACCGAAATAAGTCATTTACAACAAGTTCAAAAGAGACGGATGACGATGACGTCATGTGTTTGCTGAATGCCAGACCAGCCAGACAATTGTTTTTTCTGGATCATGATTATAGGGACAGTGCTCTATTCAAAATGACCATTTGTGGTTGCTAGTCAAAGTAATAAAATTATTTGTTTTATAATATTATCTTGGCCAATGTATATCCAATGTAATAAGGTCAAAATTATTAATTCCATTCTAATCTACATTAAATACAATTCTGACTACTTTATGTGCTTTTTGCAGTACCACATAGGAATACAGGTATATAATGAGATTTTAGATTCCCGCTACAAAATAAATCAGTTCACAAACATACTGCAAGTCATTATCCATTTGCTTACGAAGTTACTTGAAAGAGTTTTTTGAATCATAAAAAGTAGTATCAGAATTGATTATTGTAGTATTTAATTGTGCAAACCAGCAGTAGGTAATGTCACAAAAACCTAAGTTTATTTCCTGCCTGCCTATAAGTATAATATTACTATTACTTCTTGCTGATTTGTATGTTTGAGATTATAATTATTTCCTAAAAAAAAGTAACAATGTATTTTTTGAGTGCTAAGCGCTTCACCTTGCTTATGAAAAAGAAATTCGGCTGAAGATCATCAGAGAGAGAGAGAGTAAATGAAGGCAGTGGGCATGACTCCTAGACATGAGGATTATGACCTGAGGAAGAATTTTTGAAGTGAATTACGTTAATAAGGTTCCGTCTACCGCATCACGCTAACATTAAGGCACCCGCGACATGATATTGAATAGTTCCAAGGATTCTATTCAAGAATCAATTCTATACAAATCCAATGTCTTTATTCAATTCGGTAAAGAACTATCGAACTTATGCACGTTAAAACTATTAAAAAATGACTCTACCTTGTTTGGGTGATGAGCCACTAGACACTACCTAGAAGAGCAGGCAAGAAACTGAGGGGCACAAAACGAACCAAATTCATCACTGGATAAATAACACATCACTACCGCTCAGTAGCCTAATGTATTAAGCCAATGACAGCCAAAATCCAATAATTGACATAGCAACGTCAACAGTTGTCAAGAACCTGATCTCGCCAAGTAAAGCCGCTCATGGGAAATGTCAACAAAGCTAAGAGGAGACTCGGGGGACACTGATTTAACGATGAAAGCTAGTAATCCTACGGAAGCGCCGAGGAAACAGTTCCGACTAGTTATTGACGGTGGATTTCCTGGTGGATAGTTCATCCTTGTCATGAGTATAATAGTGCATAACCGACAAGCTAACAGAAACAGTCAACGTTCAAACATTTTTACTGACATCCGAGCACGAACACTTTACACAGGACTATCTACACTTGACAAACGAGAACAACAAGTAATCTTTATTTAAAAATCTCTGGCAATAATTAAAAAGACACTCTGGCATTACAAACATATCTAACGACATATCGCCCTCTCCTTTTTTGGCTTCGCCGCATTCGGTTAAAATGGAATAGAGGATGAAGAAAGATAAAATAAAACTTTTTATTGTTAATGAAGTATTTATCAAAAAATTATCTAGATCAACATCTTTCCTTCCTACCTACAAACTTCAAATCTATCAGCAAGTGTTTTTCGTTCTGAAAGTACCTACGATATTTCTTCTCCACCATTGTTGACATCGACGTTCTAAAGTCATGAACATCAAATATTCAGCAGGTGTGAGTGGAAGATCCTAAATACCCGTAATTGGAGCAAGGACGTCGCTCGGGGGGTTTAAGGGATTTACATTTGCAAAAACACCACATAAAATTTTGTACTAAGTGCTATGTATGGCCAATGGCAGAATTTATCACATCATATAATTAACTAGCAACCCGTCCCGGCTTCGCACCGAACCTATAAAGAATACTTACACCTTCCGTGAAAAAATATCTAACTGATGGTGAAAGCCGCATCAAATTCGGTGGCGTGGTTTAGGAGATACAGACAGAAAGTGAGACAGAGGCGGAAACCGACTTTGTTTTATACTATGTACCTAGAGATTAAACTACACTACACTTTTAATTCGGGTCGGTTAAACTTAAAAATTCTATCGAGGTAAACTACTTGCCTGCAAAATTTAAAGAAGAACGGGTCATCGAAACTCAAATTATCATTAGACAAGCTTGCTGATTCCCAGTAGACTGATGGCTGCATCCTAAAACGACGCTCAATCATGAATCTCAATTTAAAACTAGTTTTAATCAAATTTAAGGACTGAGCGTCGTTTTAAAACGCGGCCCTCGCTCCGCTCGATCAATAAATGCGAAAGTAGCTTTGTCAGTCTGTTACCTTTTCCCGATTCAGCGGCTATGCCGATATCGGGTTGAATTTGTTTGTTCCCATCTCAGATCAACCTAGAGGAAAAGATGGAACACTGCGTTATATCTCGCTGAAGCCACTTCTTTTTCAATTTGTGTGCGTGGTAATGTAGCCATGAAAAACATTTACAATTGCACGAAAACTAATATTAATTTCCAAACTCTACGTTAGCCATTTCCGTTCCAATGTACCTTGGTAGATTTAATATTCTAAAACTGCACATATTTGTAAGAGTTTATGTTACGGCTTTTTCAAAATTGACTTGTAAAAATCTGCACAGTTTTTAAAAATAACCTCAAAATGTAGTTTTGGCCACACTTTTATAATGCACTATGTATATTTATGTACAAGAAATTAAACCATAAACCAATGCATATAATGTCTTGCACAAATGTTAGTTTTTTGCGTCAATGTGTGCATGATGTGTACATATACGACAGTAGCGTAGTTTTTGGATGGTTTTTAGCTTCACCTAAATCATACGCCGTGCGCCATCTTATTCTTTAGGTTGATCTGAGGTTCCCATTTTCATTAAGTAAAATCTATCAATCGAGCGATTCCCAGATGAGTGCTTGTGTTAATTGCCTTTACAATTAAATTAGGCGCTTCAAGTTTAAAATGGGAAGCGAAATAATTAATAACAACTTTGATGTGACTGTGTTAATTATAATAAATTAACAACTAACAGTGCCCCGCGGTTTCACCTGCGATCGCTCAGGAACTAAATCTTCTTGGGGATAAAAGGCACTTGCCCTATGATTATCTTTCACTCTTGGCAACGTCTATGCAAAATTTTATGATGATCGGTTAAGTATAGTTAAAGCGTGACAGCGTAACAAACAAACGAACAAACTCACTTTCGCATTTATAATTTTTGGTTGTGTAGAATAGGACTAAGATACATTCCAGAAATCATAATACTTTTGATCTATTTCTTTCATCATAATACCAAAAACCATGGTACAATAATATACTCCGCCAGGTATAGCGTTCCGGTCACGTGGGCAACACGCAGTGACGTCAATCAATGCTTAAGCAAGACCGAACTAAGTAATTTACAAATAGTTTGAAAGAGACAGATGACGATGACGAGTGACGTCATTACGTGTTTGCTCCCGGAATGCTTGACCTTTTTTTTGGATCATACCAAAAACTAATACCAATGGCATTTGTTTATTATGGGTATAAATTTTCTATTCCTAACGAATACTAGGTACTCATAAAGAAACCCAAAACAAGTCAAATTATCCCCGCTACTGCCATTGACTCGAAAACATTGAAATAGAATTTAATTTTAGCAAAACTCTGTTACCACTTTACCAGTGACAGACAAACCGTCAAAAACACACTGCAACCTCGGCTTCAACAAGTATTCACCCCAACATTGTAAAAAAAAAACTCCGGCACATTTTACATCCACGCAATTAACCCTGTCGACACAAGTGGGTGCTTTCTACCCTTAGGCTCGAACAGAGAACGGTGTTATTACCCGACCTGATGAGAAAAACAACCAACCAAGTCGCAGTGCCAAAACGTAATGCCAAACAAAAACGTATGTTGTGCCAAACAAAGCAGTAATAAATAATATAAAAAGCAGAGCTTATAAAACAGACTACCTGTCGTCAATGTAAATAATTTTTAGACTTTTGCTGAAAATTTAAAAACTGCTTGACCTATTTCGACAAAATTTTATGGGACCACCACTAAAGTAGGATCAACCGAACAAAAAAAAATCATTAAAATCGAGTCATAATTAGCAAGATAATCGCGTAACATTACATTTAAAAAACATAGAGACGAATTGAGAACCTCCTCCTTTTTTGAAGTCAGTTAACAAATTCGTTGCTATTCATTTATCTTGTATAGGATACACGGATAAATAATGAAGTGCGAAAAGCGTTAGAGTATGAGGTTTCAGAAGACGATATCGAAGATATAGCGAGTTGGAAGAAAAGTAAGAAAGGCTGACCCTAGTCCCATTACCATGTGAGATACACAGCCCGGAACATAGAGAAAGAGAGAAATAGAGATAGAAAAAGCGGGAGAGAGAGAAAAAGAGAGCAAGAGAGAGAGAGAGAGAGATAAATAGATAAGATACACGAATACGAATAGTGATTTACAAGACTTCAAAGTGTTTGAAGAGAAGCATAAACCTAGATAGGGAATCACTACGAACGCGCTCTACCTACCTAGCAAATTCAGTCAAGTAAGTTAATATAAACAAACACAGGATAAAAAAAAACAGTTTCTATGCTGGTAATAGTGAAGCTATCTATACGTGTGGTCTGCGAAGCCTGGTCCGGTCCATCCATGGGATCGGCCAAATTGTCATGTCCGGGTCCACTCGACCGTAATAATGCCGGGGGCACGTGGAAGCGCAACGGCGACTTTACAGCGGACGACAGGTTGACAGGTTGACGTCCAGCCTCCCAAACCAACCAATTGTTTTTAAATTGGTAATGCATTGCCTACAACTTACACTTTTTTAACCCCCACCGCAAAAACGACGTATATAATTATGGCATCGTAGCTCCCGAACGAATGAACCAATTTTGATTATGTTTGATGAAATAGGTGTCGGGGTTTTTTTTAATTTTTAATTTTATATACTTACTGTTTTATGTATGCCAGAAGTATCGAAAATCGATAACTCTTTATCAATTTAAAAACAATTGCTCAGTAGAATTGAGGCCTCAGCTAAATAGCATAATTGAAATAATACATTCAAAGTTTACTTCACCAAAAACCTCTCGAAAATTAACAAACGTAAAGACTTTGACTAAAAACTCAGCCGAGCACTATACATTCTACGAGCTAATAATATAATTTGAAGCATTAACAAACATTTCCATCTGGTTACGAAAACGGCAAGTTTGTACGAAGCCAGTTTTCCACGTCGTATCGTTGGCTGTAAAGACTCCCTGCGTGGAGTCAATGACCCGGCCCTCGCCTTGTTAGGAAAAGTGGTAACAGTTTCCCGGGTATATTTCGCAAACTAGACCCTACCCTACCCACGATACCCAGCCTCAACAGTCACTTCCACGCATGCTGTGTGTGACCCAATGGAATTGGTCCTCTTGCATTACGTGACCTCATTTCTGCGCAGAACTGAGTTGAGTCTTTGTGCCTAATCTCAGTCTTATGGCGACGAAGTCTGCTAAAACTTTTGATTCTAATAACAAACCTTACCATTCTTACTCTTATCATTCAAGGGTCGAAGGGTACTCATGGTGTTTTGTCTTTTTGTGAATGTTTCTGAAAGTTAGATCGCACATGTTCAATGGTTACTAATCTACACTAATATTTTAAAGATATGTGTTATGTTTGTTTTTAAACGAACAAAACGAATAAACTCAAAAACGACTTGTCCGAATCCTAAAATGTTTTCACTACTAGAAAGCTCCATTAACCCTGAGTGCCCTTGGCTATGCAACGCGAGCGAAGCCGCAGGCAAAATAGCCAGTTCTTAATATTTTAGACCTTATGTCTTTCATCCTCGCCAGTCGTACAATACCTTAAGAGTCCGGCGACGTAACTAACTTCGATCTAGGCGACCTAGACTAACTTCGCATTGGCTTAAGGTATTCTGAAGCCATGTCGTCTAGAAGAAGAAGACGAGCGAAGAGAGCGAGTAATGATACTGAGGAGCCTCTAAACTTACCTACAGAGTGACAAAGTGCAATTTCAATTTTTTTATGACTTTGCACTTCTGTAATCATTCTTAAGTAACTAAGAATTTCCCTTGTATTATGGATTCATTTTAACAGCTAATGATGTAGACAACCTCCCTATGTATTGGAATTTATGATTTGCTTTGTCTATCTATTGAATAAATCAGTGACCCCTTAAAATGCTAATATATTTTTCATATCTCTATTTTAGCTTGAGAACGTTTAAAAAAAAGTTAAGAACATAGGAGCGCAGATATTGTTAATTTAATTGTACATGCTAAATTTCATCATAATCTGACAAATGGTTTTCAAGAAATTTGAGTAGCGCGTTTGTATGGAAATTTCAGAGCGTCGCGGCCCTCTTAATCTTAGCAGTCCAAAGGACTCAAAGGTTCAGAACCGACCCCCTGCCACTCAGTGCTCCATCAGTGTACGTCACTCTCCTCACCTATCACGGTACCTTACGATATCCACACCACATTTAACCGTTCAAAATGAAGCTATTTCTCAACTCCTTACCTTATCTGAAACATTTCTCCCCTAAGCTGGAAATTACCCAAATAACCTCGCGTATGTAAACAAATGTTCATTCAACCTGCTGCAGGCCCGAGATAAAAATACGAAAGTTAGGAAACTCACGTTTAAACGTTTAAAGCGTCAGTGATAGGGCCACCACGTACGGAAGAGTTTTAGACGGTGAGCGAACAAAACTTCCGAGTGTGAGGGACAGAAGCATAATGCTGCGTAAGTTAAAGCGAGGGAGCATGTTCGCTGATTTAAAGATCATCGTCTCTTGTGGCCTAGGGTTGTTTTTTTTAACATGACTTTAAAGATTATAAGTTTGGGGTCAGACGACCGTGTGTTCAACTGTCCCGAATATTTATTTATTCAAAGATAAAAACAAGGATTGCCCTCGACCTATTAAATAACCAATAATAATACATTTGGGACATTTTGCAGACACGGTCACCTAAACCTAAACTAAACATTGACGTTTAGGCTTCCAAAACGAGAGCAAATGGGAAAATCTCCAGTATTTGCCTAATGTGCTAGAAAACCTGGACCGAACACCCATTAAAACACACGCCAAACAATCATTACTAACGCAACCCTACTTGAAAACACAGTTTTAGGTAAACGCCGAATACGGTTATGTATTTACTATTTAGTCTATATACCGTATTACGGTCGACTACATAGCAAAGCGTAATGAGCTTTACAAGGAGTGATGTAAAGCAAAAAGGTACAGATGAAATATGTCCATTATTGCTGAATCTGATGAAATTAGTTATTATAAATAAATATTGTATGTCATCTGCTACATGAATGGAGCCCGGTGTATGGCGACAGGCTCGCCTCCTGTCACATTTGGGACTGAATATCGTCCGGCGAAATGTGGGTGTTGTACACCTCTGCCAGCCCCCTCGGGGGAAAGGCGTGACGATATGTATGTATGTATGTAAATAAAGCAGTAGATCTTAGTATATATTTTACTAGCTGTGCCCTGCAGTTTCACTCGCCTTAAAAAAGTATCATACGAGTATGTGCTATTTCAAACTATAATCTATATCTGTGCCAAATTCAAAGATCCGGTCAGCCGTTCTGGCGTGATTGAGTAACAAACATCTATATAGACTTCCATCCAAACTTTTGCATTGCGTTACTACTCAGACTACATTTCCAGGCAAGCCTTGGACACCTGACAGCACTCTACTGATCATGATGTCTTCCTAGCGTTCTATTATAGCAGCAGTCAAAAGCATCAAACTGAACAGAAGAGAAGAGAAAAGCCGCAGACAGAGGAATATCAAAACACTGTGTGGCAAATACAATGGCATCTGCTGCTGCTGTCATCTGGAGCCGGTGTATGGCGACAAGCTTGCTGTCACGTTAACGTGGACTGAATATCGTCCGGCGAAGTGTGGGTGCTGTACTCCTATGTAAGACCCTTCGAAAGAAAAGGCGTGACGATATGTTATGTTAAAAAGATTATCAGCAGCAATGATCGTCAGATTCGGAATTGCCCTAAGGCCAAAAACGCTCGGTTCCAGGGCATACACGTCGATTAGATCACAATTGCATAAAGTAAACTTTTACATTTCAAGCGTAATAACAAAACCTATGGTAGTCATCAAGATCATTTGCGGATTTTAGGGTATTGCGCCAGGTACACGTCTGGTAATCATGACATGAGACAAAATATAAATAGAAAACTTGCTCAAACAATGGAAACGGCTACCTGAATCAAAATGCCTAGATCCATACTTCTTAATATCCACAAAAAACCACCTCTGGATCTCAATAGCCCCAAGGACAAGAGGTTATCACTGTCAATGACCTGTACAACTCGGCTATTGTCGGCTAATCTACGAAATGGGGTTCAGCTGAGAAGTGGGGGACCGATGGATGGAAATACGTACTTGAAGAATTAACATGGGCACTTCTTGACGAACTCTGCATGAGTGTTGAACAAACAAATCTGGTTGGAGTCTCGAGTTTTATAGAAATGGATTTTTGCTAGAATGTGGATTACAATGGCAGTCCTCCTAATCCTAGCTAATATTGTAAATGCGAAAGTGAATTTGTTCGTTTGTTTGTTGTTTACGCTTTCAGGCTTGAACTACTCAACCGATCTTCGCGAAATTTCGCATACACGTTGTCGTTGTGTACAGGGATACATATAGTGTACTTTTTAACCCGAAAAAATAACAGCAGCTGTGGGACCGCGGGAGAAACTGCGGAGCGCAGCAAGTAATTTATTTAGCTAGGCTATAAATGACAATAACGTATTTACCTATCGCTATTTTCGTATTCGCAAGGAGCGGGTTCGAAACCCAGCCGACGGCACGCACCAATTTGTTCATTGTGTAAACATATGTGCGTATTGTATGTCATCTGCCAAACGCAAGCCTATTAAGTAATAAAAAAAAAAAAAAAAAAATCTGCGATATGACTGGAGCCCAGTGTATGGCGACACATTTGGAACTGAATATAATACAAATATGAATATAATATACAAAATAAGCTCGCAAGATGACATTCACAGAATTCGCTCTAGTCATCTGGCTCCCTGTTCTTAACGCGTGAGATGTTTCTTATGCTACTTGCACTAAATAAAAGAATTGCTTAACTCTTTGCTTAACTAGTTTTGAACTACTACAAGCGAAATTTTCGCTTATCGGACACATAAAGTTAAGATTCAGCTAAGGAATGGCTTGAGGTTCTAGAAAAATAATTAGGTAGGAGCTAGCTAGGAGTAGATTAAACTAGTTAAGCAAGGATTGGCAATTCTTATATTCAGTGCAAGTGGCCATTCTATGACTTTTGAAACAAGTCAACAATGACAAAAATAATTTCTCGACTTGTTAGAATAGCCCTCCCGTGCCAATTTCAACTTTTAGATTGAATCGAGAAATATTCCCGTTTTATTTATTCACGTTGCTATTTGCGCCTACGTGTTTGTTAATCTACAAAACGAAGTTTTTTTTATAAACTTTCCCTCTGTATTACATTACGCTCAGCTCTATTGAACCGTGATTCTTCAGTTTGTTTTTGTTCTTGCCTTGTTCCCTTTGTTCAAAGTTCTCGATACCAACCTGAAACAAAGAAGGGTAAACATAAATAAAACGGAAAATAAAGGCCTTTTGACGTATTTCACTTACGTAAGTTCGTGAAAAGTTGGATAGAAGTTTTGGTAAAACATTGTGGTGAATCATTTATGATGTGAATTAATTAAGACCGTCGACTGCCTTAAGGACAGCATTTGTGCTTCAGGAACGACATGCTAAAAGCAAATCAATGCTGCATACATATAAGGTCGATCTTTTTTGGTTTTTGATATTCAAGGTCATTTTCAGTCGATAAGCAACGCTGATTTGCGCAAGCGACGGTCGTTTATTGGAAATTCGATTTTCGATTTCCAGATCGCGCGCTATGGTGCCCCTCGACGGGTTAATTATTTATTTAATGTCATCTGCTACATTACTGGAGCCCGGTGTATGGCGACAGGCTCGTTCCCTGTCACAGTATAGTAGTAGTATAAATAAATAAATATAAATAAACAGTTAGGATTGAATATCTTCCGGCGAAGTGTGGGTGTTAAATACACCTATGCCAACCCCTTCGGGGGAAAAACGTGACGACATGTTAATTGATTATGGATTTCATTTTCATTCTTCAATTTAATAACAAGAACTGCTTCAGCCTGTGTTTCAAATCATCATCATCATCATCAACCATTTCCCCACTGCTGAATATAGGTCTCCTGTTCATTACATCATCTTATAAGATCCCGTGCCAGCGGTACCAGTCCCATCGATTGCCTTTTTGCCTTTATATCCTCTTAACAATATTATTTCAAATTATTTAAAGTTTTTTTTTGGCAATTGTTTGAATGACGTCGTCGCCAAGAGAATGCTAAGTATATACTAAAGAAATGAATAATTTAACTTCTTTTTTTTATGGTTTAATGGGGCACGTTTGACCACAACCCACCTAATGCAAAGTTTACTATACGGTCAAAGATGGAGCATGCTTGCCCACGAGGTGCCTATTCAGTCTTGTCCTAAAGAGTCGCAGGTTGTATCTATTGCTGGGGAACACCGAAAAGTGCAGTGAAGGAAGTGCGTTCCACTCCTTGGCAGTTCTTATTAGGAAGGAGTTCTGAAAGCGCTTCGTGCGAGCTTTATTAAAGCTAACGACTTATGGATGAAATGTCTACACTGTTTTATGACTATACTAGCTGCGCCCCGCGGTTTCACCCGCGGTTAAAAAGTATACTATGTGCAAGACAATAATCTATCTCTGTGCCAAATTTCACCTAGGTCTGTTCAGCCGTTCTGGCGTGAAAGAGTAACAAACATCCGTCCATGCATTCTTACAAACTTTCGCGTTTATAACATTAGTATAGGATTGTCAAAAAGCACAAATGAAAGTTACCAGTATTACGATAAGTAATACTAAAACTGTGAAAGTTCGAAAATAAAAAAAATATCGCCGATCCCGCGTCGGCTATTTTAATCAGATAATTAGGAAACGTCCGCCCGATCAAGTCCGGAGTAGTCGTTTTAAAATTAGTACAGACTGCTTCTTCATTGAGATTATATTTTCTTTGGGAAATGCAGAGATATACGAGTATGTATACGAGACGATTTTAATATTTGAAGGAAAGGTAGAGTTTATTGCTTCAATACATTATTACATCCCGAAATGTAATTAGCTGTACTTAAAGCCGTAAAGACAGTAGGTCACAAGAACAAACAAGCTTAATACATACACAAACATACATATCAGTCTATGTATAAAAAAACATGCCAGAGGCCTCCAATCGACCTAACAAGTAACATTATCAAAAGAAAAACAAAGAACCCAGCTGCAAAATGTTGTACCCTATGTCACTTCCACTATCAAGACGATCCAAATGACACCTCGACACCACATATAGAAATCCATCAAGCTGTTTAAGCTGTAGGGCTTGCCGAAGAAACCTCATATATACATACATACCTACATAATACATAATTACATGGACTCGAAAAACATAACCCTCCTTCTTGTGCAGTCGGGTAAAAATCTGACACTAGGGCTAGCCACTCAGCCTATAAAAACTAACAGTATCACACTCAGGATTTAATATGTATGCAAACGTTTAGATGGATAGATGTTTGTTACCTACTCATCAATCACGCCAGAACGGCTGAACGTATCTAGATGAAATTTAGCACAGAGATAGATTATGGTCTTGAATAGCGCACAGACTACATTTCAACTGCGGGTAACAGCGCGGGGCGCAGCAAGTTATCTTTATAATTAACTTCCTTTCTCAAGCAATAGAGCAAAACCTCAACATCTCAACATTTGTCGTATCCTCTCCATCCTAAGGTTGCCTGGAAGAGATCGCTTTTAGTGATAAGGCCGCCAGTTGTTACACTATAGAATATGTATTATTATAAATTATTTTCTTGTTTTTTGTTACTTGTGGTGTGATGTGGTGTGTCAATAAAGAGTTTGTCTACATATATACATATCTATCATCCACTAACTCCATCACAAAAACTTGCAAACTTTCAATTTATTCCTGGACTGTTTACTATAGAGAATAGAATGGAAAAGTGGGTTAAACGCAAGCTGTAAACTGTGATGAAACTGGAATCGGGTCAGCTCTTTCAGGGAAGGTGGTCCCATCCATTATTCTAATCTGAGACATCAGCGATAAGAGAATGGTAAGCGTGTCGTTTCGTACAAACACAGTTGGCTTGGTGCTTGATAAACATTGCATTGCATTGCATTGTTTTGGAACTTAAGCGGCGATTACACTGCACATTACACATTAGCAGTATGCTAACATAGCGTGGCTAAGCCCGTGCAATAGAAAAAAGTAGATTGCTAACATGTCTAACAGCTATTCCAATTTTAGCACGCTAGCGCATCTAGCGGACTGCAAATTATGGATAATGTTTTGACCGCCTTAGCGTGTAAGTATTTGTTACTAGCTGCGCCCCGCGGTTTCACCCTCGGTTTAAAAGTATCCTATGTGCTATTCCAGACTATAATCTATGTCTGTGCCAAATTTCATCCAGATCTGTTCAGTCAGACGTTCTGGCGTGAAAGAGTAACAAACATCCATCCATCCATCCATTCTTACAAAAATTCGCGTTTATAATATTAGTAGGAAGCAGGATGAGGAACGTTCGTTGTTAAAAATTCAGATGATGTGACAAAACACGTTGGCTGATAATCACTTTTACTAGAGTTGTTTAGACTATCAGCGCAATTATTACTAGGTACGCATCGCGGTTTTATTCGCTGTTAGAAAGGAGCCTGTGTCCAGACTATAATCTATCTCTGTGCCAAATTTCATCCAAATCCGTTCAGCCGTCCTGGCGTGATTGAAACAAACATCCGTCTATTCAAATTTTAGCATTTATAATATCAGTACTTTTAGATAACTAGCTATTACCCGCGATTTCGTTCGCGTTTGTTAAAAATTAGTATCCAAAAACATTCCTCGTGATGTAACTAATTATCAAATTTCATAATTGTCCGTTCAGCCGTGAAAAGCCTACAAACAGACAGACAGAGTTACTTTTGATTTTATAATATTAGTAACTATGGATATTGGAAGAGGAATCGTAAAACTCAAAGCGAAACAAACGCGCAGGCTCCCTTTACATACCTCTCTCTCTCCCTTTCTCACTTTCTTGCTCTAATTTGCGCAAAATATTCATCTCCTCCTGACTCAGTTTTAGAGGATCGTCGATAAAAAAGTTAAAAACCACTTTGCAAACCTAAACCATTTTGCAAAACGAATCGTAAACAAACAACCGTGTCCCCTACACAAACAAAATTCATTTTAATTTCCGTCTGTTGACAAATCATTTTCTAAGAATTTGTCATATTTCCGAATTTATTTCCTGCGATAGATTTGCAAGACTAGAAAACGTAGTAACAATTTTATTTTTCCAATCTGCAAAATTTTTCAAATTCAATCTGGATTTACAGAACTTTTAAAGGTTATTTTAGCAATATTCAGTCAATCAATATCAATATTCAAAACGACTAATTGGATTCATTGGTGGGCGAAGTCAAAGCCGTAATAAGCGCTGGAAGAAAGAAACTCTTGAATACACAACATTCAGAAAGAAATTCTAACCGTTGAACTATTGTACTTAATTCAATATTGTGACGTGTAGCGATGACAGCCTAGTTGGAGAAGGCCCGCCTCTCAAGCCAGAGGGAGCGGGTTCGAACCCAGTCGACGGCACGCACCAATTTGTTCATTGTGTGAACATATGTGCGTATTGTATATCATCTGCTACATGAATGGAGCCCGGTATATGGCGAGTATGGCGACAGGCGCACCCCCTGTCACATTTGGGACTGAATATCGTCCGGCGAAGTGTGGGTGTTATTACATCTCTGCCAGCCCCTTCGGGGGAAAGGCGTGACGATATGTATTAACGGTACAATATTGAGTTTTGAAACATTATGTGTACTGTACGGTTTAGACCCGTCGAAGGGCACCATAGCGCGAGGTCCGCTATAATTTAATTTCCAAAAATCGACCTTCGCTTACGCAAAGCAGCGTTGCTTATCGCGCGTCTGGATTATGATCTTGAATGTAAAAAAATAAATAAAAAAAGATGACCTTATTTATGCAATATATATGTATTATGTATATGTAGAGTTGTTTTTAGCTTGTCGTTCCTTATGGACACATGCTCTGCGTAAGACTGCGGGTAACGGCAAGAAAGAATCTGAATCTGAGAACTAGCACTGTCAGGGTAAACATTTCTAGTCTAGTCTGTTATACAGACAGAAGCTGACAGGTAATCTCCAGTAAAAGAACAGCTACGGTAGACGAATACATCCTCTGTTGAATATAAAAGCTTTTCACTCCATGTGTTATTATTAACCTAAGAATAAAAATAATGCCCCTCAGTTTCTTGCCTGTTCTTCTGAGTAAAGGCTCTTTATCCGAACAAGGCGGTCGAGTCTATTAAAAAAAAAGCTTTGACGTTCATAAGTATATCTTTGATACCTAAATTGAATAAAAACATTTTGACTTTGAAATAATCTCACCTCCATGAGTTTACGATGGACCAAATAGTGATCGCTAGACGGTTCTAAATTTGACGAATGAAACTAAAATAATCCAATTTCAATGTTTAA
This sequence comes from Peribatodes rhomboidaria, assembly GCA_911728515.1. Taxonomy (NCBI): domain Eukaryota; kingdom Metazoa; phylum Arthropoda; class Insecta; order Lepidoptera; family Geometridae; genus Peribatodes; species Peribatodes rhomboidaria. Next base: position 3,073,945 of record OU452188.1, on the reverse strand, counting down.
CCTTATTTAATTTACAGAGCTGTACAATTTAATCTAGTAGGATATTGACGGCACAAAGAAAAGTTCAGAGACTTCCTTGATTATATTTGGTTTTGAAATGTGTGAACGACGATGTGGAATTTTGTATTACGAGTATTTATTGGTAACCCCGAAGCGTATTTACATACATCGCCGCTTATTCGAGCGATACGTCCATTTACTGGAGTTTTACGAGGAATATGAGGCAATCATCTGTCGGAGTTATATGAATTCTGATACGGAACCAGCGGATGAGGGGAATAAAAACATCAAACGCAAAATTGGAAATATTTTAGGGTTGCTTTTAAGTGAGATTGTTGAAGACGAATAGGATTTTGTGACTTTAAATGACATTTTCTGCTCAATGAGATATGTTGCAGTAACAGTATGGGGGTTAGCGTTTAAAAATAAAATATTCAACAAAGAACTGTGTAGATTGCTCACAAAATTTACATCTATCCGACTATTAGAATAAATTTGGTCATTAAATCATACATACATAAATACTTATCGTCACGCCTTTCCGCCGAAGGGGCTGGCAGAGGTGTACAACACCCACACTTCGCTGGACGATTTTCAGTCCCAAAGGCGAGCCTGTCTCCATACAGCGGGCTCCAGTCACCAAATCGCAAGATAATAACTTTTGGGATGTAGTTAATTAATAAGTACCTACAGTAATTAAATTTAACAGTGAGCATTACCATCGGCGGCGAGGGAATCATTATTACCTTTCGAGCTTTCTACCAGCCATCCCTTGAGTAATTAAATACGTCCATAGCTTTATTAGTCCTGACGCTTTAACCTTTACAGTACTGCTTTAATTTAATCCACTGCCACCTAATCCTAAATGACCTCATTTAGTTGACGATGTCAGAGGTTTCATGGCGGACTCGTAATCCCGGTTTTCAATTTAAAACGAAAACAGTTACGTCGCCGCGGTAGATCCACAAGATGAAAGTGACCTGTAACATTTAGTAGGGTAATGGGTGGAGGACAATGTTCTGAAACCATTGTGGGAAAACCATTCCAAAAATATAATTTCGATCTTTCAATCAATATGATAATTATTATTATTTTTAGGCTAAGAACACTACCGACTACTTCACCTTTAAAAACAAATCGGTTCACCCGTTTGGAAGCTACGATGCCACATATACACACACACACACACACACACACACACACACACTGACACACACAGAGAGAGAGAGAGAGAGAGAGAGAGCATTCTAATTTTTAACACCAATCGTTTTTGCGTCAGGGATTAAAATACACATATGTTCGAGTCAAAGTAAGTACATATAAATACTGTTAAAACGAATCCAAGATAACGCTACAACCTGTCTTTTAGCCCGGACAAACTTTACGGCTGCCGTGTAGTTAAGCACTAAGCACTACGCAATAGTAAAATGATTTGGTGTGCGCGGGCGTTGGAGATATTGCAGCGAACTTCACAGCAGCTATTAATTTTGAATCGTATTCCTGCGAAATAAAGTTCATGGTCGCGCAGCGTGCGTCGAACAAAACTATCTATCATAGCAATAAGATGTCATGGTAGGCCCCCAGGGCGGCATCATCGCCTTCATCTAAATTCAATATGACCTGTTTCAAAGTCAAAGTCAAAATGTTTTTATTCAATTTGGGTATCAAAGATATACTTAGGTATGAGCGTCAAAGTTTTTTTTAAATAGATGTTCGTTTTTTTAAATAGACGATCGATCGCCTTGTTCGGATAAAGAGCCTCTACTCAGAAGAACAGGCAAGAAACTGAGGGGCATTATTTTTTCAAAGAATAAATAAATTATTTCCTCACAAATTTTAGCTTACTTAGGTAATATCTATACATACTAGTGGCTACTTAGCGGAAGTGGAAGGCTCCAGACATCTTTGTCTTCTAAATAAGTAACCTTATAATACTCTCTTTTCATTAATGTAGTTTTTTTTTATTTGAATTGATTAGAATTTTCCCTCAGTGAGCCCTGTTATATTTCTCGGGATTTTATTGTACAAAACGAACGCAGTTGCCTAAAAATGACTTATTTGACTTAGTCTGTCTAAATCTCGGTACAGCTATCCTATGTTCGCAATATCATTCTCCTTGTCTTATCATTATCCTTGCATTACTATGAAAGAAAGTTGCTTCCCGCAGTCTGTCCCTTATACGCTTGATCCTCAAAACTGCGCAACGGATTTAAATTGCGGTTTTCACTATCATTCACTGTAGCGCCACTGTATACCATGGTTAGCGTTTACAGCGTAGCTCGACTAGGTGTTCGTAACCGATCACCGATGTTAAGCAACGGACGACACGGTCAGTCCTAGGATGGGTGACCGCGGGTAGCTTTTTACAACTGAGCGCTACCGTGGCTCGGATGACACGCCCGCTGTTTGTTCTGTAACAACAATCGTCAAGCCACGACAGAGGCCTTCGGGCGGTCTAGTCTGACTTCAGGGCTAGCCACTCGGCCTATACTATCTTGCTTTTTGACTACCTCTTCTTCTTCTTAGTCGTGCACTATTGGCAGAGTGGTCGTGATTGTGCAGATGGTACAAGGCTCCTCGCTGTCTTCTTCCCTCCCCAGGACTGCCGCTCTTCTCGCAATTCATCTCCATAACCGGCGGTTGGCTGCATTGCGAGCACACTGCACCATGGTGGTCTGCGTGGCCTTTTTAATGAAGTCGGTCCAAAGAGTTGGTGACCGACCAGGGCTTCGCTTGCCTTTTACTAGGCCCTTTTTTGACTTTTTTGACTTTTTTTGACTACCATTCAGGTGTTTTTTTCTGGATGGTTTATAGACACCGTGCAAAGTCGGGGCGGCTCACTAGTCCATAGATCAAGTATTGTCAAAGCATATCCCACTCCAGCTGGGATGTGACCCGATTCACGAATTATTTAGGCCGGCGTGAAGCGTCCGTCAACAAGATCGCAGAGAACGAGAAACTCGTCAAAATTTCAGGTGAGCCTTTGTACGGGGACAGCCCAAAGTGGTCTATTTTTGAAACAATGCTTGGTTCTTTTTAATCTTTCGAGAAGATAGAGAATTGAACGGCGAAATCATTATTGAGGACGTTTTTTGTGTACTTGGCTGTGGCTTAAAAATACTGACAGCAGGGTTAACCATTTGGCCTATACGAACTTTAGTATCCGGGATTGGATAAATCACCAAAATTACTAGCAATACATGTGTGTGTGAGTGGGTGGGTGTGTGTGCGTGTGTGTGTGTGTGTGTAAGAGAGAGAGAGAGAGAATGAGTGAAGCAAAATCTCGAGATAAGTGACGTGGCTTGACAGCCACTGTCCAGCAGTAGACAGGTGTGGACTGACGATGGTATACGTTTAGGTACATATTTACATTTGGAATTGGTACAAATCAGTTTCATTGTGAAAGCTGAATTAAATTGGATTACTCGCTTGATTGTTTTAGTCTGTAGTTTCAGTGGGTGATAGAAAGCAATATCCGCTTACAAAACATCTCCCCACATTATTCCCAATTTGAAAGTTAATAGAGTCCAAAATCGATACCAGATTTAAAACGTAGGCAGCGACGCTAGTGATGTGAACGTGACTGTAATATCGATAACAAGTTGACATTCGATTCGGATCTCAGCTGACACGTATTCCGTGCGCGGAATCGAGATACAGTTTATTTAGTTAACTGTTAATAGAGTAGCTTAATACGAGAAGCGAATTGCGAGGCATTCGGATTCCGGTGTTGTTTGACTTGTTTTAAACGATGTTTTAACGAATACCTACATTTTGGGATTCTCATGTAAGTAACTAAGTAAACACCATTAAGTAATTTTAATAAAAATCACAATTATAGTTTTCTTCTAGGTTTAATTATCATGGATATGAGAGGACTGAAAATACTCGTAGTTTAAAGAAATACCGGTAAATTAAGAAAAACCGACTAAGTGCTTGTCGGACTCGCGCACGAAGGGTTTCGTACCATTATCTATAAAAACGGCAAAAAAATCACGTGTGTTGCATGTGCAATATTATTTGTTATTATAGCGGCAACAGAAATACATCATCTGTGAAAATTTAAACTGTCTTAACTATCACGGTTCTTGAGATACAGCCCTGGTGACAGACGTACAGACGGACAGACAGCGAAGTCTTAGTAATAGGGTCCCGTTTTACCCATTGGGTACGGAACTCCAAAAACCACGGACTATTCATCGATGAACTTAAATTTCGCTTTAGCCCTTCCCTAGCCTTAGGTACAATGAAGCGTAGGTCGAGAGTTGAGAAATTCGTACCTTCACTGATCAAGCGGTAAACCCTTGTTTAGCAACCTCAAAGCAGCGCGATTCAAATGCCATTTTCACATCAAAATCAGTGCAAAGCTTAGCACTCGCACTCTTTCACACATACTGAAAACTTTTGGGACAGACAGGGATTTCCGTTGAACGGATTGTCTGGAGAACATATTTATATGGATGTTCAAAATCGCAACTTTACAAAAGAAAAGACATTTCTGAAAAGCGTGAAATATAACGTCGTAGTAATCTTACACCTTAACATGTTTCCTTTATGTAGAAAATTGAAGACTGCCTTTGTTTTTGGTACTAAGGTGTCGCCTGTAATTTGTCTCTGTAATGGTATGGTGAAGTAATGTTATTTGAAGACTAATGACCGTATTCTGAAACGACGCTCAATATTAAATCGAGATTTATGACTGAGCGCGTTTTAGCATAGCTAAGAGAGGCCATTGAAATATCATCACGAACCCCATTTTCTTACCCTTATTCCACATATTCAGTTATCTTATCTTACTCCATAAAATAAATATTAGCACAAGCTACGTGATGTCTTGGGTGGGGTTGGTACAGAATTAACGCTTTCTCTATTCGCTTCAATCATACGTCAAATCCAATAATCCATACTAAATATACCTACTAATACAAGTAGCTCTATGAGCAGGAGACCTCGCGGCCTACGTCTGTCTCCTCTACATTATCAAACCTACTCACAATGTTATAAGAGAATCGGTTCAGAAATGCGACCTGTGGAAGGAGACGAAGTATTCGGCAATTTGAAAGCATTTTTATCAAAGCTGAAAAGCTTCGCTCGTTAAAGCTCGCTGGTCGGGCCGTTCTCTTCCCTCAAATATGGTTGAGGAGAGCGATGGCTGGCACATGCGTCATACTCGTGATCGGGTTCTGCATGCGGGTCGCTAGTCAGCTCGTGGTGTACTCACAATGCAATAAATAAATCTGATAACCTTTAACCTAACTTTAGATTAAGACTTAAGGGGTTAAGATGCGCCAATGACATTTGGCATTCGGCGCTCAGCTGGTTTTAGCGCCTCTAGTGATCAACGCTCGAAGCTTTTGAACATTGAGCTAGCATTTCTCAAAGACAAACAAATTCAGACGAAACACCGTGAAAAAAATATTTTTGCCTAAAAATGAAAGCCCTCTGTGATGTTATGCTTTATTGTAATGTTTTTTTACTAAATTATTTGAAGCCAACGGCGTTTTAAAGTTGAGCCTTATAAGCAGCATGAGCGCGGTAGTTTGTTTATAAGTATAGGTAGATTAAGTATGTACTCACAAATATCCCGCATCTAAAGGTTTTGATTCCCTTTGGTCGTGCGTGTAAAATCTAAAAAAACAATCGTAGACCACGGACTCTCTGAAGTGTGAGATATTATCTTGGTCCCTCTCACTTTTATGATTTTTCAAACGAGAGAGACATTGACCAAAAAATATCTCGTGCGTAGGAATAGGGGAAATAATATAATATCGTAAGAATGGCCCTGGAGGGCTATTCTTGACGCGTGAGATGTTTCTTGGTCACTCTCACTATGACTTTTAAAACGAGAGAGACATTGATCAGAAAATATCTTTCGTAAGAATAGGGCTCCTGATGGGCATCCTAAGAACTCCGGTACCAGGGATAAATTACTCAACCTATCCTAAACCAATGCTTACAACATTTCAAAAATCTCATAACAAAAAACATATTTACTACATTTTACTAGCAGAGCTGTTCAATCGACGGCCCGCTTAAAAAATGTATTCTACGAGTTGGTAGTACTAATCTGTTTTACATAATCAGCAGGTAGTATAAAAATGACTAAAATGATTGAAAACATAGTGGACCTAGAACTTACAACCTCATTATTATCTCGATAGTTTCTTGCCTGATTTTGCTGATAATTATGTTCCTACTCGAAGTTAAAAACGCGTTTGTGTTTAATATCTTTTTCATCACTCTCACTCGTAAAAAGGACTTTATTACATCAGTTTTAGATCATAATCCGAGCTATTAAGCACGTGTGCTGTTACTTTACCATTATCGCACTAGTAACTAAACTAGACTTTTTTTAAAATAAATCAACAAGAGTTTTTTTTTTACTTTTCTTAAATTCTTGATTTAAAGTATCATAACTACGTAATAACAGTAAATAAACATTATTTTTTTTATCAAAATATTGACAATTAATTAGGTATGATAATTTAAACAAAGTACTCGCTTTATTATTATGCCTAGTAAAATTTTGATAAGTGGAAAAGCAGCAAAATGCGCATACATTTTCAGAAAAATGTATTGACTAATGCAAGTCTGTGTTTTTTCCCCTCGCATGTGTGATGAAAAACGTCACATGAAACGCGTGTGCGTTAATAATTTACACTATTGGCTCCATTAGTGGGCTCGCATACGGCTCGCGCTATAATACCGCCTCGAGTGTAATAATCTTAGCACAAAAGTGTCATAATTTACGATATAAAAAACTACACTTTGACTTAATTTTGTTTACTTAATTTTTTTAGTAAACTGATTTTTAATAAAAGTCAAGTTAGAAGATGTTTTAAGTGATCATTGTAACAAAATTAAAGCGACTTCCAAACCACAAATAAGCACTAATATTAATTAATATAATTATTATAAGCGCTACCCATCTATTTGAAGTCGGTGCCAGCCAAGTCTTATAGGTAGAAGAAGAAGGATACTACTTACAACTATCTACCTAATTACTACATATACATAGTATCTATATACTGCCTACTTGGCTTGGCTGGTTCCGAGTAGTAGGTAATTCCTACTAAACATTCAGACTGAAATATTTGGCATAGTACGAGTAACTCCTAGTACTTCTACCTATTACCAACAAGTATATAACCTACTTACTACACAAATTGTAACTATCTACTCCATATTAGACTTGGCTACCTATTAGATTTAGCTTGGAGGCCGAGTTAACGGCTTACCTACCCGCTACCCTTGCCATAGACACCTGTCTGAGCGTGACGTTTTAATCGGACAGTGCCAGCCAAACCCAGTATAAAGACAATTGCCAATGCCAACTAGATAACTGTTGCCCGTACCATGGTCTGGCAATATGATGATGGTAGAGAGAAGGGTGCAGGTTCGGAGTGGGACCTGTGAATGACAAATACAAGAAACTAACGGAACGAGCTTTTTTTTATCTACGCGTACGAAATCGTGAGCAACAGCTAGTAGTTAATATAGTAAAAAAATCCTCTCTAGCTGGACTAAAGGGTTCTTATATTGGATATTGAAAAACCTTTTGTAGCTGAAATACATGTATAGTGCTTAGATTTTAGCAAACACCAAAAAAATAATCAAAATAAACCGAGAATCAAAAAATATCAATAAATCAAATGCTTTAAAGGCAGTAATCGCTCAGATTAACACATCCTTAATCTAACACATGAAAATCAAATGTTGGTTTTATAGATGAAACATAAATTCGAGCGAAGCTTGCAGTTGGGAGTTTCCAAGCAAAGAGATTAACATTGAATGAAAACTCAGAATAAGCACTGTAAGAAGAGTTTATTTGAAAATTGAACTAGCTACCAAGAAAAAAATACGAGCACGTGCTCCTCGAGCTGCACGAAAAAATTAAAATAAAAGACTGTACCTTACTAGTACCTTTTTATTAGTTATGAGAGAGTATAATATTAGACAGTATTTTTAGAAGAGGATTCGCTTCTAGGATAAAGCAGTGTTTTTGTCTTGGGCGGCTTGAACCCCTCGCTGCCCTCAGGACTCATCTTCCCTTGCTGCGCTCGGGAGTTAACTCTAGATTCCCTCGTTACGCTCAAGGTACAATAAGCCGCCCGCGACGTAAGGCACTGCTTTGTGCCCTCGGTACATAATTTACTATTGTTACTCTTTATTCACAAAAAGGTGAATTTAGAAGCAAGACCTGTTTGCTTTTCTCCAATCAAGTCTATCGATTGTTTGGCGCAACCAAATCCATTGTGTCTTGATATTTCCTTAAATTTTACGAAGAAGAAGCTAATGTTATACTACGCCAATAACTTTTGTCTTTCTGTTCTTGTTCTGCTTCTTCTTCGACGATGAGATTCGGCAATGAAGACTGATATTGTTGTTCCTAAAAACAATATTAAATAATAATTAATTTGCAACCATACTAAGTCCCAACGCTCGTATCAATAATTTATTTATGTACATTGTGTACACAAAAAAAAATGATTACCAGTTTATTCGAAGGTGAAAAAGTCCCTGTTCCTCGGATGCTCTGATAACTTTCGGATGATTTTGAACTAGGCATCTGTAGATAAAAATATAGGATAAGGTTTTAGTACTGAAACGGAAGTTTTTCACTCGCGCTTCGCGCTCGCTAAGTGAATGGTTGTACTGGCTTCACGCATGCCCATAGCAGTTCAGCGCCACTCTGATTATAAGTAGTGGCTCTATGAGCAACGTCTCACAAATTACATATCTCCGCTATTTTAAATAAAACCTAAATTTACAAAATTTCACAAATATCGGTTGAGAAATGCGATCTGTAGTGGAAAACAATCGGACATCCGTGCAATCAGACGCTGGACGCCGGACATACGATAACTTTAGCAATAGCATTTCCACTTGGCATAGCTCTGACTATGCACTATGCTTGTCACCCTAATAATATAAGATGTTAAATGTCTTTTAACTCACCTTAGTTCAGTACTCGCATTTTTTGTTGGCTGAACGCTTGTGTTTAAACTTTGATAATTTCGTTGATCTCTGTTTCTGAAAAAATGAAATAGAGCAATTTAAAGATATTAATTACACAATATTCATATTACTCAAAGCGTCTCGTTTGTCTCTTTCCATGATACCATAAAATATAAAACAATTACCAATTTATAATCCCAGTTTAAAATATATTACTATTCTAGTCTTCATGCAATAGAGACTAGATTAAAATAACTATTAAGACTAGATGCAGGTTGGTATCAGTTACCAAAGAAATTGTTGTATTTAATAAATATAAATAAATAACAATACATACAATAGTGACTCTGTGAGCTGGAGATCTCGTGACCGATGTCTGTCCGATTTGAAATTGTCACATGTATTTTATACCCAAATAAATTATTTGTATTTGTATTTGTCCTCCTCTACAGGTCACACTCCTCAACCGATTCTCGTGAAATTGTGTGAGCAGGTTTGACAATTATATAAATTTTTGTTTTGACTCGGATCAAAAAGTTTTTTGGAAATTTTCCAATTATGCAGATATATCCTTTTTTAAATCACATCTCTGCCATATTGAAAAATTTCCAATAACCGCCTAGACAAGAAAATTCTTTTTAAATATCGGACTTACTCACAAAGTTTCAAGAGAATAGGTTAAGAAATGCGACCTGTAGATTAAGACAGGTCTGGGCAAAGATCCGGACAGAAATCCAGACGGAATTCGGAAATACGAAAGCATTTTCGTCGAATCTGAAGCATAGACGCTTCGCTCGCTAACGATCTCTCGCTCGGTTATTGTTGTAAGAAAATGTAATAACTTTTCTTTCGAATTCAATGGCCATAACTCGGAACACTACTTTCTGAATGCAAATGCTTGAATTTTTGTATTAAATACTATTTTTTACAAAAAAATACTTTATTTTGATCAAAGTGACTGATCAGAGTGTTAGTAAGCATATTCTTTCAAATAAAAAATAAATGACGAAGTTATGCTGCAACAAACATTTAGTAAAATTTATACAATGTAATTGAGTGCGTCCTAATTTTTGAAGTCGGTTAACAAACCAGGATAAGTTAGAAAAATATGCTCACTACACTGCTAAAAATAATAATGTATTGCGGACCGTGGTTGGTCAGCTATAACATAAAAATGTGATTGTTTCTAGTTTAGGTAGGTTAGTTTAGGAAATGTGCTATACCAAAAACAAAAAATAGTTAAATATTAGTCATTTACACCGTTCGCACGCAACGACCGCTTTCCGATATTGACATCGTAAGTAGGTACACATAATAATTATCATTATTTTATTTTTACCCGATTGTTCAAGAAGGATTATTTATTATTATTAACTATTGAATACTCCCCATTTCTATGTTATTAACTAGGTGTTGGGGCATCAGCAAGTATGCCACAGTTTCAATTTGAAATGGCTTAGGTATATTGACCTTAGTATAATTTTTGTGAATAATTGAATCAAATGAAATCACGAGAAAAAAAACAGCTGTTACATACAAAAAGCTCATCGATCGTCGGCAAAATGTAAGCAGATGCTTTTTTTCCCCGATTTATATTACAAATAAAAAAGTTTAAAAAGTAATCGTTGTTTATAATGAAGAGTACAATGACCCCCGTTTGGCTTAGTACACCCTATACCGATAACCCTGTGCAATGTACTAATATGACACATATTGGTACATTTGTACATAACAAGAAAAAAAACACAGTTCTGACAAGTCTTGCACTTGGATAATTATCATGAGCAACATGTACAATGGGGCCCGTGCCGTGGCGTGATGATTGTAGTACAGCACGACGCTGCGCGACCGCGGCTCGTATCACAGCAAAATAAGGTTCATGGTCGCACAGCGTCGGCGGGTAAATCCAACAATCATCGCAATAAGGTGTAATGGACGGTGAAGCCCTGAGAGTTAACATAGGTCGGAGGACACGTCTGTAGTTTTCTATTAAGTATTTTTATCAGGAAAACAAACGTCAGACCGAATCATATGCCACTAAAAACTCAGACACTAGGGTTAGTCACTTCAGTCTACACAATAAGAACAAACGGGTAAAAATATTTATGTGGTAATTAAATATTAATAGGTAGGTAGGTACTTACCACTTAGCTACCTAGTTGGAGTCCAATTTTTTTGTTACGCCTAGCTGCCTTGGTGACATCTCCCATTTTCATCGGATCAACCTTCTGTACCCTCTACTCACAACGCGATCAATTATTGTCCAAATATTTTCACTAGTAGTAAAGTCACTAAAAACTTATCAAATGTCTTGAAAAACTACTTTTTTTGATTGTCTCTGGATAATTAAGCACTGTTTAATTGATGATTTACGTACAAATAGAAAAAAAATGCGAAAATATTTTTCGGCAAGGCGAGTACGTCTTTCCTTCGTGAGGCGCTGGCGCCGACTGGCCCGTCCCCCGCAAAGGAGCTCGCGGGTGTCAGTGGTCACGTGATCTGACGAAATACTTCAAAATAACACAAAATATTACTAAACTAACTCAATTTTAGCTCTAAAAATATGGTAAAAGAACGATCAATCATATTTTTAAATTTCCTATCCGAAGGTGTAAAAATATATAGTAACGTAATCTCCGTAAGCACGGTATTGCACGCCATGAGAACGAAAACAACGTTCATTTAATATTTTTTTACTCGCAATCTAGTAAGTAATATAATATTTTAATCAGGCTAATTAATAGGTAACAGAATGATCTTATTGGTGATATTTTTTTCATATCGGTAGGGGCCGTAGCTTCTTCACTATTACGAGTTGAATAGACGCATTTGGCGAATATTCAAGGCTTAATAACGAAAGATAATTAGACTTTACTGTATATCACAAGGAAGGTTTTTGGATACTATTTTCTGAACAAACACTAACAAAGTCGCGGGTAACAGCTAGTCATCATACTTTTCGATTCGCAGTTTTTTTTACCAAAAATAAACTAATAGCCAGAAGAAATAATAGTTAAACTTACAATAACTAGTGACCGATTTTGTAGCATTTCTCATTTCCAACTCTACAAACATTTAGGTACTACGGAAATAACATTTTTTCCTTTTTCTCATTTCAGATATTAAATTTCAGAGAATTCCAATTGCTATTCCCGTTAAATGGAGACAATAGAAGTAGAGCAAGGAAACGGAACGTTTTTATTAAAAGCTTTTTAATTATCCTTTTTAGGAACAAGAAAACAAATAAATTAGTGCGAGCTTTTCTTAAGAAAGGAAATGTTAACCATCAGAACACTCAAAAGCTTTGAAAAATAGTAAGCAGAGGGGTATAGAGAAAATATTGCTTTTCGTATAAGAATAATGGTCCTTAGAAAATTGTACCCTATTCTAAACACCGTTTGTGTGTCCCGCGAGTTACATTAATAGTTCGAGCGAGACGAGTTAGACGAGACGTAAAACGTAACACTTGCCGTGATAGTTCATAGAGCAGCATTTGTAAATACCAGCAAAACCTGTGTGAAGAAGAACTGTGTAAGAACCAGCAAGCATAGAGATAAAGACATAATCCGACTACTTCTAATCGTTACTTATGCCAAATTGGAGCTTTTTGCTGTAACCTGTCTTTCATTCCAACATTATTTAACCTTCCAATAACCTTTTACCTGATAATGTTGGTCATGTACGGTTTCTGACCCGATGTTCAACTATTTATCCTTTATACACATATACTAAAACTTATAGAATAGCATTATTTTTACAAATATTAGCCTACTGCTCTTTTGATAAAGTACCAAACGCCTTTTTGTTTACGACGATGAAATCTACGCAAGATTTATCCAGCTTTACCTACCAAAAACCCAGTTAACCTGCCTTGGTGCTTGACTATTGGCCATGTAACCTCCAGAGGAACACACCGGAGCCTAAGCATTTCAAAATAAGCGCAAGACTCATTACAATAATCCAGTCTACGACACCATATGCGTCCGTTCTGATTCTGATCTCGATTCGCATCATCTTTAACGATCGCAAGTACATTATCAGCTAATCATGTTACAAACTTACGACACTGTGTAGCTCTGTCCCACTTTCTTTGGACTGACCTTGAACAGTTTGGGAGCAAACTCCTACGCGTTTTTGCGGCTGTCGGTTGATTAATGACACGCTACTGCAAGACTTGTCGGATGTATGTGTCGTAATTGTTTGGATTTGTGAATGGATTGTTTGCGTTGGTACATTTGTTTGTACGAGAAGTTTTTGCGAAGAACCCGCCTATCTTGTCATGGAATATTAACGTCGTTATTGAGCAACGACGCTTTTTGTGTGTTTATTTAACTACGAACCCAATTTGTTGGGCGTTGGGATACAAAAGTTTGTATTTGGTGACTATCTTGGTTGATGTTGACCGATAGTGCAGCAAAAAATCAGCAAGATCGTGGAACCTCTGAGAAATGTATAGCACTAACTATCCTTAAGGAAAGCCATAGTCACACGACATAACGTCTGGTCACACACAGTGCAATAAAATAGAAGCAGCCATCATAGGCAAGGTATCAATTGCGGGTCAGACGTACAAACGACTTCCTCAGGGACCTTGTAAAGTTTGGCTGACTGCCAGATGCGTAAACGCAATATAAGAGACATTCCAGAGTTTGGGCTAGACAGTAGACACGCATAGAGACGTCATCGTTTACAACGCTTCAAGATGAACGAGACAGAGTGTTATGGAATACATACTACAATCTATGGAACATGAATAGAATTTTCGGATAAAAACATTTTGAGACTTTTGTTTTTATCTCTCTTTCGGCACGTCTGCTAAATACCACCTATCATAGCCATATGCCATATCCAAGATCTTAAGTACGAAAATGTTGAAAGCTTTGATACTCACACCGGTGCTATGCTAGTATACCTACTAGTAATTTAAATTAGATGGTGTGTAGCGTGAAGAGACGAAAACGTAGGGCTCTCGATATTTTTTAATTTTAGATAGAAGGTGGAGTAAATAGGCCGGATCTAATGAACAGCTGGAGGATTCATAAAACATGGATTTCGTAAACATTTCGTTTAAAATCGTGAGGAAGATTTTGGGTAACTTTAAAGCTTTAAAACTTTGTTTGGAAAATTAGGGATATACGTACGGCTATTCGGAGACTGTAATTCAGAAACAATATTAATGTTAATTTTCAGAAAATAATGAAAGTGTTTACATGCTAAACATAATCATAAAACATGAAATTTTCTTAACCTTCACAACGCTCGCAAAAAAAATGCAGTGGGCCCCAACCCAAACTAGGCGATGCCTGTATTTTGGCACCCAATGCCAGTGTTTAAATAGAAGATATTGCCTGTATATATAGGATTTGGCACCAAATAAAAGAATGGATAAGCCCAACGTAAATGTGGAATCATCTCGCCACGTACAAGATCCTTCGGGAGCACTTTCATCCTACTTTACCCAGCAAACTTTGAGAGCGTGACATGAATATCAAAACTTTTAAAGTTGGAGGCAGAGCGCCATCTAATTATGTTTTTCAAGGATCTTTCTAGAAACCAGACATTTCTTCATAAAACAGCTGCTTTGATACGCCACGCACTTAGCAAAGTGCGACCTAATGTGTGAGCTGTGAAGCTTACAACTTAGTCTAATTTATTAGGCTAAAAGCGTAATAAATTAACGTTAGTAGCATTACACCTGCTATTTACGGTTTAGATAATAATAGAATATAATTTTAATGCTATAAAAATACTCAAACAACCATTACTTAATCGTTAATGATGAATGATAAACCAAAGCAATTTAAACAATAGTGACAATTAAATAGATATCATTTTAGGTGCTCTATATATTCTTGCTTTTCTAATTCGCCTCTTGCCTGTCAGCCGATTAGAAATGATCCAAAGGAATCTGTCAATTAGTTAAATCAATTAATGCTTTTAAATCCTCATTTTCATTTTCCTGCCGTGTTCTGTTTACCATTTCATCAGAACGGATGATGTTCGTTCCTTTGTAATTAGTTATAACAGTCCGGATATACGAACGATTCCGGTAATATTTTATACAAAAAAACTATAGAAACTACGTATTACTAGGCGGAAGGTGAAATTGTTTTGGCGTGATTAAAGAACAAGCAATATTGTAACATTAAGATTTTTTTTGTTGTGTTGATGATAAATGATTGCGTTTGACGCTCGATCTCGATGATTAGGGGGTTTACGTTAGAGCAATAAAATATGCTTGCCTAGAAAAAACCAGCTCACTCGCGTTTTGAAGACATCGAGATTGTGTCTGTCGGGGAATACCGAGTCAGGCAACGCAACTCAGTGGAGTGGTTTACAGTTTGCACAATAATAAACTCAAAACAGTTTTAAGCGGGTTCTTAGAATATCAACCAAGCACTAACACGTAGCTTTACCGAGCCTTTGTAAGTTCGATCGACAGTAAAAATAAGAGAAGAAAATCAGACGACATAGATGAATCAATTAAACGAACATCCGGCGTACTATTCTAAATCAAACAAGTAAGCACAATTGAAATGCATTCTAATGACTTTTAATTGTACTTGATTGCAACTAGCATAAGTAGTAATTCGCATCTGTCTAAACAATGCCACATGAGGATGAACTAACGGTCGCTCGTGTTTAAGTATCGTAACTACTGTCATTGTCCAACAAGACAATAGACACACGCACGCGACTAAAACAATTTTAATGAACCTTTTTAAAACGAAATGCAATTATTGACAAATCTCATGTCATGACTGATTTTAACAAGCCGCGAAACGTTGCAGATCACCATGTTTTTATTTAAGTAATAGTTAAACCGAACCCACTGCCAAGACAATTTGACTAAGCAAACAAATTACAACTTAGTAATAGAAAATAGAGACATTTCTTTCAACAAAGTAAAGCTAGAAATCGTTCCACCAAAACTCATCCTGTGTTTGGACAACTGTTTCAATAGTTATGTAACAGAATGTTTTAGGAATCGATACAGAATAAACAATACTGCGGTAGATGATTCGTTTGCGTGCTATGCATTCTAGATAACCGTGATGGTTTTAAAGTTTACGATTGGAAATATTGAAATGGAGCTCAAATTATAATTTACCGCAGTTGATGTGATGATAAAACCAATTTCCTTATACGAGAATGTCAGAAAGTAAGCAAAAATGTGTATTTTCCTGGTTTTTTGGTATATTTTCCTGGTGTCGCGGGTTAAATCTATAAATCGTTAAAACAAAACTATTTTTCAGCAAATAGACGATTAAGAGATTACGTTCTCAGTACATTTAAAATTAAAACCGTGAATTTGAAAGTTGGGAAGTTCCAAATTCAATTCAAAATGTTTTTAAGATATTGATCATTTTAAACCCTAATCGTAACATCGTAATCAACCTAGCCTCCGATATCTCCTGCCTCCTATTCTCAAAATGTTATTCTTAAAAAATCCAAAGAGCTTGACCTGCAAAGCCCTGGCAACCCTTCTTTCATTCATCACATAGCATTAAGTGTTTGTCCGCCATGTTCAATATTCCCGTGGTAACGTCGCATCGTCCCCTTTAAACACTGCCGCTTCCAGAGTAAGTAGCCGCAAGCACCTGTCGCTGCATATTCATGCGTTCACTTTGTCCTACCGTTTTCTGGTCTATTGTCTTATAACAATGGTCTACACTTCTACAGAGTTCGGATACGGTTGGTCGGAATTCTTTGGATGGTGCTAGGATTTCTGGTGGTCTCAAAAATCAGGGGAATTCTTTTTTTTTTTCTATTTATTTTAGGGACTTTTAGATCTACGTCAGCCCAAACGTATAGGTCCGGGTATTAAGTGAATTATTCTATTGATCCAATGTGTGTCATTAAAATGATGATAGCCTAGTCAGAGAAGACTCGCCTCTCAAGGCAGAGGGAGCGGGTTCGGACCCAGCGAAGGCACGCAATTTATTGTGTGTACATAAGTGCGTATTTAATGTCATCTGCTACATAACTGGAGTCCAGTGTATGGCGATAGGCTCTTCCCCCCTGTCATATTTGGGACTGAATATCGTCCGGCGAAGTGTAGGTGTTGTACACCTTTGCCAGCCCCCTCGGGGGAAAGGCGTGACGTGACGTGATGTATGTATTCTATTCATCTCTGGGATTTCGATTGCTATATTTGTATCCTGAACGACTTTTTTTTATGTTTAAATTTGGAATAGGTCGACGTGTGATCACTAACTCGCCTGATGTTAAGCGACGTTGTGTTCTAAGATGGAGCACGACGACCTAGAAGGGTGTTGATATCACAAACCTTCCTCACATTGAATTAGCTTGTCTATTATATAATCTGTTTGCAGATAACCTAATAAACACCGTTTCTAAGTATTGATCAAAGGATATTGCGTCAGTAAACACGCCTACATGTTCTACATCCTACATGTCCCTATTTCCAGGTGCATGATTTGCTCTATTACAAACGACAGCGATTCTATAGAAACCTATTTATGGATAAGACCTTTAAGTCTAGAAAACAGAATTACTGAGCAGGTTGCCCGAAATTAGAGTTAATGATATTTTGTCGCTGTAATCTGTTGTGTAGAAATATTGTAGTCAGATTTTGAACGACTATACAAATCAAAATCACTGTTGGTGTATGAACCTCGATGAAGTCATGAAATAAATGAATGTCGAAAAAGAATGGTTTATAGCCAAAGCTATAAACCATTCTTTTTCGTATTGAATCCAATTCTTATGAATTCTAAAGCAGCAGAGCACAGGTGAATAGACAGTTTCTTCGATTACGTTTATGAATTTAAGATTAGATACTTTTTCGAAGCTCTTCGGAAACACCAAATGTATAAATGTCACGAGACATTACGACATCAATTTAAAATTTTTGCGTATCTACTTTTTTTTTAAAGATTTCTAAGATTAACAAATTTAGACCATTATTTCCTCAAGTGTTAAATTGAATACAATAACGCGTTTAACATAGTCATCTACACCTTTCTATAACCCACAGTTGAGTACGGGCCTCTCTTTTGCAGTTCCATATGCCTTTTTGCATCGATCACGCACTGACCGGTTAGGGAGATTCGACCAACTAATTCAACAATATCGTCTGCCGTACCGGATGACCAACGCTATGCTAAATGTGTTTATATCGAACGGGAATTATTCAATTATTCGTTTGTATTTGAGAGCAGACTACAGTTAGCCGCAGGCAGCACGCAGTTTATATTTGCCCGAAACGTCAGCATAAAACAACCGAAGCTCGTTATGAGACCGCGAATTAAGCACACTCACATTGAATAGTTCTCTGGTCCAAGAGATGCATAAACACCATAGTAAACTAAGGTTTAGTTTTAGTAAGAATACATTTTCATAAAAGGTACTGACATTGTGCGCCGCGAGGCAAGGTTCTATTACAATAGCATAAAAATATATATTACAACAGTCGGAGGTAAAGACCAAGGACTAATCTAGAACAAATAGCGACTGCTAAAATATCATGCAAGCTCACCTGAATCGAAAATAACTGATGCTAAATACCAGTGAATTTAGCATGAAAATGAGAGTGCAGATATCATGTCGTAAAGGAGGTGAAAACATTAGATGCCGCCAGGCTTAGGTATTACTCCATTGATAAGACAAGCGTCGTTATATTGTAAATGAATAATCTCCTCTACCTTGTGGCAAACGCAAAGGGTCACAGTACCGCTACGCCAGCCGCGGCGGCGCCACCACAGCGAAAGATAATAAGCGCGAATCGCGATACTGTTACACTGTTTTGATGTTATGCAATCCGTCAAGTCAATGACATGTTCCATCTGCGCTGCGGAACTAATGGGCCACGTGACTTCTTTTTAGGCGACCCGATCATTGTTTTTCTTTTAAAATTCTGGTTAAATCCCTTGGGTGTCATTTGTGTCTTGTAGTCGATCTGAAGCTTACTGAAGACGTCTTAGGATTTTGCATTTTTTAAGGATTTAGTTTGGTTTAATATATACATACACATATAAATGATATAATATATACTTTAAAGGACAATATTTGAATCAAATCATGTTTATTTTTGAGTCATTTCCTTAGTACTTGCAAGATACAGACTGTTATTTTATTGTCAGTCTGCCCGTGAACAGAGCGTGTTGTGTAGTCAGACCGAAATATATGGAGTTCAGAACTATTATTCTGAACTTTTTTGTATCGTTGACAGGCGAAGTGTTTAACTTTGACCTAAAATTGGATTAGTTCGTAGAGCATCCACATTCCACTGGTTACGACCCCTCTAGTTGCGCAACACTGCTGATGCCCTATCCGCAGTTCGTGACCAGGTTGCTACAAATCGAGACTTTGCTGTTACATAAAGCAACTGAAAATAGTCAATTGCAAGCATTCTGTTTTCTTGGTCCGGGAAATAATTTTAGTTTCTTTTCATTCTCATTTTGGTCACATATGTGGCCTTTGGTTACACGTTTCCCAATAGTACGTCTTTTTAACATCTTGATTCACTCAATCTCAAGGTATTCAGTTGTAATAGTGTAGTGGTCTTATACACAAATATGTACTAACAGTTATTACTATCATAACATCGTCATCACTTTTCAGCATTCAAGTCAGGACTCGTAAACAACGTCCCGAATCCTTTTGTTCACAAGACGAATACGAATGTTGAACATTTTACTGCTGTTATCTGCAACCTTCGCATATACATACTTTCCTACCGGCCAAATTGAAGTTTCGTGACTGACGTCCCGGTCCCGATCAATCACAGATATAAATCTGTTTCGTGAAGATTTACGCGAGCAATTGTTTAAATTCCAGCCGAGCGGTCGACCGAGAACCGCTGATAAAGTTCTTGGATTCTCCTCTTCAATGATTTATTGTTCAAGTTTTGCAACAGATGGTGTAAAACTTTGATGTCACCTTGAAGATTTAAAAAAAAATAGAGGTGAGAAACCTAAGATCGTGGTATTTGCGAGCGAGTCTAGTGTCGAGTCTAGCATTTAGAAATACATGAGCAATCTAGATTTGGTCTCCACGGTTTCGACCAAATATGGCATCCTATCGA
Organism: Peribatodes rhomboidaria; assembly: GCA_911728515.1. Lineage (NCBI taxonomy): Eukaryota > Metazoa > Arthropoda > Insecta > Lepidoptera > Geometridae > Peribatodes > Peribatodes rhomboidaria. The sequence continues at coordinate 3,053,937 of OU452188.1, read as the reverse complement.
GGTTGATCCAAATGTTATTCGTTTCCATTCACAGCGAGGATTCTGTTTGAGATTATGTGTAACACATGCTCAATATTAAAACAGTTTTGTAGAGTCAAAAGACCATCATCATAACCCATGTTAGTACAAAAGATAAGAAAAAAGTTAAACTGCCACCTGAATACGAATTAGCACTCAAACATAAAGAGAGTTGGTGAAAGTATCATTAAGAACAGCTAGAGGAAGCACTAAACTTTCCTGAATTCCTAAACAAAAATCAAAAACCATAAAAAAGTCTCCACGTCCGACTGCGTGCGTAACGTAAACAATGTAACGTATCTTACGTACTCAAATAACTAGGTATTGAATATTCCGTGCAGCTACCCCAGTCGCAGTGATAGATTGGCTATTGTATTGTCAATGAACATGGTACTGAAATTCTAGCTGGATTGTAATTAAAAGCGTCTAGACAATAGACAATTGTGATCAGGGTCACCTTGTGACCATTGGAGGTTGTCTTTCTGGACGTTGATCTCGGAGCAATTAAGGACATGGGTTGAGATGACGATAATGTTTGATCCTATTCATAAAAGCAAAACGACTCGATCGCCGAAATAGTGCTGGTAGCAAATTTACTGCTGACCACGGCTGTCTTACAAGTTAACATAACAATCAAAAGCTTGCAGCGAAAAGTTATTACGATTCGTTCGGTTTATGAGTAAAAACAATTGACATACTCGTAACTACGAGAAATAAGAACAGTGTTGTGAATCTTTGTGTTGCAATCTGGAGAAGTTTAATATGGGTTTCTTTAAATCTTGTGAACAAGTTCCTCCTAGGTAAACCTGCTTGATCCTATACTACTTATTATCATTGTTTAAAATCAAGCAGTGTGTGGTCAAACGGTCACCGGTTTAGAATATACTAAAAAAACATTGTTTTCCAGTTCTATCTTTAAAAACATAAATTCAAGAAGAACAACGAGATTTTATGGCGTAGTTAGTTATCAGTTATCTTAACATTAGCAGTAACCAGTTTCCATACTGTCATTGACATGCTTTACGTGTGTACGAAACCTTTAATGAAATTCTGGAATTCTCGGAACCCACGTAACTGACAGGAACAAAAGGATTCCTATCAATTTAACCTTGTCGCATTTGTTCCTCATTTACAGCACCATTTGGCACAGAAAAAAAGCTGCAGATGGACATACAAAGGATTCGCGACGATCAATTTAAATTCACGTCAGGCGTTCCCCTACATACGTTTCGTACATATCGCTGGCTTGTCACTTGAATACTAAAGCAAAGCTAAATCTTTGATTTTGTTTACTAAACTTACCCGTTCTGTTATGACTTTTATTCTTGGTCTCATGAGGTTGTTTACTGCTTAGCAGTATATCTGATCATGTCACTAATTGGACATGAAGAGCCTGGATCTATAATAGCCGCTTCTGTTAATGAAAGTACACACTGGCTTCAAGGACGACTAATTATAGAGACAGCAATCTGAAGTGCGATCATAGCTTGTAATCGGAGTTAAGATATTTTATTTATTATATGATCTTCTAAATTCTCTCTACTTCTAAAACAGCGCTGCAGTGGTTTGATTGTCATTGTGAGAACATATAATTATGTGCGTATTTAATGTCATCTGCTACATAACTGGAGCCCGGTGTCTGGCGACAGGCTCGCTCCCTGTCCCGTTTGAGACTGAATATTGTCCGGCCAAGTGTGGGTGTTGTAATACACCTGGCGTGACGATATGTATGTACTATGTATGGTTTGATGACTTGGGACCTAAATCATCATTCTAACATCGTGTATGCACAGAAAGACGATTAATTTATGCGCATGAATTACCGTTATTAATTAGGTCACGAGCAGTTAATGTGACACTGGCCAGCTTGTTACCAACTACCCCTTGTGGAGCGTTCACCTACACTTGGCTGTATGCCAGCTCGTTTAGGTTTCGTTTTTACGTCATCGATTTTTAAGGTCAGTCGGTTGTTGCTAATAAAACAGATTGTTTGATATTTTTCGGGAGTTATTAGATAAGATTTTTAAAGCTGTTATGGATTAAGGGTTTCGACAAACAATGCAAAGAAGTACTTGTTTTAAATGTGTCTTTTACGTCGCCAAATGAGTGATGCATATTAAGTTTACCTAAGACCCGAATACTGGGAGAAAACTATTGGATCATCGATTACGTAACGAATACGAAGAAGGCCCAAAATAAATGAATTGAATAACAATCTAATTTATCAATGGATAACAGCTATAAATCTGCGCCTAGAAATCTGTCTACACCAACACACATTAACATAAACGCAACAGCTACAAGCAAACCTCGCTGCAAAACATTCTTCAACCCTGGCAATTCCCTCACGCCCACTCGTAGCCAGTGGCCACAAAACGTGATGAATCCAATTAGCTGGACCGCACAACAGCGTCATTTCCGTCCTCGACCGAGGCTCCGCACCTCATCGCACCTCTTCAACGTTACCCCGCTCCATCACAACACACACTCGAAAGTCGTGCAGTAAAACCTGACCCTAAGTGCCATTACGTCCTTCCGTGACGTCAGAGCGAAGGCCTAAACGGCTGGCACCGTGTCAAGTGTCGAGAGCGGGTGAACGCACTGCGAGGGTGTAAGCTGTACAGTAAAAGTGGTTAAAGTGGGAAAGTGAAGATTTTTTTTAAAATTTAATCTAAATAATCGTAGAACAGCAAAATGAGTTATAGCGTAAAAAAAACTTGAGCCATGAAAACCAAATTTAATGACTTTACGAGCATGTCCGAATGTCTAAGATCTGGCCGAAAAAGAACACAATCGAAACTAAATTTTAAATACATATTAGGTAAGTAGCTACATTTTTGCAGCTTTCAAAAATAATATATTGAGCGATAAAATCAATATCCTTATAATTTCCAACAGCGTACAAGTAAAAGCAATAGCGGACAACGTAAAGAACTATAAACCAATCCGACACGTTAGGGGCATCGTACAATGGCTTCGGAACAGCTGAACGTTCCCAGTTATGGTTATTACGTAAAGGTTGCCTCACATCAATAATGACGTCACGAACAAGGCCCTTTTTCGTCGATACAATGCAGGGCTTTATCCGACTGCCACTTGCAGACTTAGAATGGACAAGTTGGAAAATTGACATCACACGCTCTGTTTTGGTCGTGATGGAGATGAGATGTGTAAGGAATAAGGAATCTTGATAATTAAAAGTCTGATAACTGGATATTAAAGAATACGAGTTAAGCGAAATATTATTTCTTTATGGAAAACTAGCAACTATCCCGCGGTTTCACCTACGGCAGGCAGAAAGGTACCCTATTTTATTTTCTGTACCTCTGACAACGTGTATGCATTAATGATGATCAGTTGAGTATTTAGGGCGTGAAAGCGTAACAAACATCCAAACAAACAAACTCACTTTCGCATTTATAATATTAGTTAGGATTAGGATAGCCATAAAATCGTTATCAGACAATGTAGAATGATGAAATATCCATTGATTCGATCGTCAATGGCGATGACATGTGTTTTAAAGTTCGAGATAGTCATACTAGTTACGCCTCACGACTGCGCTCGCTATCTTAGAGGAACTGTCTTGAATGTCATCGGAACAAACAGCCGACGTTTTAATTTACGATGAAAGCTATGTCCATTACAATTTTAACTTACATAGAATCGTTTCAGAGTGAAGAAGTAATTAACATACATTACCTACACCTACACACTCACGAGCTTTCGAATTTATAATATTATCGCGATGATGACACACCAACGTGTTTTTAATGCAGCTAATTTACATGAATTTGGTTAGTAGCGAAGCGCAGTAATAGTTCGCAAGGTCAGCGACGAAATGTAGCGAGCAAATTCAGAGTAGTTAAACCCGCAATATTTGAACGGAATAAATCTTCTTGAGAACATTTCAATCAGGAATCAGAATATTGCCACAATGATTAGCATTGAATGTTACGGGCAAGTCACTCTTACATAATCTTTTAAATGAAAAAAAAAAAAAAACGACTACTCGTCAGAACTGGATTTTGACAATGGGACCAATCTGTATTGCGTTAAAAAACCGCTCGACCGATTTGGATACACCTGGGACCTTTAAAAAAAAAAAAAAAATCTCAAATAGGTTCTCAAAAAGGTAAATGTTCCTGTCCATTCAGGTTGCCTGGAAGAGATCGCTTTCAGCGATAAGGTCGCCCATTAAAAACTTAGTTAAGCCTTATTTAGGTACTATTGTAATTATTTTATGTTTTTCATAAAGAGTTGTTGTTGTAGTTGTTGTTGTGTCTTCGAGTACCCGGGAACATCCATGAAAATAAAGATTCCGACGATTTAAGAATCTCCTTAAAATAGGTAAATTTAAACGTACAAGTACAATGTCACGAGTTTTTTCTATTGACAGACCAGACCAATCCCACCTCAGCCTCGCCGTCTGGGACTGCGACCGTTCACTGCAATTGCTCTTCAAAACAAAAGACTATCCAGCCCAATGCATCACAAAAGGTACCCCATGTAGCCCCCTTTGTCCTATCCCCCTGTTTTAGGATGTACAGACACGCCCGTGCTTTATTTCTGTATGGCTTTTATGTCCGTCTGAATAGATTTTTCGATTTGGAAAGTTCAATGGACTCGAAACTAAAGATTAGTTCAAATGACATGGGACTAGCACAGTCTCTGTTATATTTTTTGGGATTGTGTTTATGCTGCATACGTTACAATATATAAAACTGGTGATAAACTTAAAATTTGTTAATAGCTCTATAGTGGTAAAAGACGACCAAAGAAAGTATGGATGAACTGCGTGAAAGACGACATGAATGAAAAGGGTGAGATGACGAATGATAGATACGAATAAAGGAAATGTACGTACTGACTGTACCACCCTTAGAGTGCACACTTTAGTGGGATAAGGGTAGGAAGATAAAGAGGATGGCTAGTGTTGCCGCTGTATACCTCAGGAGGGCTATTCTTTCATGTTGAGTCATTTTTTGTCATTATCTCTCTCGTTTTGAATGTGATAGGAGTGAGAGAGACCAAGAAACATCACGAGCGTCAAGAACACGGGGTCTGCCGCCGGCAGCACTGCTACCTGCGAACGTGGTTTGTGGTGGATCTCGGACTGTGCTGACCCCTAATTTGCTGGCTTCGTTTGCTAGTTATCGTTTTTAGTACTAGATTAGAGACCTACCGTAGACACAGGCCAGTGCGTTCAGATCGTGAGTTGCACCGTCACGCCCCGCGGCTTACTAGTGATGTCTTACTAGTAAACAAGTATCGATAACTAGAAAAGAGTATGAAGTAAGCCCCCTTATTTATGGGGATAGCTTTATAATGACTACATGTAAGTAGCTCCATAATTTATAAAATTGCATGATATTTTTACTGTATCATAATTTTAGCCGGAAGACGTCCACTGCCGGACATAGACATCCTCCAATGATCTCTACAACGACTTGCTGTCTATCCGTCACTAATTTACATGACGCACGTATTTGTAGATGCACTTTTCACTTGACTACCGTGTAGGCAAATTTCGTTTTTAGGCACATGAAAGTGTTTCATGTGGTTTGTAAATATGAAAGCCTTAGGTACGCCACTGTCGATAAAATGACCATACGCTCTATGGCACATATTAAACCATAGTTCAGGTAGAGCGCATCACTAGCCCGACGCTTCGTCAAGGGATCAATGACACCGCGACGTTAGTTTTTGCCGCGACCCGTGAGCCGCTTCCTGTCATCTAATGAGATGCTGCCGAAACTACATCATACTCCGTTACTGCAGTCTCTTCACAACCCTGTCAAGGGAAATGTCTTTATTCGTGGCTGAGTGTTTCTCCGCGTTCAGATTTCTATCATATGAGAAGCGAAGACGAAGACAAGCTCGAAGGACCTTTTTTTTTAGCAGAGCAATCTTTACCAATATCGAAGTGGCAGCGACATAGTCCTTTCTACATGGCAGTATTTTACGGAGTTCCAACCAAACATTTTTTAAGAATAGAGTTGAATATTCAACTTCGATCGTTTAGCATGAGAATTCAGTTCGATCATTGGATATGAGCAGTTATTCACCGTCACATCTGTCTTCTATAATAACGCGAGGCGATCGATCCGATAGACAAATAGCGAACAATAACATTGCTTCCTCATTCTTTACATAATTTTATGCGATAGCGCCTTGCTATGAGACTTTACGAAAGGAAATTGATGTTTGTTGCATCTTATTGACATTAATTGAGTACATAAACAGGTTCTTAGTCCGCACTAGTATTTTTCACACTATAGTGCCGGCTAATTACCTGTTCATGTATTTACTATTTGGCCTACCTCATTTTCTTACGTCATAATTGGCCTAATTTTATTAATGATGCCAATTTACTGACGTTTATTTTTGTCGTCGCCTAAAGACAATTAAATCTCATGGCAAAGTTTAAAATGACGTATGTCATTCATATTTACATATATACGAGTATATACGTCGATAAGCTCATTAAGTGACCCATGTTAACTCAGATAAAATAGTTAAAATCAACACAGATTAAATCATCGATGATATCATTCACCTAATATTGGCCTTATGTTATCTCTATAACGTCCAAAGCCAAAACACAGATAGCGAAAAAGCTAATTTATGTCAACACTAGCCTCGCCCCGCGGTTTTACCCGCGGCTATACAGTATCCTATGTGCTATTCTAGACTATAATCTATCACTGTGCCAAATTTCATCCAGATCTGTTCAGCCGTTCTGGCGTGAAAGAGTAACAAACATCCAGATCCAGAACAATCCATCCATCCATTCATACAAACTTTCGCGTTTATAATATTAGTAGGATTGTCAACTAACTTCATATTTCTAATTACTGAACTGCGGAAAGCGATGGCCAGGCAGACAATCAGCTCGGTCACCGCATGACGTTGTGAAGGCGTCAGGAATACAGTAGATGACACTGGCAAAGTCAGAATCATCGTAAAAAAAAAAAAAAATTGAGAACAAGACCATAGTAAACATTGTAAAAAATAGAGTTGGTATAGCGAACACATTTTGTCAATTACGCAGGACAGGAACGCGAGGCAGATAATTTTGTCGCGTGTTTTATTTGAAAATCTGAACTTATTTGTGAAAAACGACTGTCGCTTTAATTTATTTTTCCTTTTTTTTAGATGACGCAATATTTAACACAAAGCGAGTGTAGTATTGTCGAGCGCCTGTGTGTGATTGAGAGGATGCTGGCTAGCATCCTCGCGGTGTACTACTATGCCAGTTCGAGAAAGTCTAGTATGAAATATAAATTTATGAGCAACAAAAATAAATTAAAAAATTTAATAGCCTCCGACACCAAACATAATATGTATGTAGCTAAGGACACTCCCGACTAAGTTACCTATCAAACAGAAAGAAAACGAAATCGGTCTGTGCGTTCGGCAGCTACACACACACACACACACACACACATATACACACAGAGAGAGAGAGAGAGAGAGAGAGAGAGAGAGACAGAGAGAGAGAGAGACAGAGAGAGAGAGAGACGTCACACTTATAACAGCCTGTCGTTTTTGCGTTGGAACTTAAAAACTAGACAAAACGAAATGCTTCAAAATTTACATTCAAATCAAACATCCAACCGCCAGCCTCAGCCAATACAAATCGCCGTGCATAGATACCGCTAAATGATCCTTTGATGTTCAATGTGTTTGCTTAAACGATTTTCGATTGCAGATTTATGTATCTAACTGTTGGTGTAATAAAACTTAATTGATTGCGGTGGTAAAATACAAATGAGCTATTATTGGTGGTGATTGAACTAAAAATGATAAAAGCAGTTTAAAAAAATAAATCAAAAATGTTTATGCCATTATCATCATCAGCCCGCAATGTAATGTTTGGATTAATGGGTGGTCTGAATTTAATTAACACCAGGGAGATTACCACGAGTTTTGATAGCTACCCAGTTCCTTAACTTTTCCGTCTGGTACAATTTATTAAAGTATATGAACCCAACGAGTGGCTGAACGATGGCAGCCTAGTTGGGAGAAGGTCCGCCTCTTAAGCCAGAGAGAGCGGGTTCGAACCCAGCCGACGACACGCACCAATTTGTTCATTATGTGCGTATTGTATGTCATCTACTACATGACTGGAGCCCGGTGTATGGCGACAGGCTCGCCCCCTGTCACATTTGGGACTGAATATCGTCCGGCGAAGTGTGGGTGTTGTATTACACCACCCTGCCAGCCCCCTCGGGGGAAAGGCGTGACGATATGTATGTATGTATATATGTATGAACCCAAACGAAAACGAAAAAGTTTTTGTAACTAATCAAAACTCACGGTAAGGGTGCAGGTTAACCACTGGGCTAATAAGAAAAAACTTAGTTATTTTTTAACTCATCCTCGCCCACTGCTAAACATGATTCCAAACCCGGATCAAAAACAAAAATGTTGACAAACATTCTACCCATAATGTTTTCGACAATATTACGTAGTACCTCCAAGCCAGGGCACTACGCCTGTACGCAATGCCACCCCAAAATTATCATAAAAAGCCCATGTAAAAACAAAGATACGCCACCGGAGTCGGAAGAGTGTAGAGGAACAATATCATCCGAGCTCCAAAACAAACACAATGTGCCACTTTTACTAGGCGACAATCTTATTTACACCCAACCGAGCGCCACTGTGCCCTTACGCACTCTGTGAAATTTAAGTACAATTTCAGGTAGTTCAAAAACCCGCCGCGCTCGGAACAAAATTGTCGGCATTCGTAACGAGACACTGTCAAGTAGCACCAAATGGAAATTGATGCCAAGAAAATCGCGGAGGATAAAAAGAAAACCATTCCAGAGACGTTTTACTTATCTCAAAAAGACCTAAGTATTTATAGAAATGTGGTAAAAATATCGACATCAAGTTTAATGTTTAAACACCTTCGTGTTTGTAAGACACATTTTTTGTAAGAAAAAGCAACAGACATAAAACATAATTTCCTCCGCTTCCATATCTCTGACGCTTCGTGAACTTACATCATTCGTTCATTCTTTAGAACGGTTCCGCGATCTGGTCTAAATTTTAGCATCAGGAAGCGTCAAGTTATTAAACTGGCCACAAAATCAACATACAAACATCAACCTCCATCTCCACTCTCGAAATCAAAAGAGAATCCCAAAATACATTCCGTCGTAGATTTACAATCAACCTCACACGACGTGAAGTTTAGAAACATTGTGATAGGTGTTTTATTCGATGACTTTTATAGCTTGTATCTGGTAAACAATGGTCGGGTAGACGAAGGCATGGTTTTGGAGATGCGCTGGAATGTGTACGCTGTCCAGGTGGTTTTACTAGATACTACAAAGTGGAACGTCCATTCTGTGCATTAAGTTATTATTTACTAAAAAGATGACACCGCAATATCAGAATACCAAATTAACATATCATCAGCAAGAGAAGTCGTAACTAAGGTATTGAAAGAATCTAAGGACAGAAATATGCACTTTTTCAAGTTTGACGAAGAAAATGATGAAAATATGACAAAAAGCAACAAAAAAGAAGCACCATACTTTTTTTGGACAAAGATCTGAGCAGGTCCATAAATCTGTTGTTTCTCTGTACATTAACTATTGTGCTGTCTGTTACTGTCTTGATGACGAAACTTTTAGGATATAGATTCGCTAGTCGCGGTTAGAAACATAGAAGTGGTTACGGGTATTTGGTTTCATACGAACTGAATATCCAACGTCCGAAATAGTAAATGACCCGTGAAACTCTTAGAAAAGAACGCTTTCATTAATTACTGGAACAATGGGTAACAACTAGGTTGGACCGGTCCTAATTAATGTACAATTATTACGCGTGTTTTTAGAATTTAATAAAACTGACCTAAATGTGCTTGGGGTGTTAACTGAAGGTCGCTTCGAGCAAATTCCAGATGTTTAATCGTTAAGTCTAGTGAATGTTCCAAGCGATTTAATGTTAGTTACAATTACTAGTGACGTTAGTTAAAATTAGAATACCTATCAGAAGTTTCGGAACCTAACAGAAACGTAGAGAACAAGAATTAAGATTATGAAAAGAAGCTGGACCGAAAAGCAGCTGTCAGCAACTTACAGTGGTAAAATTATTTTTACAAAAACTTATCAAGGAACATCAAACATAGTATTGCACAACACACACGTACTGCACCTATCGCTTGCGTTGAACTCAAACCTACCATGCATTTCAATCTCAATCACAATTTTTCAAAATCAATTTTAAACTTTATCACTCAAAGATAAAGTCCACATGAACCGTGACTATCAGCGCGAGGAGTCTCGGGACCCACTTTCCTTGATTGGTAATTCGATCGGCGGAGGGAAAGCAGGCCGTAAGTAAATGAATCCGATGTGAACATGGGGTGATAAATTGTCTCGTAGATCTAAAGGGGCAGCTCGCCATGTCCGTAATATACGTGAACGTGAGCAATCAGGTTTACATGTTAATACAATTTATTGCAATTAAGTAGACTTTTTGTAGTTAATTGAAATAAAGTAGCAGTAGTGGAGATAGAGAAGTAAGATTTTGACAATTTGGCAGAGGTGTATACAATACCCATACTCTGTCGGACGATATTTAATCCCGAATGTGACAGAAGCGAGCCTGCCACCACACGCTGAGCTCCAATTATATAACAGATGTTGATGACATTAAATACGCACAAAATTATTCCAATTTGGTGATCAAATTGGTGGCTGGGATTGAACCCGCTTCTCTGGCTTGGCAGCAAGCCTTCTCCAACTAGGCTATCATCACTGTCATAAAAAATCATGGCATACGTCACGGTTAAATGAACATAATACATTTGTAACAACTGAAAAACAATTCAAAATTATAAATACGATAAGTTTAAATTAGCATCATCATACTCTATGACTTCTTCCACCAAAAATGTAATGCTACGTTCAACGGATGCTAATGAGATTGTTATTAGAAACTTTATACTGTAAGCAGCAAGGTTCAAAATGAGTCTTTTCCAGGCATATAATTCTAATTCAAGCCTTTCCAGTGAATTATATTTGGTTGTAATGCTATTCGATAGAATTTATTGCAATGCGGTTGATAATACGATATGTTTAGTTGCGGAATACGTGGTCGATGAAAGGTTGTATGGGAGAAAGCTTGTGATTTAGATATATCTACAGAGAAAGGTCTAAACTAGACGAGAAATTTACGACTTCGAAATTATTAGGATTAAGAAATTCTAGTACTCCATCAAAACAACGTTAAACGTTAAACGTTAATGTTACTTGTTACAAGCTTTTTTTAATTATAAAAAATGCTGATTTGTGTGAGCGAGAGAGCAATAACGCCCGTTAAAGGCTCTCACTGTAAATAGACTCAAAAAAGCTGCAATCAAATTACACCAAAACGAATTAACTACAAAGTTAAAGTTTATTTTAAACTTTGTGAAAACAGCTGACGTTATAATGGAGAATGATGACTCAAGCAATTATCGCAAAGTGCTCGAGTAAAATGGTAGACAATCTATTTACTCCAGTTACTAAAGGTAATTTTCAAATTACTCTTATACATGGTAAAAGAAATAAAAGCAGGAAGGGAAGTATATATTTTTACCTGATTGAGCAAGAGGGAGGGTTATATTTTTCGAGTGTATGTGTGTGAGTTTGTTTATATGTATGTACATATGTATGTATGTATGAGGTTTCTATGGCAAGTCCTACAGCCTAAACAGCTTGATGAATTTCGACATGTGAGGTGTCATTTGTCTCGTCTTGATAGTGGTAGTGACATGGGGTAAAACATTTTGCAGCCGGGTTTTTTGTTTTTCTTTAAATAATGTTACTTACTCGTTTCTGTCCAGTTTTCACTCGGAGACGCTCATCAAGTAACAGTTAATTCGAGAATGAGATACAAGGCGGAAGCAAATATTACAATCATTAAAAAAATACTACAGAAATGTCAAATAAATAGTTATCGATGATGATGATATAATACAAAAATCAAACAAAAATATTTTCAATCATCATAAACATAATGAAAGGTCCACAAGAAACAGATGGAGAGCGAGATGAAACTTAGAATCAAACAAAAAACCTGAACCGTGGGAATCGTGTTTGAATCACTGACTCTTAAAGGTACCTTAAGATAATTGTTTTCCTTTTGTTCAGTTTCGATAGTAAGTTTATAAAACACTAGTTGCGTCCCAGTGTGTTACGCGCAGCCAAAAAGTACCCTATGTGCTATTCCCGACTATAACCACTCTGTCTAATTCAAATAAAAAATGGAAATCTAAATTTTAATCTAGATTAAAAATCTCTATGTCATAATTTGTCCAGATCCATTCAGCTGTTCTGGCGTGATTGAATAACAAACATCCATCTATCAATACATATATCGTCACGCCTTTTCCCCGAGGGGGCTAGCAGAGGTGTACTACACCCACACTTCGGACGATATTCAGTCCCAAATGTGACACGGCGAGTCTGTCGCCATACACCGGGCTCCAATCATGTAGCAGATGACATACAATTCGCACATATGCTCACACAATGAACAAATTGGTGCGTGCCGTTGGCTGGATCCCAACCCACTCCCTCTGGCTTGAAAGGCGGGCCCCTTCTCTGACTAGGCTATCATCCATTCAAAATTACGTATTTAGAATATTAGTGTGATGATTTAAAAAAAATAACAAAAAATGTTCTGGTCCCGATTGACAGGAGACAGATGACACAGTAAGAGAGGTAGTGACAGTGTGATAGACTCTAGTTAAATCGATAGTGAAGAATGCTGAGGATGATGATGGTAATGATGTCGTTGAAGGTTATTATTTTTGCCCTAGTGGTGTGTTCACTTACGAGTAGGTATGCATGAAATCTTCATTCATAGTTTAGAAGCTTGAAGTAGTAGTACATTAAAGTAAGTAAATTACCTGAAACAAATAAAATCTCATTAGCAAACAGAACAAAAAAAATGTTAATACTTAAGCAAAATGTATTTAAACCAAATTCGAGCAGTGTTAAATTATGTCATTTGACTTACACGAAAAACAGTTGTACCGGAAAAGACATGTACATTGCACAAACTAAGTTTACCTTGAATTCTTTAGATTTAGGGCCGAATTCACCATTTATGCTACTAATCGAGATTTATTAAACTAAGTTTAGTGAAATGCAAAATTACTGTTTAACCTCAGTTTTTCACGTAAACCAAGTTTAAAATGAGCTAATCGCGTTTATATTCACTGGTGAAATCGGCCCTTAGAATGCCAATTTGCAATAGAAACAACGTTTCGCACTCATCGGTCTCTACTAAGTTTCCCTGTGTCAGGGATGCCATGGAACACACATATAGACATTGACAAGTAGCACCAAGACCAAAGTAAAATAAATAACCTGGCTACAAAATACTACACTTCCACTATCAAGACGATACAAATGAGACCTCACATGTCGAAATCCATCAAGTTGTTTAGGCAGTAGGGCGCGCCAAAAGAAACCTTACATGTATATACATACATACCCACATACATACATACATACATACGTACCTAATTATATTTACATAGACTCGAATAATATAATCTTCCTTTTTGCTCAGTCGGGAAAAAAACATCATTCAAACATTATCCCAGCTGAAATCTTACCTAATTATTCTTGCAAATATAATATTCTCGAAAGTATACCACGTATTAGATTACTATCAACGGTTGACAGCGAGCATGATTTGAACCGTTATTGTTATGTCCCGATACTCTCGCTTTCAGCTTTTTACGGCGTATTGTTGGTGATATTTATTTGACACGCATTGTTTTGGTTCACAGCTTTCAAGTACATGTGGTTGTGAATTTATATGCTTTCGTTAAGTGTGTTAGATTACTAGGAGTTATAGAATTATGTGATTGGAGATTACTCCCAATGCCAACTATGTTTTTGCCATATTAGCTTGAAGCCTTGAGACATTTCGAATAGCAATGAAAACAAAGTTATACAACGAGATTAATGTACTACGTACTAGAGGAGCTGATCCAAACAAAAACCGTTACGCAAATTTATGAAGTGCGGGGGCCTGCCCATCGTGGGCTGACCGCAGGTTTGCTGCAGCGTTGGCTACTGAATTGCTAATTTGCGGCCGTCCAGGTTCACACCTTGTTCCCAGTAAATTAGCGCTGCTCTGTACACAACCACACTGCACGCGTGGCAGGATCCCACTAATGCAAGGTGCAAGGATTTCAGTGCACTGGAGTGGACGAAAGTTTGTGAAAGATTTCATCATTCAATGAAATCTAGTACATAGTACATATGTTTATGTCGATACTGATATAAAGAGAGGAAAGATGGTGCCAAAAGTCAACGTAATTTTGAGTTCAATGTTCAAGAGAACATTCCGCCATAGTAGAACAATTGACACAAATCGTAATCAATATTTTAATTTCAACTACGACCCATTCATAAAAACACTAATTGTTTTGATTGAAACTAACAGTTGTACAATTGATATGATTCGCAAAACAGTTTTTACTATTTGGATAGGTACTTCATAAAGACAAACAAGACAATTGAGTTTAATGATCTTATACTGAATTTTAATTTGAGTACGAATTGTTTGATGATGAGATAAGCATGAAAATTAGCATCATTTTTGTATATTGTTTCAAACTCTTTGTCTGCTTTTGTTTTTTTAATGTTGTTTTACAGTTAAGTAATGCTTGATTCTACTCAACTCTAATTGTCATCTTAGTATTTTTTGTAAATTCTGACATCAGGGTTACGACTGGGCTTATACGAATTTGCTTGCTTATTGTCATAACTTCTGCTTTTAGCACTTTTGTGGAATTCAAACCTACTTTTTCTGATTTATGTACGTTTTTTATAGCCTCTTTAGTTTCTGATATATCTCTTTGCAACATCTGAAATATTCTCTCCCGAGCTTGATTTAATATCACAATTAATATCATCCTTCCCATCGACCCCATGGCACTTTACGTTCCCAGGAAATTGTGTCATAATTATGTCGAAACTGGCACTCTATCTCGGCAAATGAGAAATTTCAGGTGATCAAGTTTCGTCGGGAAGATACTGAGGGCGAAATTAATCGTGAGGTAATTATGAATATAGGTCAGGGTGGTTGAGTTAATGGAGAATATTACAAGCTATTAGTCGTAAATGCTACCGGAGTAGCGTTTTGCGAAATATAAAAGGACACTATTAATCTGAATTAGAGATTTGACGGTTGAGATTAATTTTGCTAGCTTGCTAATCTGCTAAATTGTTGAGTAATCGTGCATGGAGTACTGTTCGCACCTTTGGGATGGATCGGCCAAGTACCAGCTCGAGGCGTTGGAGTCCATCGAGAAACGTGCAAAGAAGCTCATTGGCAACGACTCCCTTGTCCAGGCCAAACTTCAAAGTTTGGATCATCGGCGCAAGGTTGCTAGTCTATCGGTTTTTTATCGGATACATTTCGGGGAGTGTGCATCTGGTTTGCATGACCTTATTCTCCCTAGCCCGTTCTTCTATAAAACAACCAAGAGTACGAAAAAGCGGCATCGTTTTATGGTTGACATACCTACAACACGCACGAAACGCTTTGGTTCCTCATTTCTCATACGGACCCTTAGAGTGTGGAATACTCTGCCAGACTGTGTATTCCCTGACACTTATAATCTGGGTGTCTTCAAGTCTCGAGTGAATCGGTTTCTTCTAGGCAAGCGTGCTCCATCGTAGGCCGCATCACTGCTTATCATCAGGCATGTTGGCGGCCAAACGCAAGCCTATTATGTAATAAAAAAAAATATAAAAAAAATTTGAGGTTAGATATTTTTTACAGCAGAATATGGAATATAAAATTACTTTAGATGGGAACTTCGAGATAATCAATATGTGAAAAAAATCAGTGCATAATTATTTTGTTTCTAGTTAATTTGTCTACTTTCTGAAATTGATGTGGGATCGTGATTAATGATTTTCTTGACAATATAATTAATGGGAACTGCTGTAAATAGAACATGTCAGCTTCTGGATTCAGATCTATCACAGACCTCTATTACTAAAAATTACATAATTTGTTTTTAAAGCATCACAAGTCACGACTCACCTCAAGTCTCGTATGGCGTAACTCTAGAACAGTCAGAAACACAAAGCAGAAGCACGCTTCAAATTATAATTTAAGGCGATTTATGAACATTCTACCGGAAGTTAACGTGACTGGTGTTTAACTGTTTACAGTTCAACTTTCCCAAAATAGGCGAGCCTCTGTTCTGTTTCATATCGTATTAGCGAATGCATTGCTTTTTTGGGTTTAGTGTTGAGACGAAACTTTTATAGGGAACCATTTAGCTTTTCGGAATACACAAATTAGCTGGCATTAGGCGAAAAGACAGACTAATTTATTACGTTGGTACTATTAACCTCACACAATTTGCTATTAGGTACCTATGGAATTAAGTTCATCTATTTCAAGTATTTCCGAGTAACTAGAACATGGGGTTCTTCAAAAGGGCTGTAAATAGAGTCCTTAAAGGTCGGCAACGTTACTGTGATGCCCCTGGTATTATAGGTATTCATAGGCAACAATGATCGCTTACCATCAGGCGGTCCATTAGCTTGTTTGTCACCTAAGTATGACATTTGAAAAAATTTACTAATTAAATGGGGTATAGATTTTCAGTCTTAACTATCTTCTTTATTTTTAACAGACAAGATGTACGTATAGGTCTTGTATCACATTCACAGCATCACAGCTAAGAGCCGATAAGCTTGCTAGAAGTAATTTTGCAATGAAGAACAATTTTAGGAAAATGATGGTTCGTAACTTTAAGTACGTGAGTATATTTTGTAAACAAACAAAAATTAATTTGAAAACATGACGTTAAACGAGTATATGTGGCCCACGTCGATCCTTTAATAAAATCACGAGTGTTCAAAGCCGTTTCTATGCCTTTGGCTCTAAATCTGACATCATTAATAATTAATTTGTTTTCGGTTGCCTGGTTTATATCGATCGGCTTCACGTCAAGCGGCTGACTGACATTGCGAGCTACTTCATCAATTTACAATTGAAGAACACAGCACAATTAATCATCAAGTGAAAGAGCGTTCTGTTAGACTTTTATGGAAGTTTCATTATTGTCTATGAATGCTCATGTCACGCAATTTTTATGGCTCTATTTGTTTTGGTTCAACGGTTACAGTCACGTGCTTCGTTTAAAGTTTATGTATTAAATGTAAGTTATGTGTAAGTTTATATAGGCCTGCATGCGGGCCTTACTGTTGTCACTTATTTTTCTCAACTTCTTCGTCTCTCTCTCTCTCTCTTACACACACACACACACACACATACACACACACACTTTGCTCTATCTTCGAGATTGTGTTCCACCTCACACTGTAGCTGTCGACATTATCCTTCTTGATTTTTTTCTATTCATGAAAAAATAAATACGCCAAGTAGCGAGAACTCGCTTGTCTAGGGTTCCCTACTCGTAACATTGTCAACACGGAACCGTAAAATTATTAAAACAACTATGAACATTTTGGTGTGCAAACTATGGATTCCTAGGCACCTCCGGAACCTAGGCAGAATGCATTAATAAGTTTGTTTACAGACACAGTTCGTCGAAGCATAGCGTCCACTTCTTATGGTAGATAAGTTGATAATATCAAGCTAGGTAAATAGTTTTCACCACATCACGAGTGCTCCATTAGGGTCTCTCCAATCTACCGTTGTAAACGAATTACAAAGCAGCGCAAAGCCAGCCGGTAAACTGCTGCCTTGATAGCGTGGGGTGACCACGACTGAGCGCTTAAAATAGACCAGAATTAAAGGCTCGATACTCTTTAAATACTTGACTATGACATGAACAAGTAACATTATTAAAAGAGAAGCAAGAAACCCGACTGCAAAATACGAATTAATAAAATTTAGTACCCTATGTCATATCCACTATCAAGACGACTCAAATGACACCTCACATGTCGAAATCCGTCAAGCTGTTTAGGCTAAAAACCGTGCCAAAGAAACCTCATAAATCCAGACATACATTTGAAAAACGTAACCCTCATTCTTGCGTAATCGGGTAAAAAGAGCTAAACCCTGTATTCAACGCAGAGGAAAGTCAATGTTGTAGAGTTAATTTATCCTATGATCTTCAGTCATTAGGCATTACTATTGATCTCGTATTTACATGCTTGGAATTTCATAATTGTTTTAATATTTTTTGGCATAATTCTTGCACTAATATGAAATAACGACACACATCGACTCATCTCATCGCCGTACCAATCTGCGTTCGTTTTTATAATAAAATCCCCAATTAAAAATTCAAATCACATGTAAAAATAATGTAATATTCTCTTTTCATTAAGAAAAGAGAATATTACAAGGTTAACAATTATTTAGAAGACAAAGGTGTCTTGAGCCTTTCATTTCCGCCAAGTATCCACTAGTACATAGATATTGATTTAATATGATGTTATCTAGTTGAAAGTCAAAATTTGTGAAACAATTTATTTTGAATAAACAAAAAATCCGCTGTTTCAAGACTGTTCTTCTGAGTAGTGGCTCTTTTTCCGAACAAGGCGGTTGAGTATTTAAGAAAACTTTGACGGTCACAAGTGTATCTTCAATACCCAATTGAGTAAAAACGTTTTGACTTTGAAATCTAGTTCATTACCTACGCTTAGTGACAACACCCAGAAAAATTAAAACTATCTCATAGCTCATCTAATCTAAATCGCATGGTGTCCGGAGTCCAGACTCCATCGCTACGCATCTAATGCAATAATAGAGCAATTTCAGCGTCGCATCGCCCTCACCGCACCACTCAGGCTGGCGGTAACAGCAAACACTGTCTGCAGTTCTGCATACATAATTACTTAGGTAAATGTTTCTAACAGTAGAAACTAGTTAATTAACTATTTGATTGTTTGACAAAGTCATTGTTGACAAACCTTAGCAGGGTTACGATTTGTGTCCATATTACTTCCTAGTAACATGATTACTTGGAAATTCTTTCCAGGTAACAGCTTTGCTTCCATTAGTTTTCTAGGAGTTAAACATCCTTGTTCCCGTCACTCTAGCGGCAAACAATTAGTAAGGCTTACTGTGTTCCTAAGCTACAGGGTATTAGTCACAGTTGTACGCAGTAAGAGCACTCTACGACTCGACGAAAGTCCAGAATTATCATTTATCACTGGCCAAAGGCCATTGTTACTGGACAAGTGGATATATATGAATCCTCTACATCTAAGCCTGATCTTACGTAGGCAAGTAGTTAACATTTTTAGGTTTGAAAATGAGCAAAATCTGTCAAGGAATTGTAAGGTATAGGATTAATGGCCACTGGCACTAAATATAAGAATTGCCTAAGTCCTTGCTTAGCTAGTTTAATCTACTCCTAGCTAGCTCCTACCTACATTTTTTAACACGAACGAAAAGCCATTCTTTAGGAGAATCTCAATTTTATTTCGCTAGAAGTAGTTTAAAACTAGTTACAATTCTTATATTTAGTGCAAGTGGCGATAAGAGTTCTAAGAGAGCTGAAATGACTAACGGACTAGTGAAAATCTTTCTCTAGACGATCACCAATCTTCCTAACCAGCTAATTAGATAATAGATGTAAGGTTACGATGGGGCTGACATAGACATGTAGTATAAAAAAATATTTAGTAAAAAAAGTCACGATGTCTCAGTTCTAATATTAATGTTGACCTCATCGATCGAAAAAGGCGAATGGGAGGTTTATTTTCCTTTCAATTAAGATACAAATAAGTAATGATAAAGTAGAGATAAGTACTAGTAAACTAGAGGTAATAGTCAATATCGTTAACAGCTATCACACTAAAAAAGTAAGAAAACTGTGCAATAAACTACACTGTGACGTTAAGGAGCATAAACGACCTATTACCAGGTTCAAACCGGCACACCTGTCTTGTTCTCACGTACCTTTAAACTGGAGGTAAGTCGCCCTTATTTATCGTAGTACGACAGTTGTAATAGGGGAAGCAAAAAGGTAAGGCCAATATTACCCCTCATAAATCTTCGGAACGTCCTGAAAGTTTCCGTAAAATGATCGAAGATATTTGGGCTACTGAAGCTCTTTTCTATTTCTTGACTTTTAAGCAAAGCGGCGCAGGTGGTCAAATATGTCCAGTGAATGTCCTGAAGGGATTGAATAACAGAGTTTTTGCCAGGATTTTAAGATGACTGTGACATACAAAACAGACAGACAATCGACGTCTCAAAGGTATTCTATGTTGTGTTAATCACATGATAACACAACTTACGATAAGTACCTTTTCTAAGTTATTTTTAGGTAATTAATTAATCTGACGTTATTAAAACTTTTTTGTGATTTTAATCGCGGAAGAACATAAAAATAATTAATAATAATATTTATTGACAATAATGAAAGCATACGTACATACAAAATCATAATATTCAAAAGAAATATTTGGTGGTGGAATGAATTGGTTCTAATTTTAAATTATTAAGGTTCCGTACCAAAAAGGTATTATTACTATCTTGAAATTCTGTCAAAACAATCTGCTTGCAATTAAGAATTTTCAAAAGAAAATTCGCCGGAACACAACGCACGCAAATAATATTTACTCAAACTCCAAGATCATCAATCCACGTCAAAAGTTGATAATACCCGCATTTTTACAGCACGAACAAAAGTTCACAAAAGAGTCGTTACCCTGACTTCACGTAGCTAATCTGCTCAGATTTCAGTCGGGTTTAGTACTAGCAATTACGTCTGAAAGAACTCAGCTCGAGCTGTAATGGGGAAGATAAAAATCTCATTTACTAGAGATCCTAGAGTTTAAACCTCTCGAGAATTGAAAAACACGAGGATTTGAGAGATCCATTGGGCAAATTTTAGTTACGGTCTGCTGGTTTTAACATCAGTGGCTATAGGGGTAGATTTTGTTGGACTTGACAATTTCTAAAGTAAATCCAACTTTGAAAGCTTTAATATTTCAAAGAGCTACCATTTTCTGAGATAATGAGAAGAAGGTAGAGCGATAGTAAGGGAGGAATATAGAGAGAAAAGCCTATTTTCCGACAGAAGGATAAAAAAGACAGATGAAGGTAGATGATGATGATTTTCTCTAATATGGAAACGAAAACGCAATATCTTAGTGCTGAATACAGTCCAACAGAATGATACAAGTTGTTCAATTATTTGAGCTAATTTAATAAAGTAAGGTCAACTAACAGATAAAATTGACGACGGCGATAAAACAATTTGGTAAGTGCTAAATAAGTCGATTATTAACTTATAACAGTATCTGCAAGCCATTTCCGATTTATTAATATCGATTTTAATCTGCGATTACGTCCGATACATGACTAACTGACATTAATGTCCTTTCTTAATTAAAGCTATTTCCTGTAGAGCTTTATTATATGGTTAATTATAGTGGCGGTGATTTACTAAGACAATGCAGAATTTGAATAAATCATTAAAAAATATATTTACTGGCAAAAGTTGTTTTACAACACAATAATGAGAGAGAACTACAGCACGATATATAAAGTACTAGCTGTTACCCGAGACTTTGTTCGCGTTTAGTCAGAAAATAGTTTCCAAAAGGAAACCGTCAAGAAAGGTTTTTAGAAAATAGTATTCAAAAACCTTCCAGGAAGGTTTTTGGATACTATTAGGTCCTTACGTATGAAATTAGCGTTTTGTCGTACTGATCAATTTGATCTGAAATATCTCCTCTTTGGTTAAGAATTCGAAATTCAAATTAATAAATTCATTAAGCTGGTTTTTTTTTCTTTGGAATACAGTCATTCATTTGTTATTTTCCTCATTATTTTTTCTTTGGCGTCGCTTATTACCGCGCAATGGAAAACATGAAATATCGGTATATTTACGAGTACGAGTTCTACCGTGGCACCAGTGCTGCAGAAACAGCTCGAAGAATTAATGATGTGTACGGCGCTGGTGTCGCTAAAGACAGCACGGTACGTTTTTGGTTTCAACGTTTTCGTTCTGGAAATTTCGACCTTAAGAACCAACCCCGTGAACGGCCGGAGATCAAAGTGAAAAACGAAGAATTAAAGGCTATTGTGGAAGCGGATCCATCACAAAGCACTTCAGAGATAGCAGCAGGCTTCGGGGTAAGTGACAAAACTGTATTAATCCACTTGAAGCAAATCGGGAAAGTAAGAAAACTCGAACGATGGGTACCTCATGAATTGAGTGAATCGAACTTGCAAACACGGGTCGCCTGCTGTGTTACTTTGCTCAACCGACACAATAATGAAGGGATTTTAAATTGAATCATTACTTGTGATGAAAAGTGGATATTGTACGATAATCGAAAGCGCTCATCGCAATGGCTGAACCCTCGAGACCCAGCCAAATCCTGCCCTAAACGAAAATTGACTCAGAAAAAGTTACTTGTAAGTGTTTGGTGGACTAGCGCCGGTGTCGTTCACTACAGCTTTCTTAAATCTGGCCAAACGATTATGGCAGATATCTATTGTCAGCAACTGCAAACCATGAAGGAAGAACTAGCTGTTAAACAACCGAGATTGGTCAATCGCTCTAGGCCACTGCTGCTTCACGACAACGCAAGACCACACACTGCACAACAAACAACCACTAAGTAAGCTGAGCTACAATTGGAATGTCTGCGACATCCACCGTACTCCCCGGACCTTGCTCCAACAGATTACCATTTCTTCCGGAATTTGGACAACTTCTTACAAGGAAAAAAATTCCACTCCGATGCAGTAGTCCAAACCGCCTTCAAAGAGTTTATTGATTCTCGCCCCCATGGTTTTTATAGTAAAGGGATCAATGAACTACCCATAAGATGGCAAAAGTGCATAGATAACAACGGTGCATACTTTGATTAATTAAATATATTTTACAAAAAAAAAACGACTTTTTATTCCTCCCGTACAAAACGCCAATTTCATACGTAAGGACCTAATATTTTGAAACAGAGACAGTAGGAGGAGAGACAGTATACTGTAACTAATTATCAAATTTCATATCAAATCCGTTCAGCGGTTTAGCCGCGAAAAGCCCACATACAGACAGAGATAATTTCGATTTTATAATAAGTAAGAATTAAATTTTTGGTTTTGACAATTGGAGTAGGCTCAGCGCAGTTCTGCGTAGAAGAGGTTCACGCAGTGTTCGTTTTTAGGCTACCCGATTGCTTGAGCTAAGGTCAAGAATTTACCGCTCAAAGAAAAGATCTGTCACTTTGTCTGTAACTGTTATCCTGTATCCCAAGCGGCTCCTACTCGCAAAACTAAAAATAGTTAAATAATTTAACAAATAACATTATAAAAGAAAAACAAAAACTTTTCGATTTCACAACGATTCAGACAACAAAGACGATTCAAATGACACCTCGCATGTCGAAATCCATCAAGCTGTTTTTAGGCTATAGGCTGTGCCAAAGAAACCTCATACAAACATGCCCACTTACACACATACACTCGAAAAACATAACCCTCCGTCTTGCGCAGTCGGGGAAAACAATCTATTAATTTTGAAAGTGCCAAGTTCGAACATTCCCCATTCTTTAAATTGGGAGTGGCATGAGTGCATCCGTCATTGCGCAATCCCAGTTTATTCCCAGCCACCACCTTTTAAAATCGGGAGCATTAAATCCTTTTATTCCAACAATCCAAGAAATTAAAACCTGCCGTATAAAAACAAACTGTAGAAGGCGTAGCGTAGAGAATCCTGCCTTTTCGAAAAACTCATAAGATTTCAAAGTTTACCCAACAACGTCATCAAGATAAACTAAGAGGGTAAACTGTGACTTGCAAGCTTTCTGCCGCCCCAGATCTGCTGAGGGCGGAAGCACAGATGTAATAATAGTTACTACGGAAGTTGAGTGCCGTCCCTGGTGCCATCTCGACCCAGTTCCGAGCCAATGACCCAGAGGTCTCATTTTCATTCAGGCTTACGTGATCGCATGAGCTGAAACAATGTTACGCTGTGATGATAAAACATGTCGTTTTGAGTAAGTTTTGATTTACTGCCATTTTAAGTAACTCTTTCTTACTTAACTAGTTGCTCCTTGCTAAGTTGCTTGCTAAGTAGGCTACTAAAAAAATCTTTACAGAGCATAAGATTTTTTCATTCCAATTTTCACTCATACCAGTTGAGCCGTTTCACCGTGAAGTAATTACAAACATTAACACTCATTCGGTCACAAACTGTCGCATGTATAATACTTGTGTGATGTGCTGTGGTATTATAGTCTTTCCTTACACTCCAGTGCTACAATCACTACAATTGTTAATAACTGTAATTAAAACTGTTTTTGAGCCACTAGTAGCTCTATGATCTGATCGGTAGGTAGGTTGTGTTGTTGTGATGCTGTATCATTGTATCTTCCACAGCACCCTGCACTGTCTCCTAGCTCTCGACCTACATCCAGTGCGGCGACCTGAGAAGCTTTATTGAGCTACCTCACGTGACAGCCGTGACGTTCCGTAATGCGGTGATGTGCGGAAATGGATTGTGGAATTGTGGATTCCCTGTTTTGGAGGATGTTAGTAATACCTTTCTATGTCTCCCTTTTGCTTAGGATACAACAGTATAACTCAGATCAACCTAGAGAATAAGATGGCGCACGGTATATGATTTAGGTGAAGCCAAAAACCATCCAAAAACTGCGCTTCTGTCGTATATGTACATAACACGCACACATTGACGCAAAAAAAAAACTACGCTACTCGCTTGGTCATTCTTCATTCGACATAATGTGCATTGGAACTTCGTGTACATAAATATGCATAGTGCTTTATAAAAGTGTGGCCAGAACTATATTTTGAAGATCTTTTTAAAAACAAATATATGCAGTTTCAAAATATTACATCTACTAAGGTTGTATATTGGAACGGAAATGGCTAAGGTAGAGTTTAGGAATTAATATTAGTTTTCGTGCAATATTAAATGTTTTTCATGGCAACATTACCACGCACACACATTGAAAAAGAAGTCCCTTCAGCGAGATATAGCGCAGTGTTCCATCTTTTCCTCTAGGTTTATCTGGGCAGTATAATAGAAGTCTTGGTTGCGAAATATTCGTAAATGGGAAGCAAAGATCTAATTTTTCGCTTGGGTTCAGAATCCCTTTTCAAAATCCGCTAGCTAAAGACCACCATGTAGTTCTGGAGACGCGACAGTCGAAGAAAAAGCATAGACTGTTGACTGTCACTCTTATTAAACCTACATCTGCAGCTCAGTCCGCAGAAAGCTTATCTTAAACTCGACACCAGTTGAATCACACTGACTAAACAAATATTTCCATGTGAACAATTCTGTCTGATGCAGCGCTAGTGGAAATCGGCTTAGTTTTCGCATCCCTAGACTTGATGCCGTAAATTAAGTGCAAGCTACTGCGTGTAATGAAGCTGTGACGAATCTTATAGCAAGCGAAATTCGAGCAGCCACATTTTCTGCTTGCTTTAAACACATATACAGTTACAATAATAGTATGGTGGCAATTATGTTATCTTTCTCTGAACTAAGTTAGACGTGGACAATGCTATTCGTTTTTTTATGCCTTACGTGGCAAACAAGCTAACGGGCCGCCTGATGGTAAGTGATCACCGTTGCCTATGTTACGTTATGCCTGTTACGCCTAGTTAAATAAAATGTAATATGACTTACTGTTTTATTTTTTGTAATATGGATCTATGCCATCCTACTAATATTATAAACGCGAAAGTTTGTAGGTATGGATGGATGGATAGATGGATGGATGAATGGATGTTTGTTACTCTTTCACGCCAGAACGGCTGAACAGATCTGGATGAAATTTGGCACAGAGATAAATAATAGTCTACACATAGGATACTTCTTAACCGCGGGTGAAACCGCGGGGCGCAGCTAGTTTGAAATAAATGAATCTAGTAATAATATGGATACCTGTAATACTAGGGGCATCACCAGGTGTCATAGTCATTGGACAATCAATCACAGATACGTTTGGGTCGTTTGAGTCCATTAGTAATCCCTACCAATTCTGTTTTAGTTGTTTAATGCTGTGATTAGCCCAAATATGGAAGTAAACGTGAAGCTATTGTACTAAATCCCTAAATTAGATTTGGCTTCAGCCAAGGCGTCAACCAATTACATAATCTGTGATTTTGGGTCGCCGCGCGGTAGAGCAAAGTGGGCGGAACAAGATTTAGTCCAAAAATATGGGGAAATTAAATCGGAAACGGCAACGAGGTTTGTATTAGCGTGAGATGAGCATTTATTTATTTAAACATGTTTTTTCAATGCAAATTCACGCTCTTCGTTTATACTCGTAATAAATCTATAGGTGAGTAAAACAGCCTATCATAATTATAATTTATTCAGAGTATTCAGACGCCTAAATATTACGTCTCAAACTAGGCAAAGTAAATAACTAGGTATATGAGTTAATTAGTTGTTGTTCAACTGAAAAGTACCACCCAAAATACCTGTTACAAATTAATCAGCAACAACATGCTCCCGTTAACTATTACCAGCCAATACGTAACATGAGTCAGGCATGTTTTGATCCATAATTAAACTGGAGTCGATACTGCTACTCGAAACGATTGGGTTTATTACTCAGCGAAGGGATCCAGGTCAAATATGATGGAACGGTTGCCACTGTTGGGTCAACTGCACGATTGTACATTTTAGCTCTTGGTGGATTTTAAACCTGAATTAACGACACATGATTTCATTATATAGCTAAAAAATTCAATTTAGAAAATTAAGTTGTCTCCAATATTAAAACTTGGAAAAATATGAATTTGGAAGTCATCGATACCCTTTAGTCAAAAATGACTCTACCGCCCTGGGGGCCTACCACGACACCTTATAACTATGATGGTTACGTATTGTTTTCGAGGCTGCACTATCATGAACCTTACTGCGCAGAGATACGATTCGCGTTCGCGCAGTGTCGAAAACAAAACGTAACCATCATGGCAATAAGATGTCATGTGTTCTCCAAGTTCAAGAGGTCCCCTGTTCGGAAAAAGAGCCACTTCTCAGAAGAACAGGCAAGAAACATATCTGAGTGATACCTATGTTTTTTTCATAAATTCTAATTTAATCTTATCATTACTATCACTATCAATTTTTAACCCACTGCTGAGTTTTATCCTACTATTACATAATTAACAGTATTCCAATATTAAGGGTCCCGCGACGCTCTGAAACTTCCATACAAACGCGCTTGTCAAATTTCTTGGAAACCATTCGTCAGATTATGATGAAATTTAGCATGTACAATTAAATGAACTATATCCCCGCTCCTATGTTCTTGGTTTTTTTTAAACTTCCTGAAGAGTAGTAGAGCTATGAACAATATCCGCATTTGTAAGGGATCACTTTTGACTGATTTATTCAATAGATAGAAAAAGCAAATCAAAAATCCATTTACATAGGGAGGTTGTCTACATCATTAGCTTTTAAATGAATCCATAATACAAGGGAAATTCTTAGTTTTTTAAGAATGATTAGAGAAGTGCAAAAAAATTGCACTTTGTCACTCTGTAGGTAACTTTAAAGGCTCGTCAGTATCTTTACTTGCTCTCTTCGCTCGTCGTCTTCTTCTAGACGAAATGGCTATAGAAAACCTTAAGCCAATGCGAATTTAGTCTAAAGTGGTCGCCAGACTCTTAACAGCTTTAGCTTCCTACCTATCTACTCCCTCTCCAGACTTAATTACGATATCTAAAGTACTTATTGAAATACCTCAATTTCAAGGCACTTAAAGTATCAAAACTCTTGAACGCAAAATCGTTTAGACGTTACCAATATTTGTCTTCAAGTTTCAAAATGTTGTTGACCTTATTGATGACTAACAGAATTTATCGATAATTGAAAAAGCCAAATTGCCAAATTCGTCTGAACCAATAAACTATTCAATGTTATGGTTGAATTGAGAATCGAGACTCTATATTTGGAAGGTTCAAAACAAATACAAAACTTCTAAGGCTCTTATTGGTGTAGGTGTCCAGCTAAGAAATTAGCCGTTTATTTTAGTACTAAAGGAAGATGCTAAAATCCAGATAAGAATCAAACGTCGTCGGTTTTTACGGCGCAACACATCTTGTTTTTGGACTATTTTTTTACTCAACTCAATCATTTCCATTACTAACTTTTTAACAGAACGAAATGTCGACAGAACACAAAAAAGTTACAGGTAGACTGAAATAAAAATTATGGTCTACTAGCTGCGCCCTGCGGTTTCTACCGCGGTCCCATAGGAACCGTTAATACTTTCGGGATGAAAGGTACTTACATACTTACACCATGTCTTTTTATGTGCCTCTGATAACGTCTATTGACTGCCTCGGTGGCTCATTTGGCGTGGGTTCCCACCTAGGGCAAACATTCGTGTGATGAACATTTGTGTGTGTTCTATGGCTGGATGTTAATGTCTATAAGAAGTATGCATTTAAAAATATATATGTATGTTTATCAGTCTCTGGCAGCCATAGTACAAGCTTTGCTTCATTTAGGATTAGACGACCATGAGTGCCAAAATGTCCCAGACATTTTTTTAATATTTGTTATTATTATGATCAGTTGAGGAGTTAGAGCGTGAAAGTAATAAACTCACTTTTGCATTACACTAATATAATATTAGTATCTACAAAATGATTTACAACCTACAATATTTTTCATAATATTTTAGATTTTGTGGGTTTGCTAAAAATAAAATTTATAACACCCCACAAATTTGCATACCTACTCTGACCCAGGTTTGTGGATAATTAAAATTTTGTTTTCCAAAAGGAATTATTCCAAACCCAGCTAATTTTAATTCTCTCTTCCACACGTTTCCACCCTACATTGTCCGAAAGAACCGTGACCTTTCGTACTGAATCCATTTATAATGACATGTCATTCTTTCTTTAAACGCGAGTGCGTGGGATATCGAACACACCGTTGTATGCATCGCGAGCTAACGTACCGCTTGCTTCTCGTTAGACAATTAATGTGGGTTGACCTAAAACAGCACAACTATACAATATAGGTACATAATATTTATACGTGCTACAATATTCTGCCAGAGTGTGAAATACTCTGCCAGAGTGTGGTTCCCTGACACTTATAATCTGGGTGTCGTCAAGTCTCGAGTGAATCGGTTTCTTCTAGGCAAGCGTGCTCCATCGTAGGCCGCATCACTGCTTATCATCAGGCATGTTAGCGGCCAAACGAAAGTTACAAAAATAAAAACTAGCTGATTAAAAAGTATCCTATGTGGTATCCAGACCATCTATCCCTGACAAGTTTCATCCGAAACCTTATACGTTCAGCCGTTCTGGCTTGATTGAGTAACAAACATCTATCTTATCCATCGTATTGCAATGAAAAAACGCAAACTTTCACGTTTATAAAATTAGTGTAATTTAACAGTAGTAGGTAACTATACCACACAACACACAGCCAAATTTGAATGGGGTAAGATTCATCTATCAGAAGATAATTCTGCAGGCTGTTAAAATATTAACTAATCGTATTATTCTCTTCATTTTGGTATGGAATTGTTACTCCGTACTCTTACAAAGTTGTAGTAAAAAATACTCCGTATTCTGACAATGTGCTATTAAAAAACCACAGCAAGCTAAGTAAAATAATTGAAAAACCAACATAACTCATAACACCTCGCCACGTACAGTCCACCGTTGCTAATTACCGCTATGTAATGTTGTCCGCCTAACGGACTGCAGACTGGTCGGCCGATTGGGAACAACCTGCATCGGACGGGATTATTGTTGACTTCAAATTGATTGCCTTTTGTTTATCTATAACAACAAAATTCACTTTGTAATATGGGAAAGTTCGGGTCTTTTGGAACTATTCATACAGTCATGAATTAAGTAGTCACGACGGTTTCTGACTTAGTTTGTCAACCTTTTTGTTGTGATCTGGGCCTCGATTCTACTAAGCAATTTTTTTTTAAATTCTTAATGAATTGTCTACTTTTGACACTTCTGGCATACAAAAAATGTTAATTTGAGACAATTTATTAACAATTTAAAAACGGAGCAAAAAAAGTCTTAGGTCTGTGTTAAAAACAATTGCTTAGAAGAATCCAGGCCCAGTTCTCTACTAGAAGAAGAATCAGAAAGTCCACACCTCCCAAAGTCATCCTTATCAAATCAAAAGATTCTAAGATAGTGAAGCTAATGATCGTGTCAATCTTTAGTAATCATCCAATTCAAGAAACATTACCTCGTAAATCCACATCTGGCAACTTCGCAGGAACTCGCTAACAACCTGTATCATCAGTGCTGAACACCCAATTAGCGTTTTGCTAACGTTGTTATTGCTATGATATTTACAATGAGCCCGGACGTCCAATGAGCTTAATTGGCTGTTTTGGCAAATTAAAATGTTGCCCAATTTTTCGTTTATACTGTTGGGTGATAAGATATTTAATTAACAAACAGGTATTTTATTCGACTGATGAAGTGCAATTTTTTAACCTCCGACGCAAAAACGACGGGGGGTTGTAAGTTTGACGTGTCTGTCTGTGTGTGTGTGTGTATGTGTGTATGTGATGACACATACACACACAGTGTATGTGTCCGTCTGTTTGTGGCATCGTAGCTTCCGAACAGATGAACCGATTTTGATTTATTTATTTTTTTGTTAGAAAGGAAAATTAGTCGGGCGGGAGTTTTCTTTGCCATGTATATTGTATAATGTTTGATATAAATCGGTGTCGGGGTTTGTTTAGTTTGTACTTGTTTAAATAATGTAGCTGTGGTTAATGAATGGTTATTCAGCTGAAGTAACCGCACATTATTCTCAGAATGAAAGCAAGCTTAAATAAATATTGTAAAGTCGTGGTCATTTCAATTTGCTGAGTTGATTTTCGTTTCAAAATGATGTAATGAGCTACGCTAAGCAAATAGCAGAGCGGAGCTTTATTTTTTCAGTTTCTAAAGCCATTATAGTTTAAATTGCTATTTCTAACGGCATGTACTTAATTTCAATAACAAAAGATTGATAACTTCCTAATTTAAAAGCAATCTTTTTATCAATCCCCTTCTAGGCAAAGGTCTTAAGAGATTTTAGGAGGGGAACTGTTGCTATCTGTCTTCGTGTATGTGTGAGACTGACACCATAAGTGATGTTGCGACAGGCGTACGTAATGTAGCTCCAATCATGTCACGACATTCTAAGAGACTTGGTTAAAATTTCGGCCCTCTTACACCTTGGTATATTGCAGCTTGCAGCTATTTTTCGGCACGAAAAGTTGTCAAAAAATTATCACACTATGATTTCATAAATGCGAAAGTTTGGGTGAATGTATGGAATGGATGTTTGTCACTCAATCACGCCAAAAGGATCTGGATGAACTTTGGCATAGAGACAGATTTTAGTCTGGAATACCGCCGCGGGGCCTGACTACTCGTAGTATGTACATGATGCTACTTCCTACTTATCCTACTAATATTAAAAACACGAAAGTTTTTAAGAACGGATGGATGTTTGTTACTCTTTCACGCCAGAACGGCTGAACAGATCTGGATGAAATTTGGCACAAAGACAGATTTTAGTCTAGAATAGCACATAGGATACTTTTTAACCGCGGGTGAAACCGCGGGGCGCAGCTAGTTTATCATAATTTAATGTTATAGATGTTGTCATTTGTACATTCACTACTTCTTCAGACAGGGTTAGAACATCTTTTGGGAGTGCTAGTGTTTACAGCGGAGCGTGGATGTTCATACATAAACATAATTTAAACAAAACTCAATTCTTGAGGGATTTTAAGTAATTTAATGTGTGGGATATTTTGAGTTTTCTTTGTAGTAACATCTGGCTCCCTATTCTTGACGCTTGAGATGTTTCTTTGTCACTCTTACGCCTCCTTCTTTCAAACGAGAGAGACAATGACAAAAAGTATCTCGACTGGTAGGAATAGGGCTCCTGGTACAGTCACAATCATTTCAAGTAAAACATGTAAGCACTCCTTATTCGTACGCAAATCTTCCACGCAATAGCCAAGACGCATTACATACGTTGCGAAACAAACGGCCATTCTTTTCAAATAGCAACGAGTTTATAAACCTCTCTAAATGACGTTATTATGTTATTATCTTGGCATTACGGTAACTTTCATATTCCATGCATCGAGAACAAGCAGTTCCTTGTTCGAGTGAACCGTAGAATAGATTTGGTGCTAGTTTTACTTTCAAAACTGTTGAAGCAAATTTTACGGTAAAGTCTCGACTAGAGCTTGTCTTGTTTATTTACAAAACAGGAAATTTACGGATGTTGATTGTTGAAAGACATTGCCTTTAGTCACATTGAACTTGAGACCGAAATACATATTCTTTAGCATACATATTCTTTTTTCAGTCTAAGTCATAAACCTAAGAATATAATATGTTTGATTTTGATAATATTATGTTCAATTAGACGTTGTTCTACAATGTCTAGGCAATGGGGTTTGATGACATAATAATGTTTCTTATCCATACTAATATTATAAAATCGAAAGTAAGCCTGCCCGTTTGTTTGTAGGCTTTTCACGGCTAAACGAATCTTGATGTCAAAGTAAAAATGTCCTAAGTAATTGAATTGGGTATCGAAGATCCACTTTTGAATGAACAAAGTCGCGGGTAACAAACAACTAGTATTTGGATAGCAAACATAAAAACACGATGACAATATAAATCTAACCCGTTCATTAACACCAACGCGAGTAGCCCTAAACAAATAAAATACTGTATCATACTATTTGTTTGTTTAGCGGGGCATTTTCCACACTTAGCCACTTGCTTAGGCCATTGTGCTTGTGTTGTTAAAATACTGACCTACAGAACCAAATGCACAGGATTGCAAATGATGGAACGCTCAAACAATGATGGGACAGCTGGTCTTATTACAGGACACTCACGGTGCGATCAAAGCGGCCTACCACATTTTGGGACTGGTTAAATACTGCTGTTGACTGCAGAAAAGGCAGATATTTAATGAAGAGTGAACAGTTTTCTCCGGGAAGGTTTTATCAAGACATGGATGGCGATTCAGCTAACCATAGCCGATGCTTTTTTTTTAATTTTTTTTAATCTAAGTGAATAACATACATATGTATACATTATTAAACAACTCTGCAAAACTGCGTAGCAGTTTGTAGGCAGAAATATACTCTCAATTCATATTTACATTATATTATTGTCATCATGAGGTTTCATCCGAATGGGTATTTGCGTAGATGAATCGTTGGCATTGCATTAGCTTTGAAAAAACGGACGGGGAGTCGGCTAAGTAACATGTTTCTCAAACGTGTCATGGGTAGTCCAGCTGGCACGTTTCTGAGACGTTAGTGATACTGAGCCGTTTCACGACCGTTTTTTAACGACAATCTCAACGTCAACGGTTTACTTAAGCCATTGCCTGTTCTTCTGAGTAGAGGCTTTTTATCCGAACAAGGCGGTCGAGTCTATTTAAATAACTTTGACGTTCATAAGTGTATCTTTGATACCTAAATTGAATAAAAACATTCTGACTTTGACTTTGACATCACCTTTGGTTAACTAAGTGCCCCCATTAACTAGGCAATAAGTGGCAGTAGCAGTACTTAGTAGAATTTCTGAAAAAATGAAACTGCATGGCATGGATCGCAAAAAGTTGAGGATTCACAACCTGCAATCAGCGGACTCTAAGGGATCCGTGGCCACTCTAGATCTGTAAACCATATACACATAAAAGACTAACGATCATAAAAAAGGCAAATTTCATCAAAACCCCAAAGTCATACCACACAATTTCCGCTTTCGTAGAGCAACCTTACAAAACGCGTATGTGCTAGTATTAGTATTGTTAGTAATTATGAGCTCAGCCATAGTGTACGCACGATGGTTTAACGATCAAGTCACGCACAGCTAGGGACGTTCTTATGGTAATGGAGTCCATTACTAGTGCACGCTGCGCCATTTGTTGTGAAGAGGGAGTACGGTCAAAACAATATCAGTATTTTTAGTTGTATGAGAGCATGTTAGGTATCGAAATAAGCTCATCAGTGGGACGAGCACCATATAGGAAAGGTCTATCTATGCTCAGCAGTGGGCGATCACGGACGGGCTGAAAGTTGTGATTTGAAAACATATTGACGTCTCAGACATTACTGACGTCATACTTGAATTCGATTTAAGTTATTTAAGTTTGAAAGTGTACGCACACGGTACACGGTACGAATAACCTGCGCATCTAAGGACAAGAGCGCGAGAGAGCAGGTTCCACGTGTAGTGTATCTATCTATAAATGTTACGTATAACCTTCCTAGTTGCGCAGATTTCTTGCACCGTGTGCAAGAAGCATAAATAATCCTAAGACGAATTTGTGTTCACACCAAACGAAAGTAATCTGGCATTTTCATAATCCAACTGTAGGGAATTTCTATTTTGAAAATGTTCACACTTTCACCAGTATCTAGTTAATTAGCGTAATCAGCAACCCGTATCTGTCCACAGTGGGATATAAAAGCCGTAAAGCGGAAAATGTTCGTTTCATATTCACTTTCAAATGTTAATTTATTAAATTTTCGTGGTAAACTAGGCCTATTACTTATGTTGAGTGTGAATTATGTTACACCTTTATCATTTATTAAAGCTGGGTTTGACGTATGTGATTCAAAAAGTTGAAGAAATTACTACATTCAAGAAATTATTAATCAAGAACTCGTGACTTAACTATTTACTTTAATCAAATTGTTTGTCAAGGGAGAAGTATAATTCTTCAAATAATGAGTCCATATATTTTTAACCCTATCGCTAGTATTCTTAAAAATACTAAAGTTGGATGAGTTGAGAATAGAAATTGGTTGATTAAAGACTTAAGTACAAATTGAAAAAAAAATATCCTCCGACACCGATTTTCATTAAACATAGCTCACTCCCGACTAACTACCTTTTAAATAAAAATAAAAAAATCAAAATTCATCCGTTCGGGGGCTACGATCCAACAGACAGACAAGCACACACACGCCGACACGTTAAAAATAAGACGAAAGATGGGACGTTATGCATGGGATGAAAGAGGAGCAACCCAAATAAAGCTATCAGACTTAAAATAATTACTTATGCAAAGTAAAATAAGTATTCGCTTATATTTTAATCCAGATGATGACTTAAGATTAGGCAAATCAAACACTTTACGCTTTCTGGGTAAGACATTAACTGTTGTGAAAATAAACACGCGCTCTTAGGTAACATAGCTTGACGGATTGTGATAACGAGTTCTTTTACTTATATTGTCCACGTTTTCATCACAGAGGCGGTGTTGCTAATGATCATTTACACGTTAGGGTCCGGCGAACACTTTAGACTAACCTCGCATTGGCTAAAGGTTTTCTATTGCCATTTCGTCTAATAGGAGACGACGAGCGAAAAGAGCAAGTAAATATAAGATTACTAATATATCTTGGGCTCTTGGTGCCAGCGACGAGTCCAAATTCATATTTTTCCATGTTAACATTGGTTAACATTCTTAATTTTTCAAATTTTCTTTTTCATATTTTGGATTTTCCGCATTGCTATATTACCGCATTACTATATTTACAAATTTGTAATATTCTACATTATAAATTTTCCTGATGGAAGTAATTATATCCTGGGCTTGATAGAGTACCCACAAAAAGCTAGGTTTTTTGTTATCCGCTTACCAACAGGCGAGTTGGTGGTCAAACGCGACCTACTATACGATAAAAAAAAAATATTAGGTCCAATTTTTTTTTTTACCTCAGTCCTTACATGGAGTAGGGGTAAACGATGTACGATTCTATCGGTGTCTAATTTCGTCTATTAAAACTAGCTGTTACTCGCGACTTCATTGGATTTTATTAAGATAATGGTATCCAAAAACCTTCCTCGTGAAATACTGCAACTAATTTTAAAATTTCATCAAAATTAGATCAGCCGTTTATCCGTGAAAAGGCTACAAGACAGACAGACAAGAAGAACAGACAGAAAGAACAGACATATAGAAAGAGTTACTTTCGATTGTATAACATTAGAACTGGAAGAAATCGCTTTAGGCGATAAGTCCGCCCTTGTACTGCCGAATGATATTTTATTGTTTAATTTTTTCTTTATGTTTGTTTCACTTTGTATTTTTGGTGTGCAATAAAGATGTATTGTATTGTAGCTTGGATATTTCCTAAATATCATCAACACAACACGTAATCGGGAGCGATCTCCGAAATCGTAACCCTAACCTTGTAATATAGAAATCGATAATATGTTCACCCTCTTAGTTTCACCCTAAAAGTGATGTTGTTATTAGCGCAGTGGGTATTACCACCGTCGACTGCACCACTGACAGAATATTTTGAAGAAAAGTATACATTAACATTTAAAAAAAAAAACTCCCGACACCGAATTTCATCAAACATGAGCTAAGATCACACCCGACTAATACACATTTCAAGCAAAAAAATCAAAATCATAATCGGTTCATCCGTTTAGGAGTTACGATGCCACAGACTGACACACACACACACACGCGCGCGCACACACACACACACACACGCACACACATGCACGTCAAACTTATAACACCCCGTCGTTTTTTAGTCGGCGGTTAAAAACGAGAATGGACCATCCGTTTCTTTAAACTTTAAGTTCGACTTTTATAGAAACAATATTACTTACTTGTTATATTATGTCATATTTGTAACAATAATCGTCAAGTATTGTCAGAGGCTCTCGGGCGGT
Source organism: Peribatodes rhomboidaria (assembly GCA_911728515.1). NCBI lineage: Eukaryota > Metazoa > Arthropoda > Insecta > Lepidoptera > Geometridae > Peribatodes > Peribatodes rhomboidaria. Next base: position 3,017,217 of record OU452188.1, on the reverse strand, counting down.
CTAGAAACACTGACATCAGGGCTAGCTACTCGGCCTATACGAAGCTTGCTATATGAATTTCAGTTTAATGATATCTTCTAAAGAAGCATTTTCATTCGTCAATTTATTTAATAGCTTTCCAGTGTGTAGTTCCTGAACCAAAGATATATATGTTATAATAGGCCGATGAATAAATATTGTTTAAGATAAGTTTTAAGAAATAAAGGCTTCATTTTGAAACTCCAAACATTTAAATTACAGCACGTGAATATTGTAGTAAAAAAAAGTTTCATGTCCTATGTAACGGAGTAAACTGTGTTTCAAGCTTGTTCTAAAGCTTCGCAATATGACTTCATTACAAAATCATGTCATTCAGAACCGCACGCGATCGGAAAATTAAACAAATTATAAACAACAAGTAAAGGAAGTTCTAAATAACAGTTAAGCCAAGAAAAATCGTTTATAGACGACTGGATTTAATTGAATTGGACGTAATATAACGCAAACCGGCAATTTTCAAACAAAATTGGACTAATAAATACTGAAAAGTTTTATTTGGCCGTCAGCGGCAAATTAATTTAATCATAATAGTTATTGTTATTTTAATTTATTTTTAAATTAAGTATGCCGTTCAGCAATTCAGGCATATCTAGGTAATTTGTTTGCCTCGAAAACCGAATGACTTCTAAATTAAATTATTTTAGACGTTCTAAAAACATGCAAAAGATAAGAAGTTAAAAACATTAATTAAAGTCACGATTAAATATATTATGCTTGACAAATGTCACTGACACAAGCATTCGTGTGTTTAATCTTGCAATTAGTATTTACAAGTGGTAATTCTAAAGCCGGTTTCGCGAAATATCCGGTCCGGATGATAAAAACTAGCATTGGCTTTTTGTTGCTAACTAACCGTATTACAAGTCTTTTGCAATATGTTACGTGTTCATTTTACGGTAAACTGACTTGAAGTTGAAACAAAGTAAAATGAACTATTATTCTGACGTAGATTTGAAAAAAAATCGACAAGCCAGATAATTATCTACCGAAAAGAGCATTGCTTTTAAATTATGGGTGACATAACATATCGCCACGCTTTTTCCCGAAGGGGCTGGCAGAGGTGTTTTTCACGACCACACTTCACCGGAAAATATCAATATATAATTATTTTCTGAAAGCATACACTGTTTTATACATAGTCTAATAATAGTTATGTAATTAGAAAAATAGATTGTCTAATTTAATAAGCAACCATTAATTAAGTACACATTTGGAACATATATTCAAATGTGACAGGGGGCGAGCCTATGTCCATACACGGGGCTACGGTTATGTTGCAGATGACATTACACACGCATTACGCACATATGTTCTCACAATGAACAATTGGTGCGTGCCTTCGGCTGGGATCGAACCCGTTTGAGAGGCGAGCCTTCTCCGACTAGGCTATTATCGTTTTACGGATAAATGAGACTCAAAGCCTCTAGCTGTCTTATTATAACTACTTTTCTGGCACAGTAAACCAAAGTGAGTATTGGTCTACGACATTATAGAACGCCGTTGGTCTTGCGCTAGCAGGCCAGCGCTGTACATTGTGCGTCGTTGTTCCAAGTATCGTCGAATTCGAATCCATTCTTCTTTTACGGTAGCAAAATTTTGACTAAAACAAACTTCCATGTAGATAATAAAATTTTGTAAGACTTAACAAATCCAAAACTTACCAAACAAGTAGACAGTCGAAACGTAAATCACTGTCAAAAGTAGTGAATCGTCAACGAAAACATAATATCTTCTTAGAATCCGTTTCGAGTGGAGTGTCAGTTACTTACAAGAAACGATTTATCTCAGCACGAAAACGCAAAGCAGACCAAAACGATTTACAGATACGTATGCACGAATGATACTTCCAATACTTCCATTTATAACGTACCTCCCATTGCCACTCTTATCACCTACTCTATTTGCAGTTTTGTCGACGAATTCCCTACGATATAAAGTTCAATATACTGTAACGTTACTGGAATTGCAAATAGCAGAATTGTACGAGTGTATCCAAAATCACTTTGTAGTTACTCCTGTTTTACCACAAATGTAATGCAAAACCTGTCGCGTGTTACGCCTTACGACGAAGGATGTTGGCATACGTCTTAAACTAGTTGTGGAAACCCAGTTACTACTGTGGACGCCGTGATGTGCGTAAAGTGAAGTAGACAAATTGTTAAATGGTTATAGTATAATTATAGCTCTGGTGATCTGATCAGATGAGATTATTAAAGTGATAGGAAGGCAGTGGATGTGACACAGACCGGAAAAGATGCCGCGCTAAAGAGGAGGCTTAGAATAGTCCACAGTGGGTGGAAATGGTCGATGATGACCCCTTCTTACATAGTCGCCGCATGTTTTTTATTTTTCATTGATAAACGGCTGAAAGGATCTAGATGACATTTGATAATCAGTTACAGTATATCACGATACTATTTTCTGAATAAACGCGAACGAAGTCGCGGGTAACAGGTAGTATTTTATAATACGTTCTACCTCGATCGGCTAGATTACAACTGTAATTGATAAATGTTACGACAAACAGTTAATAGAGCGACAGTACAGAAGTAGTAGTTTTCCAACCTAGAACACAGAACAAATTAATAATAGTCCAACGGAACACCATTTACGAGCTCTGCATCCTATTCTGCCTTTCAATACTACAGAAAACTTGTTTTCAGACCCAGTTAGTGCAAAATAGAACGCCGCGATGTCTGCCCGGACGTAATGACAATGGAGCCACCTCATTCTAGATAATACACGTCCATCGAGTGCGCCAGTTAAGAACCTCTCGACTAAAACAGTTCATCAATGCCTATTTGAGGATCTTCTGGGAGATGTTAGGGTCGGTACATAGATATATGTCTATAGCATCTATTTTTTTACAGCGAACTTGGCATGCCTTTAACCGCTGACTCGCCGGATGGAAAAGGACGACGTAATCGAAGGTGTAACACGGTGTGTAGGTGTCTATAGGTTTATGTATGTGAATACCTAAGACAAGGTCGCTAAGGTGATGAGGGTAGCATGAAGGCGCTGGACACGGACAGCGCTTGACCAGTCATCGGGGAGCTAATTAGGGAGACCTTTGTCGAGTAGTGCACGTCTTTTGCATGAGACGAGGATGCGCAAAATAAGAATTGTCTAATGCATATAACGCAACTTAGCGTTAAGTAGACTATTTGTACGGCAAATCTTGTGTACAAAAATTATACGCACATATGTAGATACATAACATGTTACAACACGCCTTTTGTTTCGCAGGGGTAGGCAGGCAGAGACCACTTCTCTCCACTTGCTACGATTCTGGGGGGCTATTCCTGCGCGTGAGATGAGATTTTATCTTGGTCACTCTCACACCTAAGACTTTTGAAACGAAAGCAACAAGGATGAACAAAGGTGAGATGAAAATCTCAAATCTCCGAATAGGGCCACTGGTACACATCTTTCGCTCCTTCTACTTTTAACACACGCTCGTCGGTTACGGGTACTCTAGACCTTTCTTTAAACCAATACAGAAATCACTGGAAAAGAATACAAATAATAACTTTGAAATTCGTAAAAGCCTATAAGAACCAGCGCTCGTATTCCAAAAAAAATTAATATTCGAAGTAATTTGAACGCTTTTCAAGGATACTATTTCGGCAATACTGAAACGCGATAATTTATTCCAAAAGCAACACGATTCCAACAATTTCTACTCAGTTATTTCTATATTGTTTTAGGATTAGGCTAGACGGATTGTGTTTCAGTTTGAGCGCTGAAACTGCTCAAGTTATTAATTGGTTTAGGTACGAATACGATACGTATACGAGTGTTCGCCATTTGTACTAAACAATACGCGTTAGTTAAATTTCCGTTTTGAGTTAGAGAGGCAGTTAGACTAGTTAAAGTTTAACTTTGGAAAGTTCAACCTTTCTAGTTATTAGGCTAACAATTTTGGGTTTTAATAATAATTCTATCCCAATCTTGATATCCTAATACATATCTTAATCTCTATATAGTATAAACCAAAGTCACTTTCCGTGTCTGTCCTTCTTTCTGTCCGTATATCCGCTAACTCCTCCTAAGCCTGCGGTTTTCACCAGCACTTCTGGATACATTTACGCGGAAGGGTCATGTACCTATACTAACTAATATTATAAAGTGAGTTTGTTCGTTTGTTTGTTACGCTTTTATGCCTAAATTTCTCAACCGATCATCAGGAAGTTTTGCATACCTACTTGCTTACACTATGGAATACTTTTAAACCACGGGTAACACCGCGGGACGCTGCTGGTTAGATTGTAATACTTTAATGAAATAACAAAAACAATGTCTATTTATCTAATAATTTTGTAAAACGTGACCTTTCCAACGCTAGTAGATAGCTACTCGCAGAATATATGATACGAAAAAGCACGAAACTATAAGGGAGGTTTACTTAACCAGGACCCTAAAAGTTTACTTACGAAAATAAAGATGACGATGAAATGTTCTTGTAAGAACTGCAAAGGTGAGGAACTCGTTGCCTGCGTCTGTCTTTCCACCTAAATACAATCCGGGATGTAAAGTGAATAGAGATACCTACCTATTCACTTTCCTACCTAGGCAAGCGTGTTACACCTTCTATCACGTCGACGCTTCCCATCAGGCTAGTCAGTCGTCAAAAGCTTGCCTAGTCTGTTGTAAAATAAAAAGATGACGCGTCATCACCACGTCCAACGAGTTAAGTATTTTGATGAAAATAAACATTAATTTTTATTTAAACAAAACTACATAAATACTTACTACACAACTACAAAACACTCGAAAAACTTAACCTTCCTTCTTGCACAGTCGAGTAAAAAAATCAAAATTACGTCATCTCACCCTTTGACAAGCCATGCGTTTCTTGATGGTGCAACAGCGACATGGCATCCCATCTATTATAATAGTCCAACTGTGCGATAGCGCAGTATGGCTCAGTACAGTATGAGCTCATAGCCCAAAACTTACAAAATATAACGTAGCCGTCATTGCTGTCCAAGCCTAATCTTGTTTTTAGAGAAACCTAAATACAATCCGGGGGTGTTTAAGAGTAAAGTGAATAGGTATCTCCTAGGCAAGCGTGTTACACCTTCAATCGCGTCGACGCTTCCCATCAGGCGAGTTAGTAGTAAACACATGCCTAGTCTGTTGTAAAAAAAAACAAGAGATATTTCCGTTGCACATTTTTTTTGAAAGCGAATCAGTATACTTTTCCTCGTGGTACAATAATATGCTCCGCCAGCTATAACATTCCAGTCACGTGGGCAACACGTAGTGACGTCAATCGATGCTTAAACAAGACCAAGAGACTGATGACGAGTGACGTCATTAAGAGTTTGCTCTTGGAATACTAGAATGCTCTACCCGATTTGTCGTCTACCTTTTACGGCATTTTTTTTATATTAGGCTTGGGTTGGGTTTGATCGGCATTTCGATGCGGCCTACGATGAAGCACGATTGCTTAGAAGAAACCAATTTGATTTTGGTACTCAAGCTACATTTAGCCATAGTATGTATATAGTAGTACATGTAGCCATATATTGTAGCCCATTACAAGATTTTATGAAAGCATGATGATGCACTCGTTCTCATCATGAGTTCGTCTTCTCCTATTTTAAATGATAATCCTGTTCTAAGCGAATTTTAGCTTAATTTTTCTTTAAATATTTATAAATGAGTCGACCGACGAGTTTGATGATGGTAGGTGGTCAACTTGACCACCTACTTGCCTGATGTGAAGCGATGTTGTGAACTAAGATGATGCACGAAGACACCTACAAGGGGCTTATTCACTGTGATCATAAAGAATGATACCCAGGAAAACAGGCCATAGGTATCATACACAAATCTAATATGCATGATCGTTCCACTTTAAATTACTTGGCTACCATACAATTAATGTCGCCTCGATTTGATTACAATGTTAAAACCAGGTAGTTCATTTATATTAGTTTTTCATAAAAGGTCCTTACTGCTATTGCCTACCAAGAGAGAAAAGGACTTCCGCGGTATATTATTAGTAACAACACGTAAACGCATGGCGTTTCCGTTTACTTTCAAACGGACGGACATCTTATAGAGTATCGTGTTTGGAACGGATTCGCTTTGATTGTAGCCATTTCTTTTGAAAGATCTGAAAACATTACTACTGAGAAATATCTCTAAAGAGAAAATTGAAAATACTTTGAACTGACATCAAGATCGTCATCGTCAGCTATGGTTTTTCTATTCCGCTAACGAGTGCAGACTCTCTTATATGTATGTTATAATCTCTTGTAATATTATGTCTACTCTTTGCTTACGCGTCGACATGGAACCACCACCGTATTTCCGTCGCTTAAAAAAAAAACGAAACACTGTCACATTTCGAGTATCTTTGAAACAGATTATAAGCGTCGAAGGTCGGTAGAAAAGTCAATAAATCGCGCGACCTTTACGCACCAGCCCGGCGGGTCAAGGTGACTCCTAAAAGTTTTGATAGCGCCTGTCTTAGAGCCTCAGGGAAAGGCCTGTCCAATGCTGGAGCCCATTATCGCGCGATAATTCGTGTCGCATCGTCTTCGCGCTAAAACATATGTCAGTGAACTTAGCATATCATGTCCCAGCATATCATAAATAAAAGTGAGTTCTGTTCGCATGCAGTTGAGTTCTATAGTTCCTGATACTTTTTAGCAATAGTTCTGGTGATTTTACCTGAAAAAAATTAAACTGAAAATATGATATGCCAACTTCCCGTAGCATATCATTTTCTGAAAAACACAGAAAAAAAAATTGTTTCATATGCATTCGATTGAGTTATATAGTTCCTCATACTTTTTAGCGATAGTTCTGTTGATCTAAGATGCCAAAAAAAAAAAACAACAACCATGGGAACCAGCATATCATCGACGTAAGTAGCAAAACCGAAAATCTTGAATAAAAAATTACCAGCCTCAGAAGCTGGAACTATCCGGTTTTGAAGAATTGAGCACTGACTCTATCAGGTGAAAGCCGAAATATGCCCAGAACTATCCCGTGGAGGCTAGCATATCACACCTGTAGAAAAGTATAGGTAATTTGTGAAAAAGCCTTTTCAAAATAAAATCGAGCAGCTTTTGATACTGGCACTAGTCGGATTTGGAAGGATACTGGAGCACTGGAACTATCACAACGAACGAGAAATATGCCCAGGATTCACCCGTGGAAACATGCATATCATCATCGACGTAAGTGACAAAACCAAAAATCATATAAATAAATAATTACCAGCCTCAGAAGCTGGAACTATCCGGTTTTGAAGAATTGAGCACTGACTCTATCAGGTGAAAGCCGAAATATGCCCAGAACTATCCCGTGGAGGCTAGCATATCACACCTGTAGAAAAGTGCAGGTAATTTGTGAAAAAGCCTTTTCAAAATAAAATCGAGCAGCTTTTGACACTGGCACTAGTCGGATTTGGAAGGATACTGGAGCACTGGAACTATCACAACGAACGAGAAATATGCCCAGGATTCACCCGTGGAAACATGCATATCATCATCGACGTAAGTGACAAACCCGAAAATCATATAAATAAATAATTACCAGCCTCAGAAGCTGGAACTATCCGGTTTTGAAGAATTGAGCACTGACTCTATCAGGTGAAAGCCGAAATATGCCCAGAACTATCCCGTGGAGGCTAGCATATCACACCTGTAGAAAAGTGCAGGTAATTTGTGAAAAAGCCTTTTCAAAATAAAATCGAGCAGCTTTTGACACTGGCACTAGTCGGATTTGGAAGGATACTGGAGCACTGGAACTATCACAACGAACGAGAAATATGCCCAGGATTCACCCGTGGAAACATGCATATCATCATCGACGTAAGTGACAAACCCGAAAATCATATAAATAAATAATTACCAGCCTCAGAAACTGGAACTATCCGGTTTTGAAGAATTGAGCACTGACTCTATCGGGTGAAAGCCGAAATATGCCCAGAACTATCCCGTGGAGGCTAGCATATCACACCTGTAGAAAAGTGCAGGTAATTTGTGAAAAAGCCTTTTCAAAATAAAATCGAGCAGCTTTTGACACTGGCACTAGTCGGATTTGGAAGGATACTGGAGCACTGGAACTATCACAACGAACGAGAAATATGCCCAGGATTCACCCGTGGAAACATGCATATCATCATCGACGTAAGTGACAAACCCGAAAATCATATAAATAAATAATTACCAGCCTCAGAAGCTGGAACTATCCGGTTTTGAAGAATTGAGCACTGACTCTATCAGGTGAAAGCCGAAATATGCCCAGAACTATCCCGTGGAGGCTAGCATATCACACCTGTAGAAAAGTATAGGTAATTTGTGAAAAAGCCTTTTCAAAATAAAATCGAGCAGCATTTGACACTGGCACTAGTCGGATTTGGAAGGATACTAGAGCACTGGAACTATCACAATGAACGAGAAATATGCCCAGGATTCACCCGAGGAAACATGCATATCATCATCGACGTAAGTGACAAAATCAAAAATCATATAAATAAATAATTATTAGCCTCAGAAGCTGGAACTATCCGGTTTTGAAGAATTGAGCACTGACTCTATCAGGTGAAAGCCGAAATATGCCCAGAACTATCCCGTGGAGGCTAGCATATCACACCTGTAGAAAAGTGCAGGTAATTTGTGAAAAAGCCTTTTCAAAATAAAATCGAGCAGCTTTTGACACTGGCACTAGTCGGATTTGGAAGGATACTGGAGCACTGGAACTATCACAACGAACGAGAAATATGCCCAGGATTCACCCGTGGAAACATGCATATCATCATCGACGTAAGTGACAAAACCAAAAATCATATAAATAAATAATTACCAGCCTCAGAAGCTGGAACTATCCGGTTTTGAAGAATTGAGCACTGACTCTATCAGGTGAAAGCCGAAATATGCCCAGAACTATCCCGTGGAGGCTAGCATATCACACCTGTAGAAAAGTGCAGGTAATTTGTGAAAAAGCCTTTTCAAAATAAAATCGAGCAGCTTTTGACACTGGCACTAGTCGGAGTTGGAAGGATACTGGAGCACTGGAACTATCACAACGAACGAGAAATATGCCCAGGATTCACCCGTGGAAACATGCATATCATCATCGACGTAAGTGACAAACCCGAAAATCATATAAATAAATAATTACCAGCCTCAGAAGCTGGAACTATCCGGTTTTGAAGAATTGAGCACTGACTCTATCAGGTGAAAGCCGAAATATGCCCAGAACTATCCCGTGGAGGCTAGCATATCACACCTGTAGAAAAGTGCAGGTAATTTGTGAAAAAGCCTTTTCAAAATAAAATCGAGCAGCTTTTGACACTGGCACTAGTCGGATTTGGAAGGATACTGGAGCACTGGAACTATCACAACGAACGAGAAATATGCCCAGGATTCACCCGTGGAAACATGCATATCATCATCGACGTAAGTGACAAAATCAAAAATCATATAAATAAATAATTATTAGCCTCAGAAGCTGGAACTATCCGGTTTTGAAGAATTGAGCACTGACTCTATCAGGTGAAAGCCGAAATATGCCCAGAACTATCCCGTGGAGGCTAGCATATCACACCTGTAGAAAAGTGCAGGTAATTTGTGAAAAAGCCTTTTCAAAATAAAATCGAGCAGCTTTTGACACTGGCACAAGTCGGATTTGGAAGGATACTGGAGCACTGGAACTATCACAACGAACGAGAAATATGCCCAGGATTCACCCGTGGAAACATGCATATCATCATCGACGTAAGTGACAAAATCAAATATCATATAAATAAATAATTATTAGCCTCAGAAGCTGGAACTATCCGGTTTTGAAGAATTGAGCACTGACTCTATCAGGTGAAAGCCGAAATATGCCCAGAACTATCCCGTGGAGGCTAGCATATCACACCTGTAGAAAAGTGCAGGTAATTTGTGAAAAAGCCTTTTCAAAATAAAATCGAGCAGCTTTTGACACTGGCACTAGTCGGATTTGGAAGGATACTGGAGCACTGGAACTATCACAACGAACGAGAAATATGCCCAGGATTCACCCGTGGAAACATGCATATCATCATCGACGTAAGTGACAAACCCGAAAATCATATAAATAAATAATTACCAGCCTCAGAAGCTGGAACTATCCGGTTTTGAAGAATTGAGCACTGACTCTATCAGGTGAAAGCCGAAATATGCCCAGAACTATCCCGTGGAGGCTAGCATATCACACCTGTAGAAAAGTGCAGGTAATTTGTGAAAAAGCCTTTTCAAAATAAAATCGAGCAGCTTTTGACACTGGCACTAGTCGGATTTGGAAGGATACTGGAGCACTGGAACTATCACAACGAACGAGAAATATGCCCAGGATTCACCCGTGGAAACATGCATATCATCATCGACGTAAGTGACAAAATCAAAAATCATATAAATAAATAATTATTAGCCTCAGAAGCTGGAACTATCCGGTTTTGAAGAATTGAGCACTGACTCTATCAGGTGAAAGCCGAAATATGCCCAGAACTATCCCGTGGAGGCTAGCATATCACACCTGTAGAAAAGTACAGATAATTTGTGAAAAAGCCTTTTCAAAATAAAATCTTTGGTTCAAAATAAGATTTGGTTATATATAATTTTCTCAAATAATTTTGCAATAATGCACAGTTTAGATATTGGCCTATAATTAACCACTTCGGTTTTCGAACCTTTTTTATGAATTGGTGAGACAAATGCTGACTTCCAGATTTGAGGGACTATGCCATCAGATATTGATTTGGAAAAAAGTAGTGAAATTGGCACGCAGATGGACTCGGAGCAACCAGTAAGAAATACTGGACTGACATCATCTGGTCCCGCTGACTTAGATGCGTCTAAGCCTGATAGCAGCTTCGAAACTTCAGATTCACGAATAACAATACTATTGATATCATAGGCTTAATCAGATTCGTGTGAAATTGGTGGATCGTCGCACTCTTCACCAGCCAGGAAGGTCGAATAGAAACACTCGGAGAACATTTCGCATATAGATTCGCCGGTTGTTGCCGTGGAGCCTTTGTACGTGATACAAGTAGGAATACCACTCGAGTTTTGAGAGGGTTTTTTAATGTACGACCAAAACTGTTTTGGGTGTTTTTCAATACCATTTTCTACAAGTGTCATAAAATTTTGATAACATTGGTTCTCTAGTAATTGAGCTCTTTTACTCGTACGTAGCAGCGTAAAGGTGTCAAAGTCCGATTTCATGCCATAGTTTTTATATTTCCTAAAAAACTTATACTTTTCTTTAATAACTTTAATGAGCGCTGGAGTAAACCACTTAGGGTAGGAATTATTTCGAACCAATTTCCTAGGAATAAACTCCATTTTGAGCTCATTAATAAACGAATAGAAAAAATTCACGGATCCCTCGAGAGACCTTGATGAAAATTCACTTATCCAATTTATCTCTGATATTCTTAAATTTATTGATCTATAGTTCCCTTTATTGTATAAATACTTAAAAAATGACTTGGATTCCAAAAGTTCAAGTTGCGCAAAATTAACATCAATCAAGATAGCTTTATGATTAGGGTCCAATGGCACCAAGGGGTCAAAGTTTTCAGTTACAACTAATTCATCATTCGACCAGACTAAATCTAGAAATCTACCAAAGTTGTTGCATATGCCATTGTATTGATGAAAATCGTGGGTGTTCATATCGTCGATTAACAAAGTTTCTATTGTACTTGAGTACGTAGGCAAAAAATGCAAGCCGGAGCTTGGTGACCAACTAATGTTCGTAAGGTTGAAATCACCTATTATTATAAATTTGTCCGTGGGATACGTGATCAACAAGTCATTTAATTTAGATAAATAATTTTCAAGCTGTTGGTTAAATGAGAATCCTAGGTTTTGATTGCAAAGGTATAGGCAACTTACAAGTATATTCATGAAAGACTTATTTTTTAACCTAATGCCGATAGTGACCCATATATCTTCAGCGCTAGACTGGAATGTACTCTGCGAAATAGCATGTAAATCTTTACGCACCGCTATCAGAACACCACCACTATATTTTTGTTTAGTAAGGTTATAATCGCGATCACGACGCCACACAACATACCTATTGTCGAACAACTCGGACGTTGATATTCCCTCCGGCAGCCAAGATTCAGTTAACAATATAATATCGTTTGCACATAAACATAGATTGCGATAGAAAATAGATGTTTTGGTACGAAGTCCTCTGACATTTTGATAATATATATTTAACTTGCCTATGGTTGTACTATCCATTATCTACTGAACATAGAAATACTCTAGAAATATTATAAGACAGCACTGATAATTATGTGACATACAAAACAAACCATTCCTGAGAAAATTATTATCTCAAAACGATATTTGTTAGGACAAAGCAGGCTAATACAAACACGGGCGAGCTTAGCATTTATGCATTCTAAGTGAGTTCGAGCAAAATAAGTGATCGTGCCCGGTAGCAGGGCGCGCGACCGACTGGCGTTAGAACAATAGCTAGAGATAAGGCGAGCGGCAGCGGTTGAAGCAGGGGTTACAAACACTCCCCCGAGGGTTCCCGCCTTGTCGTGGCGAAGGGGCTCCGTAGCCGTGGCTTCGGCAACCACGGTGAAGCCAAGAGGAATCCGAGGTGGGGCCGCTTCTTGGGGCTTTTAGCTCCAAAACCCACATGGAAGCGGCCTAAGTAGGGTGTGGGTCTGTATGGGCAGACCCACAACTGAGACGGGGTGCAGTGTCGCATGTGCAACACTGCAACCGAAGGCTGGGGGCCGCGGCGGCAGAGGACTGTTGGTGTGTCGTTGCCACTTTCCCTACCTTCCGCGGCCCAAACGGGGTCGCTACCGTTTGATGGCGGACGCGGTGGGGCCGCAGAGGAAGAGGCGTGTTGGTGTATCGTTGCCGCTCTCCCTATCCTCTGCGGCCCAAGTGGCAGGCGGCGGGGCCACTCATCTGACCCGTCGCATGGGGACCATGGGCGCCTAGACACGGGTGCTGTCTGGCGCCCACGGGCAAATTGGTCCCCGAGGAAGGTGGATGATGACGATGTGTCTGGTGTTCGATACATCGTCATCGAGGGGAAGAGAGCGTAAGCTCGAGGAGGTGCCCGAAAGGGCTAGCGCTGTCGGGGCCGCGGAAGAGTACGATAGTCCCCTTAGCCCCGACAATATGCGCCGAGGTGGAACACCCTTGGGTTTTTAGTGGGTAGGCCGTCAGTGGCGGGATTCCCATATATGATAACATAACCACTCTGTGCCCGCACCCGGGCTGTTGGTGGTATCCATAAAGGATTTTCTCAAGGTAAAAAACAACGGGAACACTTTCACACACGACCGCGGCCCCGACAGCGCCAGCCCCTGCGGGCCCCTCCTCGAGCCTACGCTCTTCTTCACCATGACAATGTATCGAACACTAAACACATCGTCATCATCCACCTAGGGGATGATGACGAATAGATAGGCTAACATATCCTAACATAACCTAACCTTTTTTCTTTTTTTTTGTCCCAGGGAAAATCTTTTATAGGTACCACCATGCCCCGAGGGGAGCAGTGTGGTGATGTGGGAGTCTCCGCCCTAGTGGTGGCATACCCACTAAAAACCCTGGGGGTGTTCCTCCTTTGCGTCATTAGTCAGGGCCGCGGGTGCGCTCCCGAACTCTTCCGCAGCCCCAGCAGCGCTGGTCTCCGGAGACCTCTTCTCGGGGAGCTTTTGCTCCATTCGCCCTTGTTAACGATGTGTGGAAACACCTCACAAACATCACAGTGTCTAAGGCTGCTCGATTTTATTTTGAAAAGGCTTTTTCACAAATTACCTGTGCTTTTCTACAGGTGTGATATGCTAGCGTCCACGGGATAGTTCTGGGCATATTTCGGCTTTCACCTGATAGAGTCAGTGCTCAATTCTTCAAAACCGGATAGTTCCAGCTTCTGAGGCTGGTAATTATTTATTTATATGATTTTCGGGTTTGTCACTTACGTCGATGATGATATGCATGTTTCCACGGGTGAATCCTGGGCATATTTCTCGTTCGTTGTGATAGTTCCAGTGCTCCAGTATCCTTCCAAATCCGACTAGTGCCAGTGTCAAAAGCTGCTCGATTTTATTTTGAAAAGGCTTTTTCACAAATTACCTGCACTTTTCTACAGGTGTGATATGCTAGCCTCCACGGGATAGTTCTGGGCATATTTCGGCTTTCACCTGATAGAGTCAGTGCTCAATTCTTCAAAACCGGATAGTTCCAGCTTCTGAGGCTAATAATTATTTATTTATATGATTTTTGATTTTGTCACTTACGTCGATGATGATATGCATGTTTCCACGGGTGAATCCTGGGCATATTTCTCGTTCATTGTGATAGTTCCAGTGCTCTAGTATCCTTCCAAATCCGACTAGTGCCAGTGTCAAATGCTGCTCGATTTTATTTTGAAAAGGCTTTTTCACAAATTACCTGCACTTTTCTACAGGTGTGATATGCTAGCCTCCACGGGATAGTTCTGGGCATATTTCGGCTTTCACCCGATAGAGTCAGTGCTCAATTCTTCAAAACCGGATAGTTCCAGTTTCTGAGGCAGGTAATTATTTATTTATATGATTTTCGGGTTTGTCACTTACGTCGATGATGATATGCATGTTTCCACGGGTGAATCCTGGGCATATTTCTCGTTTATTCTGATAGTTCCAGAGTTGTAGTATCCTTCCAAATCCGACTAGTGCCAGTGTCAAAAGCTGCTCGATTTTATTTTGAAAAGGCTTTTTCACAAATTACCTGCACTTTTCTACAGGTGTGATATGCTAGCCTCCACGGGATAGTTCTGGGCATATTTCGGCTTTCACCTGATAGAGTCAGTGCTCAATTCTTCAAAACCGGATAGTTCCAGCTTCTGAGGCTGGTAATTATTTATTTATATGATTTTTGGTTTTGTCACTTACGTCGATGATGATATGCATGTTTCCACGGGTGAATCCTGGGCATATTTCTCGTTCATTGTGATAGTTCCAGTGCTCAAGTATCCTTCCAGATCCGACTAGAGCCAGTGTCTAAGGCTGCTCGATATTATTTTGAAAAAGCTTTTTCACAAATTACCTATGCTTTTTACAGGTGTGATATGCTAGCGTCCACGGGATAGTTCTGGGCATATTTCGGCTTTCACCTGATAGAGTCAGTGCTCAATTCTTCAAAACCGGATAGTTCCAGCTTCTGAGGCTGGTAATTTTTTATTCAAGATTTTCGGTTTTGCTACTTACGTCGATGATATGCTGGTTCCCATGGTTGTTGTTTTTTTTTTTGGCATCTTAGATCAACAGAACTATCGCTAAAAAGTATGAGGAACTATATAACTCAATCGAATGCATATAAAACAATTTTTTTTTCTGTGTTTTTCAGAAAATGATATGCTACGGGAAGTTGGCATATCATATTTTCAGTTTAATTTTTTTCAGGTAAAATCACCAGAACTATTGCTAAAAAGTATCAGGAACTATAGAACTCAACTGCATGCGAACAGAACTCACTTTTATTTATGATATGCTGGGACATGATATGCTAAGTTCACGCACACCTAAAACATCGTGTATCGGTTATCGGCGATGTTCTTGTCTGTCTACATTATGCAGAATAGCAGTAAACTTGTTCAGAACCTTTGATGCGCGACAGTTTATCGACAGTGTCACGATAAGCTTTAGTGTTCGCCCGAATACCTACCAATTTCGCGATTGGACGAACTACTTGGCCACACTTGTCGCGATACCCCGAATACTCGCCCAATCCAGCTAATGTAGCCGTATCATAAAGCAAAATATGGGACGAATTATTCATGGGCACTTGGGCACTTTAATCAGAAAGTAGGTAAAAGATATGGCAAATCAAACAATATGTTAGCATACTGAGCTCCATTGAAAATGGTTTTGAATAGCATTAATCTGGCTGGAGGTCGGGCAAGGAGGGAGCAAAGAATAGGTATAATATATAATATGCAAAGGGCTGAATTATGTAGGATGTAGATAGAGTATTGAAAGTAGGATTACTCAATATGTAGTGGGTGAAGCGACACACCTACGTACTTAGATCGATAGAGGATGAAATATAGGACTAGTGACAAACTTAACATCGTTGACTTGTAATTTTTTGTTGATCACTGATAGGGTTGACTGAATCGCTAACGACGCGACGTGAACCACTGTAGGTTGGCATGACTCCGGACCATAGAAAATTTGGTGTAGGTGATTAAGTGTCCCGCGACGCTCTGAAATTTCCATACAAACGCGCTTGTCAAATTTCTTGGAAACCATTTGTCAGATTATGATGAAATTTAGTATGTACAATTAAATGAACTACCTATATCTCCTATCTAAGTTCTTGGTTTTTAAAAAAACGTCTTTAAGAGAAAATAGAGCTATGAAAAATATCCTCATTTTTAAGGGGTCACTTTTGACTGATTTATTACCAACCAAATAACGTTTGGTACGTTAAGTACCAACGAAGTACCAAGTCAGTCGAAATATGCTTGTATTGGATGACGTCAATTATTGAAATGGTTACTATCTTTGATACGTCAGCGTCTTACAACCATTTCATTAAAACTTAATTTTTTTGTGCACCAATGTAACCAACGAAATGAACCTGTTTAATGAATCGATTAGCTAAGCCCATTTATTGGTCGCGTATGACTTACCGCGATTTATAAGATAAATAGAGCGTGGACATTCTCTGTAGTATGGTACCTATTACTTGCTGTTGGGATCAATTAGCTTCTATAGCCAATGAATCGAAGAAAATTATGGTGGAGACGTAATCGTGTTAGATCAGTGCGTTTCATCATCGTAGTTGGTTATTTATACCACAGAATAAATAATAGAATATTTTAGGGGCTGAGCTACCCACGCCCGTAGGAGTTTACTCTATACTGAATCCCTACACGTGGTCGCCGGGTAGTGCTAACCGGGTAGCAAACTCTGGTGGGAGGCTTCGGCCGTGGCTAGTTACCACCCACCGGACCAAGCCATGCCGTGAAATGACCTAGTCGTGTTTCGGGATGTATAGTCCGGTGTAACCGTTCCGAAGACAGGTCTGGGCAGTAGCGCACTTGTAGCGCCTCACTCAACTGCCGTCTTTGTACTTCTTCACTCTACAAACTTCATGGCTAGAGTGAATAAGTACCTAATAGGTCGTTGTGCTCCATCTTAGACCACCA
>OU452187.1:15678633-15686069 GCA_911728515.1 Peribatodes rhomboidaria | reverse complement strand
ATAATCGCAACTCCTGGCGTTTTCCTGTCACTGGCAAGGAAGTGCCTGGAACTGGGACACTTCCCGACCCCTTGGAAGGAGGCTACTGTGATAGTTCTAAGAAAACCTGGAAAGGATAACTACACAGAGCCAAAATCCTATAGACCAATCGGCCTATTGCCAGTGATGGGGAAAATATTAGAAAAGATGCTTGTTAACCGGATGAAATGGCACCTCATCCCCAAAATGAGCCCTAGTCAATACGGCTTCATGCCACAGAAAAGCACGGAAGACTCCCTCTATGACCTGATGAACAAAGTTAAAGAAAAACTAGCAGAGAAAAAGATCATCACGCTCATTTCACTGGACATAGAGGGAGCCTTTGATGGTGCTTGGTGGCCGGCCATACGACTCAGATTGGCGGAGGAAGAGTGCCCAATAAACATCCGGAGAGTAATCGATAGCTACCTGAGTGGCAGGACTGTGAAACTCAGATACGCAGGAGAGGAGGTGTCGAGAAATACATCAATGGGATGCGTCCAGGGCTCCATCGGAGGACCCATCCTTTGGAATCTTCTCCTCGACCCGCTACTGAAAGGTCTCCACGCACGCGGCGATTATTGCCAGGCGTTTGCGGACGACATCGTGTTGATGTTCCACGGAGATACGGGCGCCGAAGTACAAAGGCGGGCAAACAATGCACTCGATTACGTCCACCAGTGGGGCGTTCGTAACAAGTCAAAGTTTGCTCCACACAAAACCAACGCAATGGTGATTACGAACAAACTGAAATACGACGCCCCACTGCTGAGCATGAACCGAGTCCCAATTACACTGTCGAGGGAAATGAAACTTCTGGGGCTCTGGATAGATAATAAACTAACATTTAATAACCACGTCGCAAACACATGCATAAAAGCGCTAAACATCTATAAAAATCTATCCAGGGCCGCAAAAGTAAGCTGGGGCCTCCACACTGAGGTTATAAGAACCATATACATGGCAGTGGTAGAGCCCATTATCTGCTACGGAGCAGGAGTCTGGGCGCCGGCGTCTAAAAAACTGTGCGTACAAAAACAACTCAACGCTGTTCAACGAGGCTTCGCACAGAAAATTTGTAGGGCTCATCGCACGGTCTCCCTGAACTCGGCACTGGTACTGGCCGGAGTTCTGCCCCTCGAACTCAGAATACAGGAGGCAGCCGCCCTGTATGAAGCGAAGAGGGGGATACTACGGCCAGAGCTAGGAGACAGAGAGATCGAGCGGAGAACAGCCTTTGCGGACATTCCCCATCCGGCGCAGCATATTGCCCACCAGTTCGTATGCATCAATGATGCGGAGCAGTTAAACGCTCACAGTGGTCACGAAGTAAAAATCTTTACGGACGGCAGCAAGATCGACGGCAAGGTTGGAGCGGCACTGTCCCTCTGGGGCAGTGCCGGCGAGATCAAATGCCGAAAATTGAAACTGCCGTCCTATTGTACAGTGTACCAAGCCGAACTGGTGGCAATCCATGCTGCAATGGATGAGATCGCGAAGAGTGCCAAGCAAAGTTTTGGAATATATAGCGACTCACGTTCAGCTCTACAAGCAGTCACAAACAACAGCTCTCTCCATCCCCTCGCAGTCCAAACACGCAGCAAAATTAAAGATGCTTTGATAGAATCAAAAAGCGTCGACCTTTACTGGGTAAAGGCTCACGCAGGACTCGAGGGGAATGAGAGAGCAGACGAGCTGGCAAAAGACGCAGCCTTGAACTCCAAAACCAGACCAGCGTACAATAAATGTCCGGTTTCATTCGTCAAGCGGTGCATACGAACGGCAACCATTGACGAATGGAACCGGAGGTACAAAAGTAGCGAAACGGCCTCTACCACAAAAATATTTTTCCCTGAGGTAACACACGCATACGGAACAGTACGAGAGCTAAAACCTGATGGCGTCTTAACACAAATGTTCACAGGACACGGTGGGTTCTCCCAATACCTTCATAGGTTTAAGCTCAAGGATAGCCCATCGTGTCAATGTGAACCAGACAAAGAAGAGACTCCCGTGCACGTACTGACGGAGTGCCCAGTCTACGGTAGGGAAAGATATGAGGCGGAGCAGGAAATGGGTTGTCAAATAAAGCGAGATAATTTGTGTAAAATAATTAAAGATAAAGATACAAAGAATATATTTTTAGAATACAGTACAAAAACAATTAGAAAAGTAGTTAGCAATAATAAAAATATAGTTATATAAATAAAGCTGATATTTATATTGTTGACTATAAATCAATCAGCTTTAAAAACTTAATATGTAAATAAGAATAAGTTTGTGTACTAAATATATGTAGTATAATATTTTTATTTAGATACACGGCAAATCGGTCTAGAAATGTTTAAAATTAAGATATCTGCACATAATTGTAAATTAGAAATAAGACATTTAAAACTGTAATGTTTCAAACAAAATTAGGAAAAATAATAATGAAATAGATTAAGACCCATATTTCTGCAATATGTAAAATTAGGTGATAAATATGTAAACTATATAATTAGAATTAAAAATTGTCATATAACTTATAACCCTATATAGGCAAACATTCTTTAATTAATATGTATATTTATAAAAGAAAATTGGCTAAACATTAGACGAAATAGAAATAGTTATAATTAAGATTCTAAAGTAGTATTTAAGTAATAAAGTCAGTCTAAATCCCTGATTTGCGTTAGGGAACCAGCTCGCGGGCCGGGCCAAAAGGCGCCCGGACAGGAAAAAAAAAAAAAAAAAAAAAAAAAAACCTAACCTAACCTAACCTAACCTAACCTAACCTAACCTAACCTAACCTAACCTAACCTAACCTAACCTAACCTAACCTAACCTAACCTAACCTAACCTAACCTAACCTAACCTAACCTAACCTAACCTAACCTAACCTAACCTAACCTAACCTAACCTAACCTAACCTAACCTAACCTAACCTAACCTAACCTAACCTAACCTAACCTAACCTAACCTAACCTAACCTAACCTAACCTAACCTAACCTAACCTAACCTAACCTAACCTAACCTAACCTAACCTAACCTAACCTAACCTAACCTAACCTAACCTAACCTAACCTAACCTAACCTAACCTAACCTAACCTAACCTAACCTAACCTAACCTAACCTAACCTAACCTAACCTAACCTAACCTAACCTAACCTAACCTAACCTAACCTAACCTAACCTAACCTAACCTAACCTAACCTAACCTAACCTAACCTAACCTAACCTAACCTAACCTAACCTAACCTAACCTAACCTAACCTAACCTAACCTAACCTAACCTAACCTAACCTAACCTAACCTAACCTAACCTAACCTAACCTAACCTAACCTAACCTAACCTAACCTAACCTAACCTAACCTAACCTAACCTAACCTAACCTAACCTAACCTAACCTAACCTAACCTAACCTAACCTAACCTAACCTAACCTAACCTAACCTAACCTAACCTAACCTAACCTAACCTAACCTAACCTAACCTAACCTAACCTAACCTAACCTAACCTAACCTAACCTAACCTAACCTAACCTAACCTAACCTAACCTAACCTAACCTAACCTAACCTAACCTAACCTAACCTAACCTAACCTAACCTAACCTAACCTAACCTAACCTAACCTAACCTAACCTAACCTAACCTAACCTAACCTAACCTAACCTAACCTAACCTAACCTAACCTAACCTAACCTAACCTAACCTAACCTAACCTAACCTAACCTAACCTAACCTAACCTAACCTAACCTAACCTAACCTAACCTAACCTAACCTAACCTAACCTAACCTAACCTAACCTAACCTAACCTAACCTAACCTAACCTAACCTAACCTAACCTAACCTAACCTAACCTAACCTAACCTAACCTAACCTAACCTAACCTAACCTAACCTAACCTAACCTAACCTAACCAGTCGCCTCCAGAACCCCAACGAGAGCAGACGTGCGCTCGGTGCTCCCAAAGGTTGCCAAAGCGGCCAAAATCTGCCAAATATGCAAAACAAATTGCCACCCCGGTGAATTGGACTGCCACTTACCTGCTCACTCGGCATCTTGCCGGTCGTCTGGACCTTGAGTTGCCGACTTCGGTTGTGCAACTTACCAGCAGGCCGACTCGGTCCACAGGGGACTTGCTAACTTGCCGACCAGGCTACCACTCGCCCAATCGGCCACTGGCCGCACTCCGCCGCATTTCACTGCCTTCTAGCACCAACATGACGACGAGAACACCCAAGCCTAAACATAAACCTAAGCGGGATGGGAGCCCTACAAATATCCTACAACCCGTTCCAAGTACCAACGAATCAGAGAACGAACAGTCTTCTCCCATCATCTCAGAGACTTACCCAGACCTTGATAGGTCCTTGGCCATACTACAACGAACGAAAAGAATCTTGAGAATAATCACCGAACAATCAACCAACGAACATCCTACCACCCCCGAGACTTACTCAGAATTTGAGACGTCCATACTACAACGAACCGGAAAAGTCGTTAGCCTAATCAATGAAGGCAAAAGTGTTAAGAAGGAGAACAAGACAGCCATCATTACACTCATGAATGAAATCGACAACATAGTGGAAACCCACTCCCACCTCCTGGAGAATACCCATGTAGAGCCTCCTTCGATACCGGACCTCAGTGACCTAATGAACCAAATCGAAGTCACTATACGAGAAGAAACTACCAAAATCTTGAACCAAATCGGAGTCACTATACGTGAAGAAACTTCCAAAATTGCTCAAACTATTAACCGAGCTGCGGAATTTCGTCGATACAACACTGCCACCGCACTCCCCTCTACAACAGGAGAAGCGAGGACCACATTGGATGGCTCAACAACCTGCAAACCACCTGCCAAATACAGACCTGCCCTCATCGTAACCTCCAAAAGTGCGACCGAAGACCCTGCCGAAACTATGAACGCATGGCAGAAATCGGTTAGCTTTAAGGACACCAATTTTGCACCTGCGGAGACGAGGTTTACTGGCAAGAACAAACTCAAAGTCACCTTCGATAACACAAATCAAATCGAGACTGCCCTCAACAAGGCCAATAAACCCGACAGCCTCGTCACCGCAAAAGCAATCACTAAACTTAAACCAATGCTCATCCTTAAGGGTATCATAAACACCACTCCTCCGGAAACTCTTAAAGATATCATGATATCCCAAAACGACAACATCCAATCTGCAATTGAAGACAAATCCGAATTAGAATTTAAATTTAGAAGAAACAACAAAAATCAGGCACTTTATAATGCCATCTTCATCACCACCCCCGCGCTCTCAAAACTTATTACTGAACTGGGGAAAATCAACGTTGACCACCAAAAAATCCACGTCGAAGCCTATGTTCCTCTCAGACAATGCTACAAGTGCCTACAGTTTGGTCACCTACGTAAGTGGTGCAAAAGTAACGAGACTATATGCTCTCATTGCGCCGAGAAGGGGCACGCTTATGCTGATTGTCCCAATAAAACCAATGAAAGTAGAACTAACTGCTATAATTGCCATAGAAACAACACCTCAGCTCCTCGGCACGAGCATAGCGCCACCTCTGCCTACTGCCCACTGGTGCAGAAAAGCCTGAAAGATGTCCGAGAGAGAACGGACTATGGCGTGTAGTCCACGTACATGACATCACCCGCAAACTAACTTACCGGGGAGGCGACCTGCCGGGCGCGGCTCGCCGCCGAGGCGGTCGGGCAACCCTGTGTGCCACGGTGGCAGTCAGGCAACCCTGACTGCCGCGTTGGCGGGGTGCGCCCGGCGGGTTGCCTCTTCGACAGCTGCGCAAATTGTATGCGTTCATTAGTGTCTTAAATCTTGCCGAGGGGGCGACCTGCCGGATGCGGCTTGCCGCCGTGGTAATTGGGCAACCCATTGGCTGAGGAACGACTCGCTGGTTAAGCAACTTGCAACCCTGATTGCCGCGGTGGCGTGTTGCGTCCGGCGGATTGCCTCCTCGACAGCCTTGCAATTTGTATTGTATTGTATGTGTTAACGTAAAACCTAAATGTAAGATCATATGTAACAACCTAATTTGTAAACCTCATTGTAAGAACGCGTGCATATGGGCGTATGCACAAACTTCCTTCTATAGCCAACACTATTAGCATTGTTAAAGTTAGCATCTTAGCGCCCAACAAATTTGTTACCAAAAAATAAATAAATAAATAAAAAAAAAAAAAAAGAACCCCCCTCCTTAACCTATTGTCTTCCCTATCCTCGAAGTTACGGAAAGGTTGCAGACGTATCATTTCGCGTTACGCCTTTCCTTCTTCTCTTTACACTTCCTTTGAAAAAAAAAAAAAAAAAAAAAAACCTAACCTAACCTAACCTAACCTAACCTAACCTAACCTAACCTAACCTAACCTAACCTAACCTAACCTAACCTAACCTAACCTAACCTAACCTAACCTAACCTAACCTAACCTAACCTAACCTAACCTAACCTAACCTAACCTAACCTAACCTAACCTAACCTAACCTAACCTAACCTAACCTAACCTAACCTAACCTAACCTAACCTAACCTAACCTAACCTAACCTAACCTAACCTAACCTAACCTAACCTAACCTAACCTAACCTAACCTAACCTAACCTAACCTAACCTAACCTAACCTAACCTAACCTAACCTAACCTAACCTAACCTAACCTAACCTAACCTAACCTAACCTAACCTAACCTAACCTAACCTAACCTAACCTAACCTAACCTAACCTAACCTAACCTAACCTAACCTAACCTAACCTAACCTAACCTAACCTAACCTAACCTAACCTAACCTAACCTAACCTAACCTAACCTAACCTAACCTAACCTAACCTAACCTAACCTAACCTAACCTAACCTAACCTAACCTAACCTAACCTAACCTAACCTAACCTAACCTAACCTAACCTAACCTAACCTAACCTAACCTAACCTAACCTAACCTAACCTAACCTAACCTAACCTAACCTAACCTAACCTAACCTAACCTAACCTAACCTAACCTAACCTAACCTAACCTAACCTAACCTAACCTAACCTAACCTAACCTAACCTAACCTAACCTAACCTAACCTAACCTAACCTAACCTAACCTAACCTAACCTAACCTAACCTAACCTAACCTAACCTAACATAACCTAACCTAACCTAACCTAACCTAACCTAACCTAACCTAACATAACCTAACCTAACCTAACCTAACCTAACCTAACCTAACCTAACCTAACCTAACCTAACCTAACCTAACCTAACCTAACCTAACCTAACCTAACCTAACCTAACCTAACCTAACCTAACCTAACCTAACCTAACCTAACCTAACCTAACCTAACCTAACCTAACCTAACCTAACCTAACCTAACCTAACCTAACCTAACCTAACCTAACCTAACCTAACCTAACCTAACCTAACCTAACCTAAC